>CM060348.1:28460144-28480144 GCA_030674155.1 Stramonita haemastoma
CACCAGTTTCCTTCAAATGCACACCTTGGTTTCACTATAGATGTCATACATTCTTCCCAGGAAAAAGGAAAAGGCACAAACTCCCTGATTACTAAAACAACACAGGGGAAAAGGTGACGGCAATAAAAACCTGACAGTCCATAACATAAAACAAAATACATGTATCCAATTTTACACAAGTAGATATTTTGTTATCCTTACCTCTCTACCTCTCTCTCTGTCTCTCTCTCTCTCTGTCTCTCTCTGTCTCTGTGTCTGTGTGTGTCTCTCTCCCTATCTCTCTCTCTTTCTCTCTGTTTGTTTGTCTGTCTGTCTGTCTGTCTGTCTGTCTGTCTGTCTCTCTCTCTCTCTCTCTCTCTCTCTCTCTGTCTCTCTCTCTCTCTCTCTCTCTCTCTCTCTCTCTCTTTCTCTTTCTCTCTCTTCCACATTATGTACAAATATGTATTTTAAAAAAAGGAAGCACAAGAGTTCAATATTCACAATGCTGTTTTAAAACACCACTCGCTGAGGTTTAGGCTCTTTTGAAAAGATAAAATAAACAGATCAGCATGAAACCAACAGCAAATTCAGTATTGGGGACAGATGCTGACTGTCATCTTTGCAGTATGTATGGTTAGAAGTCAGACAGGAAGATAAAGTAACTGATTTCATGTCTACACACCATCAGGAGAAGTGTCACAAGCAGAGGAGGCAAAGAAGAAACCAGAATCATAGTCACCTTCCTTTGCAGTGTCACAGCTTTCTGAAACTCTCACTCTGTTTTTATTCCATTTATCCATTCTCTTCTGCTCTAACGAAACAAAACCATTGATTGTCTCTACAGGAAACTTCTTAAGGTATGCATGCATTAGAGATGAATGATAAGAATGAGCCTGGTTCATTGTCTCATCATCCATTTGCTGCAGAGATAAAAGGTGGTGATAACAAAGCTGAGAGGACACCCACTCTATGCACTTGGACTCCGCCGCTTCACAAAATGTGGCCAGTGTATTCAACGTGTGATTAACAGCTGAATTTGTAGATAAATCTTCAGCCTCAGGTGTCACACTGTTGCAAATCTTGGATGTGATTTCAAAATAGTTCTTCTCAAGGTCAGTGTGTTCTGACTCCAAACCTTGCTGGACCATAGGTGCTTTACTTCGAATTCCTTCAATTACTTCTTTAAGAGCATCACCTTCGTGGTACACGTGTCCATACACTTCAATGGCATAACGAAGAATACGGAAAGTCCTGGTCAGAACCCAAACCACATTATGAGGATCCATGACTGGGGTTTTTGCTAAGCATGTGCACAGCTGGTGTCTAAGCATTTCAGCTGACTGGAAAGGTCTCTGTTGTCCCTGGTTCTGCTGCTGCTCCATTGCACTCTCCATTCAGTGTATCAGAGTTTCTGGATGATGAAGATCGCACTTGCCAATCAACACAGCCTGTGCTTCTTCCTTCCGCCAATGAATGACTGTCACCAAATTCTCAGCAGCACACAATCTTCAAAGCGCAATTCTGATGCACAGAGCTTTGTTCAGTGTACACTTGCTGTCAAGGTGTGGATGAAGCACTGAGGAAAGGAAGGAAGAAAGAAATGAGGGAAGGAGCAGTAACTGCCTGGTGTAGTGAAGGGAGTGTGACCAGTTCTGTGCACTGTGTGATGTGGGGTCACACAAGGAAACTGTACACTTGACTGAGCTGTACTCACAGCTCAGAGAGATTTGATAACAAGTTTTGAGATGTTGTAGTATTTTGTATTTTTTCTAGCACGTGACATACAGTGTGTGTAGAGCTAGATTCAAAAGAACCATGTAAACCTAGAAAAGAACAAATAAAAACTACAAGTTCAGGAAGAGACCAAAAAAAATGAACAAGAGCACATAGGAAAGAAAGAAAGAAAGGGAAAAAAGAAAGAAAGAAACAAAGACAAAAAGGAAAAATAAACAAAAGAGAGAAAAGAAGGCATGAAGTAAAAAAGAAAGGAAGGAAGAAATGAAGGAAATATGGAGGAAGAAAGAAAGAAAAGGAAAAAGAAAAACACAGAGAAAAGAAGGAAATAAGGAAAGAAAGAATAGAAATACAAAAGAAGGAAAAAAAGGAAGGAAGGACGGAAGAAAAGAAAGAAAGAAAGAAAGAAAGAAAGAAAGAAAGAAAGAAAGAAAGAAAGAAAGAAAGGGAGGAAGGAAGGAAGGAATGAAGGAAGGAAGGATGGAAGGAAGGAAGTAAGGAGGGAAGGAAGGAAGGAAGGAAGGAAGGAAGGAAGGAAGGAAGGAAGGAAGGAAGGAAGGAAGGAAGGAAGGAAAAAGAGAAAAGTAAAAACAAAGTAAGGAAAAAAGAAAGAAAGAAAAAAGAAAGAAAAAACAAAGAAAGAAAAAAAAAAAAGAAAGAAAGAAAGAAAGATAGAAAGAAAGAAAGAAAGAAAGGTAGATAGATAGAAAGAAAGAAAGAGGAAAAAAACAAAAACATCAAAAGAGAAAAGAAGGAAAGGAAAAAAGAAATAAAGAAAGAAAAAGGAAAAAGGAAAAAAAGAAAGGAAGAAATAAAGGGAAGGAAAAAAGAAAAACAGAAAAGAAAGAAAGAAAGAACTGAAAAAAGAAAATCTAAAGAAACAACAACAAAAACAAAGAAAAAAACAAAAAAGTCAAAAAGACAAACCCACAAGAAGAAGAAAAAGAGAAATAAAGAAGAAAAAGAGAAAGAAGGATGAAGAGGAAGAATGGAAGCATAAATACAACGAGATATATTATTAGACAAGGGAGAAGACTGATGATGAGCAGGAGAAGAAGGAGGGGAAAAAGAAGAAAAAAACTATAAACCCAGGCCCCATGTGCTGAACGCATGCAGAACATCTTGGCACACCTTAAATCTTGTTCCGCTTTTCGGAAGAGTAGGCCTTCGTGTGCCAAAGGGAACAGATGACAAGATTTACACAACTGTATACACATGGGGACTAGATGCAAAAATCAGATCAGTCCTTATTCCATTATCTTCGATATTAAAGAGTAAATAGATATTTAAAGAAATAAAAGAAGAAGAATTGCGAAAAAGAGGAATTGCAAAGAAGAATTGCGAAGAAGAAGAATTGCGGAGAAGAAGAATTGCGAAGAAGAAGAAGAAGAAGAAGAAGAAGAAGAAGAAGAAGAAGAAGAAGAAGAAGAAGAAGAAGAAGAAGAAAAAGAAGAAGAAGAAGAAGAAGAACTGCAAAAAGAAGAAGAAGAATTGCGAGGAAGAATTGCGAAGAAGAAGAAGAAGAAGAAGAAGAAGAAGAAGAAGAAGAAGAAGAAGAAGAAGAAGAAGAAAAGAAGAAAAAAAAAAGAAAAAAAAGAAGAAGAAGCAGAAGAAGAAGAAGAAGAAGAAGAAGAAGAAGAAGAAGAAGAAGAAGAAGACGAAGAAGAAGACTTGCGAAAAAAAAGAAGACTTGCAAAGAAGAAGACTTGCGAAGAAGAAGAATTGCAAAGAATAAGAAGAATTGCGAAGAAGAAGAGGAATAAGACGAATTGCAAAGAACTTCGAAGAATTGCGAAGAAGAAAAAAAATATACAAGAATTGCGAAGCATTGCAAAGAATTGAGAAGAAGAAGAAGAAGAAGAAGAAGAAGAAGAAGAAGAAGAAGAAGAAGAAGAAGAAGAAGAAGAAGAAGAAGAAGAAGACGAAGACGAAGACGAAGATGAAGAAGAAGAAGAAGAAGAAGAAGAGGAAGAACAACAAGAACAACAAGAACAACAACAAGAAAACAGACAGACAGACAGCCAAACAGACAAACAAACAGACAGACAGACAGAGAGACAGACAGACAGACAGACAGACAGACAGACAGACAGACAGACAGACAGACAGACAGAAAGAAAGAAAGAAAGAAAGAAAGAAAGAAAGAAGACTATGAACAGCAACAGCGGCAGCAGCAACAACAACAACAACTACAATTTCACTCTGAGAAAAGGGAAAATTCTTCTTTTATTGCTTCATAACACTACACACATCCACCCAACCTCTACCCCCTCTCCACCCCACCCCCTACCAACCAAAGAAAAAAGTAGGAAACAAAATCATCAAATTTAAGACCAAGGATTCCAATCATCACCATACTTAAAAAGGTAAAGGTCAAAGGTAAAAGTGACCCACAACCTGTGTGGTTGTAGGGGAGCGAGGTGTCAGAGACCTCAGCTTCTCTAGGGGCCAGCATATTTAGGTCAGCGCCCATCTCCTCTCCCTCGCTGATTTACCTTCCCTGATCCTAAAGAGGGCAGGTACCCATTTACATCTGGGTGAACTGGGGAACCGTATTGAAGCCAAGGCGCACAAATGGTCATCCATCCAATTTGCAACCACGCTCAAGGCTGCTTAACTTGACTGGGGGAAAGCCAGTGCTCTGACCACTGAGCTTACCAGCTATACCCAGACTCTACTCCGGGAACGTCCTTCAGATGATAAAACTATAATCCATGAATGAACGTGTGCAGAACATCTTTCCACATACTTTTTAAATTCTGCTTTTCTGATTCATTCATGGATAGTTTTGAAAATCTAAGAAGTTACTGGCTACAGAACACAACAGTTAGTGACAGGACATAGGGAGGGAGAGGTGTGACTTCACAATGAATCCTATCTGTCTATGTTAAAGGAAAAGTCACTTATAAAATCCTCTGATCATGAAGCATCCTTTTCTTTCCTTGTATAAAACATCTCTGTCTGTCTGTCTGTCTGCCTGTCTGTCTGTCTGTCTGTCTGTCTGTCTGTCTGTCTGTCTCTCCTCCCCTCTCTCTCTCTCACTCTCTCTCACTCTCTGTCTGTCTGTCTTTCCCTCCTTCTCTGTCTGTCTGTCTGCCTCCCCCCCCCCTCTCTCTCACTATCTCTCTCTCTCACTCACTCTCTGTCTGTCTGTCTTTCCCTTCTTTTTCTGTCTGTCTGTCTATCTGCCCCCCCCCACCCCCCCCCTCTCTCTCTCTCACTCTCTCTCTCTCACTTATAAAATCCTTTGATCGTGAAGCATCCGTTTCTTTCCCTGTATAAAACATATGTCTGTCTGTCTGTCTGTCTGTCTGTCTGTCTGTCTGTCTGTCTTTCTCCCTCCTCTCACTCTCTCTCTCTCTCACTCTCTCACTCTCTCTTCTCTCTCTCTCTCTCTCTCTCTCTCTCTCTCTCTCTCTCTCTCTCTCTCTCTCTCTCTCTCTCTCTCTCTCTCTCTCTCTCTCTCTCCTTCCCCCGTCTCTCTCTGTCTGTCTGTCTTTCCTTCCATCTCTGTCTGTCTGTCTGTATATCTGTTTCCCCCTCTCTCTCTTGTCTGCCTGTCTCTCTCGCTCTCCCTCCCTCCCTCTCTCTATGTCCCTCTCTCCCTCCCTCCCCCACCCTCCCTCCATCTCTAACTCTCTCTCTCCCCGCCCACGCTCTCCCTGTTTCACTCTCTCTCTCTCCCTCCTCTCTCTCCCTCCCTCCCTCCCTCTCTCTCTCTCTCTCTCTTTTCATTAAGCTTGAAGCACTAGCAGAAGACCTTGCACTTCTTTCTGATCATGGAGCCCACCACATCCTTCATTTTCAACCTAGTACACAACTATGGTTTATAGACAGATAATCCTAGCATTCATTCACCCCTAAATGCACCAGTTTCCTTCAAATGCACACCTTGGTTTCACTATAGATGTCATACATTCTTCCCAGGAAAAAGGAAAAGGCACAAACTCCCTGATTACTAAAATAAAACAGGGGAAAAGGTGACAGCAATAAAAACTCAACAGTCCATATCAAATAAAATACATGCATCCATTTTTACACAAGTAGATATTTTCTTATCCTTACCCCTCTGTCTCTATCTCTGTCTGTCTCTCTCTCTCTCCCTCCGTCTCTCTCTCTCTCTCTCTCTCTCTCTCTCTCTCTCTCTCTCTCTCTCTCTCTCTCTCCCTCCCTGTCTCTCTCTCTCTCTCTCTCTCTCTCTCTCTCTCTCTCTCTCTCTCTCTCTCTCTCTCTCTCTCTCTCTCTCCCCTCCACATTATGTACAAGCATGCATTTTTTTTAAGTCAGCAAAAGAGTTCAATATTCACACTGCTGTTTTATAACACACACACTGAGGTTTAGGCTCTTTTAAAAAGATAAAATAAACAGATCAGCATGAAACCAACAGGAAATTCAGTTTTGGGGACAGATGCTGACTGTCATCTTTGCAGTATGTATGGTTACAAGTCAGACAGGAAGATGAAGAACTGATTTCAGGTCTACACACCATCAGGAGAAGTGTCACAAGCAGAGGAGGCAAAGAAGAAACTAGGATCATAGTCACCTTCCTTTGCAGTGTCACAGCTTTCTGAAACTCTCTCTGTTTTCATTCCGTTTATCCAGTCTGACCTTCTCTACCACAACAAAACCATTGATTGTCTCTACAGGAAACTTCTTAAGGTATGCACCCAGTAGAGATGAATGATAACATTGAGCCTGGTTCATTGTCTCATCATCCATTTGCTGCAGAGATAAAAGGTGGTGATAACAGAGCTGAGAGGACACCCACTCTACGCACTTGGACTCCACCCTTCACAACATCTGGCTAGGAAATTCAACGTGTCATTAACAGCTGAATCTGTAGATAAATCTTCAGCTTCAGGTGTCACACTGTTGCAAATCTTAGATGTGATTTCACAATAGTTTTTCTCAAGGTCAGTGTGTTCTGACTCCAAACCTTGCCGGAGCATAGGTGCTTTACTTCGATATCCTTCAATTACTTCTTTAAGAGCATCACCTTCGTAGTACTCGTGTCCATACCCTTCAATTGGCATAACGAAGAATACCTAAAGTCTTGGTCAGAGGCCAAACCACATTATGAGGATCCATGACTGGGGTTTTTGCTAAGCATGTGCACAGGTGGTGTCTAAGCATTTCAGCTGACTGGAAAGGTCTCTGTGGTCCCTGGTTCTGCCGCTGCTCCATTGCACTCTCCATTCAGTGTATCAGAGTTTCTGGATGATGAAGATCGCACTTGCCAATCAACACAGCCTGTGCTTCTTCCTTCCGCCAATGAATGACTGTCACCAAATTCTCAGCAGCACACAATCTTCAAAGCGCAATTCTGATGCACAGAGCTTTGTTCAGTGTACACTTGCTGTCAAGGTGTGGATGAAGCACTGAGGAAAGGAAGGAAGGGAGGAAGGAAGGAGCAGTAACTGCGTTGTGTAGTGAAGGGAGTGTGGCCAGTTGTGTGCACTGTGTGATGTGGGGTCACACAAGGAAACTGTACACTGTCTGAGCTGTACTCACAGGGCTGATAGGTTTGATGACAGGTTTTGAGATGTATTTTTTAAAAAGTCTTTTCTAGCATGTGACAAGTCTGTTCTCTGTGCCTCTCTCTCTCTCTGACTCAGTGGACGGGATAGCCTAGTGGTCAGAACATTGCACTCGCAATATGACGACTGGGTTCGATTCCCGCTCAAGGGGAATTTTCCCCTGGAGTTAAAATCAGCGCTGACTCCACTTTCCCCAAAAGTCCTTTGGATGAGGCTGTAAACCAAGGCCCTGTGTGCGGACCCATGCAGAACATCTTGCGCCCACACATGAAATCCTGTTAGCTTTTATAAGAGTACACCATTGTATGCCAGTGGAAACAGATGACATGATTTACAGAACTGCATACACACGGGGATATGAAAGAATAGATATGATGCTCCACCACAAATGAGTCCCGAGCACCAAACCCACTTTTGCCCTAGGAGCAATTTGTGATGCTCCACCACATTAGGAGTCCCATTGCACCTGGGGTCAATTTTTAGTTATTGATAAAGTTACTAATCTGCAATAAAAGGGCTATCCAATACAAAAAACAGATTGAAAATCAGACAATTGTGTGCGAAGTTATTACAAATTGAATTGATAGACTGCATGATGTGACAAAATGAGAAAGGGGCAAGTTTACTTTCGTAAGACGTTGTCAGAATGAGGCTTGTATATTTTCAAAGCGCATTTAAAAGCAAAAGGAATAAAACTTATGCCTTGATATTTCATTATAAGGTAGATAAACGGATATCATTTAATAATCAATCAAAAATCTCAAAAATTGAAAACTTGACCCTCATCTGCCTTCAATGGCTTCTAGCACAAAATTGGATAATGTACTAAGCGACTCATTTCGTGGTGGAGCCTCACATTTAAGGCAGGTGGGGGTCAGGTTGTGGATTTTGAGATTTTGTTTGATTATAAAAGTGTAGCTGTTATTCTATCTTGTAAGGAAATGTCAAGGCCTAAGTTTGTTTCCTTTTGCTTTTAAATGTGTTTTAAAAAATACCCAAGCCCTCATTCTGACGACTTGTTACGAAAATAATCTTGCCCCTTTCTCATTTTTTCACGTCCTGCTGTGTATCATTTCAATATGTAATAACTTTTCATAGAATTGTCTGATTTTCAATCTGTTTTTTGTATTGAATAGCGTTTCTATTGCAAATTACTAATATGCCAATAACTAAAATTTAACCTCTGGTGCAATGCGACTCATTATGTGGTGAAGCGTCACAAATAAATAACTAAATGAATAAATAAATATATCTCTATTTCTCTCTCTGTGTCTCTCTCTCTTTGTCCACTGTCTTTCTCTTTGCATGTCTGTCCCTTCCTTCTCCCTCCCTCTGTCACTGTTTTTTTCAGCTTTCCTGGTCTTTTTCCAATCTGTCACATCTCACATTTATTTCTTCACACTGTTGTTTCACTTGCATCCATTCATTTCTGATTTCTCCTAAGTCGTTCTTGGTTACAGTGGTTTGTCCTGTGAACTGTTGGTGTATGTTCTGCATAACTGTCTTCATCAGATCACTTACATCCGTTGGTGCATTCATCACTGTGTCTCTTCTTTCCGTCTGTCCATGGGTTCGTCTCGATGTTGTCTGCTAAGCAAAAGCCTATGTAAGGGGCAAGGAGAAAGCAGGTGGCTGCTGCACGCAGAGCGCAATCAGAAGCACGTGCACGACTGGCTGACAGGCTGGCCCGCTGTCACTGTCACACCACCTCTGCCAACTCGCTCCAAAAAGTCCCCTTTTGGATTGTTTTATAATCTAGGTCAACAGACTCAGAAGACATCAATTTGTCCCTATTGCAACAGAGACAGTTTATCAGAGAAATGAGCAGAGCACAACAACATCAGCCGGTTGGACAGTGTCCTGCAAAGTGCTCACCGGTGCCAAGTTAGGAGACTTTTTTTTTTTTTTTAAGCATGACACATGTTGACATTTTTCCGCCAAACACCCCTTTTGCCCCCCTCCATGTCCCCATGTCCGCCATTTTAAGGTAGTTTTAGGTAGTGGAGATCATCAACGAATTTCAACACAGGTAGCAGTTTGGTAGAGTCCTTTGGAGTGTTGTATCACACAAAATGGACAGCACATTTCACAACAACTGCCACTGGGATGCCATGATTTCTCACCCCCCCCCCCCCCCCCCCCCTTAGCGCAGGAGGAGAGAGAGAGAGAGAGAGACGAGAGGAGAGAGAAGAGAGAGGAGAGAGAGGGAGAGAGAGAGAGGAGAGAAGAGAGAGAGAGAGAGAGAGAGAGAGAAATCTTTATTCTTTTATATCGAGGATAATGGAATAAGCACTTTTGTGCTTTTTTACATCCCAGTCTCCGTATGCATACAGGTTTGTAAATGTCATCTGTTCCCACCCGGCACATGATGGCCTACTCTTACGAGAAGCGGAACAGGATTTTAATGTGTGCAAAAGGTGTTCTGCGAGAGGGAGAGAGAGAGAGAGAGAGGAGAGAGAGAGAGAGAGAGGAGGAGAGAGAGAGGGAGAGAGAGAGAGAGAGGAGAGAGAGAGAGAGAGAGAGAGGGGAGAGAGAGAGAAGAGAGAGAAGAGAGAGGAGAGAGAGAGAGGAGAGAGAAGAGAGAGAGAGAGAGAGAGAGAGAGAAGGAGAGAGAGAGAGAGAGAGAGAGAAAGAGAGGAGAGAGGAGAGGAGAAGAGGAGAGAGAGGGAGGAGAGAGAGAAGAGAGGAGAGGGGAGAAGAGAGAGAGAGAGAGAGAGAGAGAAAGGGAGAGAGAAACAGACAGGCAGACAAAGAGAGAGACAGGCAGGCAGACAGACAAACAGAGACAGACAACATAAAAAGAGAGACAGACAGATATACAGAGACAAAGACATAGACATACAGAGTCACAGACAGAAAGACACAGACAGAAAAAGATTACCCTAATAAAAGTCATAATGGGGTATGACTTCTATGAAGAAGTGAAAAAATGAAACAAACCACACAGAGAATGACAGATTCTTTTAAAAAATGAACACAAGAAGTATAATGGATAATATTACTTTATTCATCCCTTCCCCCAAAACATCCAGTGATGATAAAACCTATAAAACAACTTTCAGAGTAATTAAGAAACTCTAAATCGATTATTTCTTTAAAAAGACAAGTCATCATTAGTTTTCAATGCTTAAAGCTATAAAATACTCAGAATTAAAAATTGACAACAATACGTGTATACACACACAACACACACACACACACCAACACACACACACACACACACACACACACACAACATATATATATATATATATATAAATATTTTATATATATATATATATATATATATTTATATAATATTATAAATACAAAACACCAAATACACACCATACACGCACACACAACATAATAAAAGAATAAATAAATAAAACACACACAACACAGAGGCACCCACTCACACACACCAAACACACACATACAACACGTGTGCATGCACGTGCATGCACACCACGGACACACGCACATACAAAACAAAAACGCACCGCGTGCATGCGCACAACTCTGCATGAGTGCACAGGACAGGGTGCTCACTATCGCCATCATTATTCTACATTTGGTTTTGTGTGCTGCTGGTGCAGCTATCAAGACTATGGTAAGGTGTTTTCAGTAATTAAGGGTTAACAACTCTCATTATTTATTATTCATTTATTTCTTTTGTCAAGGTTAATGGAATAAGCACTGGTGTGGGGTTGGGTTTTTTTTTTACATCCAGTCCCTGTGGTATGCAGTTTGTAAATTTTGTCATATGTTCCCACTGGCCATAATGGCCTACTCTTCAGAAAAGCGGAAGGAACAAGTTTTTAAGTCATGAACTGCAGTTCAGAAAAGGAAGAAAACAGCAAAACATGTCCCTCTTGTTATAAACAATACCCATACAAACATTTCCAAATTACTTTTTACAAGACCCTTTGAAATTTAAGAAAAAAAATCGCCCCTTGGTCCAAGTTTATCTTACAAACATAGAAAAAAATCCCAGAAAAACAATTCCTATTTTTTCCTCCCTGTTTTGGAGAGGGTTTTTTCTTCAATTTCGAAGTTTTTTGTTTTTATTTATTTTTATTTTAATTCATTTTTTAATAAGTTTCCTTTCTGGTTGGGGGCCCTGTTTGTTCCTGTAAAAAAAATATTAAATTTTAAAAAGCAATTAGTTATTCTGAATATTTCCAGCCAAACTAAAATGTTGGTCTTGTAATCATTATTTTTTGTCTTTTCTTTATTCAAATGAATACTTGTGATTTTTCCCCCTGGAGTTTAAATCATGCTGACCCACTTTCCTCAAAAGTCTTTGGTGAGACTGTAAACCCAGGTCCCATTGCCAAAGGCATCAGAACATCTTGCACATACATTTAATCCTGTTTGCTTTTCGAAAGAGTAGGCGATTGTGAGCTGGTAGTGAAAAAAGATGACAAATTTTACAAAACACGTACACATAAAGGGCTGGATGTAAAAAAAAAAAGCGTAAGAGTGTTATTCCATTATCCTCAATATAAAAAAAAATTAAAAATTTTTTAAAAATTTCAGGGCATTGAGGAAAGAACAAATATGTTTAAAAATGTTACCTTTTTCGGCATTCAAATTTATAGATGTCTAATATTAGAGTTTTGGAAATATTTTTTATTCATTGCTAAGCAAAAAAACTTGTAACAGAGGGGTTGTGTGGGTGTGTGGTGTTTGTTGTGTGTGTGTGTGTGTGTTGTGCGCGCGCGCGCGCAATTTTGGTGTGCGCGCATGTGGTTGGCGCGATGTGTGTGTATGTGTGTGTGTACGTGCACGGCGCGCGCGCGCGCGTGTGTGTGTGTGTGTGTGTGTGTGTGTGTGTGTTGTGTGGGTGTGTGTGTGGTGTGTGTGTGTGTTGCTGTGCGTGGTTTGTGTGTTGTTAACAAATGTTCCTCTTATTCTTTTCAAATATTTGTCTACTTTTGTTAATTTTTTGAATGTTTTAAACAAGCAAAAACAACTTTCCTTTGATAGAGGAAACAAAAGCTGAACGTTAATTGAATTTGTGAACATTTAGTTTCTCACTGCAAAGCTTTAGAATAAACACGTGATTTCCCCTTTTGTAGTGTGGCAGAAAAAAGAACAAAGGGCTTCTTTAAAAAATAGAACAAAAACTTTTGAAAAGCAGAAAACTGAAACAACGAAAGAAGGTTAACGAAAGCAGTAGAAGAAAACAACATCCTACTGTAGAATTTCTCAGAGAGAGGGATATCATTAGAGCAATGAAAACCCAACATCAGGAAAATAACGTCGGTTTGGTCCATTTTCCTCTTTGATTCAAACGCTGGTCTAAATTCTTTTTATGGAACGGGTTTTACGACCCAGCTATTCTTTATACCCAAGAAGATACAAATTTTTTTTTAAGATGTTCCCCTATTTTCCTCACATTGAACGATAGATTATTCTTTACACTTTAAACCAAACAACCAATATAACAGTGGTTCTTCTTCAAATCTTATATATTTTCCATCCAGCTCGCAATGTACAAAACAGTTCACTTTCCCTAAGCCACTTTTTGTCGTTTAAAAAAAAAAAAAAATCTCAGAATGAAATGTGTACAGAAACCAATTGCTTTAAAAACTGATTTCCAACCCACTCAAAAAAGTGCACTCCACAAGATTTGGTCATCTGAATTGGTATAAGCCTTGGAAGATTTTTGCACATGTAAAAAAATGGGAATTCATCTTCACAGAAATTCCTTTAAAAGCTAATCAAAGCTAAATTCAATTATAGAAAAAAAGTTTTCCAAGTCTAAAAATTGTTCATGCACAACATCAAGATTGGGAAGGGAGAGATAGAAGGAAAATATACACAGTGAATCCCCATTATCCAGTCAGATTAACAGAAACATAGAATCCACTACCTTAAATTTAGTTTCCTCTATGTTCTCTGTCTCTGTCTTGTTCTCTTCTTGTTCTCTCTGCCCTTTTCTTTCTCCCTCTCCCCACCCTTCACCAAGGTACATTAAGCCATTTCGGTTCACTGTTCCTTCCGTCTGTCTGTTGCTCTGTCTCTCCTCGTCTCTTGTTCTGTTTCCCGTCTCTCTTGTCTTCTGTTCCTGTCTCTGTTGTCTTTGTGTCTGTCTTCTGTCTGTCTGTGTCTGTCTGTTGTCGTCTGTCTGTCTGTTTTCTGTCTCTCTCTTCTCTCTTCTCTCTTCTCTCTCTCCTTCTCCCCCTCTCTCTCTCTCTCTTGGGAGAACATTTTGCGGGCACCACGTTAATCATGTTCCGCTTTTCGTAAAAGAAGGCCATTGTGTTCCAGTGGGAACAGTGAAAATTTACAAAACTGCATAACACAGGGGGTGGATTAAAAAAAGCACAAAAGTGCTTTTACTTATCCTCGATATAAAAAGAATAAAAGAATAAAAAAAGGTTCAACCAATACACACACAGTCAATGGCTCTATACCCCACAGGGTCCATTGTTTTTGACCACAGTGTAAACCAGTATTGGTGTTGAAACAAGTATGTTCACATTCCATAGACACCAACACTCTTTGTTCAAGCCAAAAAAAAAAATCACGTTAGAAAACACATTGGCTTTTTCTATTTAATTATGTCATAAGTTTTAAGGGGGAAAAAACCAGGCACACACAACACACCACAACACACACAACACCACACACCACACACACACCACACCAACACCAAAACCAACACACACACAAACATTAGATTACTAAAATGAACAAAGGTTGATTTTGTTGTTTTAAAACAAGAACATCAATATACCCCAGTTCCATCAAGATAATACAAATTGCCTGGACTTTTTTTTTTTACACCGATGCAGATTTCCTTTTACCCCCCATCCCGTTCAGTTTACAACAAGGACTTTAAAAAAGAAACAAATTTCCCTCTAGGTTGCAGTTTTAAACAAGACAATGAGGTTAAGACATTTAGTAAAAAAAAAAGTTTTATAGATTAGCAGGAAAACAAATAACAGATTAAAATTTTGGATAGCTGTTTGAAATCTTTGCCCAGTTATGGTTAAAGGCAAAGGGGGAAGATACGAGTTTTCTGCCTGATCAGTCACAGGCAGTTGTTAGAAGTAGAAGAGGCAAAGAACTTAGAATGATACCAGATTTTATGCCCCTGCCAGAACTTTCTAAAACTCTTTGTTTTCAACCTCCGTACAACGAAATTGTGTTTTCAATTTTTAATAAACACTGCAAAAAAAACGTTTAATAGGCTCAGAAAATTTAGGTAAATTTTGTAACTATTAATAGGTTTGGGATTAGTTTGTAGCAGTGGAAAGCACTGTGAAACGAAGTCTTAAGAGATAATTTTAAACACAGGTTCTCAATTTTCTTGAAATTGGGCCTATGGCATTCAGGCTGCATCAGGGGGTTAAAGTTTGATATATAACAACCCAAAGACCTTATGTTGCAGATCTCCTCCCTGATCTGAAGTAATCCTTCATATATGTGTTTCCTTTTGCAAAGTTTCCATTTTTCCTTCTCTTTCTTCAATTGCTTCCTGGTGACAGATGTTTGAAGGACAGAACTTAAAAAATGGGCCTTTGGGATCGTAAGATAAATAGTTTTCTTCTCAAGAACAACCAAATAAGAACTTTTTTTAGTCTGATTTTTGCTAAGCGGTGCACAGGGGTGTTAAGCATTTCGTGACTGGAAAGATCTTGTGGCCCCTGGTTCTGCCGCTGCTCCATTGCACTCTCCATTCAGTGTATCAGAGTTTCTGGTGATGAAGATCGCACTTGCCAATAAACAGTCTGTGCTTTTTCCTTCCCGCCAATAATACTGTCCCAAAAAGTCTCAGCAGCACACAATCTTCAAAGCACAACTTGATGCACAGAGCTTTGTTCAGTTGTTCACTTGCGTCAAGGTGTGGATAAGCATGGGAAAGGGAAGGAAGGAAGGAAAAAAGGAGCAGTAACTGCGTTATTATGAAGGGGGTGTGACCTTCGTGCATGTTGAGTGGGGTAACAAGGAAAATGTACCCTTGTCGAGCTGTAACTCAACCTCGAGAGATTGGTGAAAGTTTTGAGATTTTTTGTAGTTTTTTTTTTTTTAGCACGGACATACAGGGTGTAGAGCTAGATTCAAAAGAACAATCAAAACCTAGAAAAGAAAAAAAAAAACACAATTTTTTGGAAGAGACCAAAAAAATAATCAAGAGCACATAGGAAAAAAAGAAAGAAGGAAAAAAGAAGAAGGAGAGAAAGAAAGAAAGCAAGAAAAAAAAAAAAAGAAACAAAGGACAAAAATGAAAAAAAAGAAAGGAAGACATGAAGTAAGGAAGAAAGGAAAGGAAGGAAGAAAAGGGAAGAAATATGGAGGAAGGAAAAAAGAAAGGGAAAAAGAAAAACACAGAGAAAAGAAAGAAAAGGAAAAGAAAGAAAAAAAGAAATACAAAAGAAGGAAAAAAAAAGGAAGGAAAGGAAGAAAGGAAGGAAGGAAAGAAAGAAAGAAAGAAAAAAGAAAGAAAGAAATAAAGACAGAAAGAAAGAAAGAAAGAAAAGGAAGGAAGGAAGGGAAGGTGGATGGGAAGGAAGGAAGGAAGAAGGAAGAAGGAAGGAACGAAGGAAGGAGGAAAAAAGCAAGGAATGAAAAAAAAAAAAAAAAAAAAAAAGGGAAAATAAAAAAAAAAAAAAGGAAAAGAAAGAAAGAAAAAAGAAAAAGGAAAGAAAGAGGGAAAGAAAGAAAAGAAAGGAAGAAAGAAAAGAAAGAGAAAAGAAAGAAAAAGAAGAGACACAAAGAGAGAGAGAGACAGAGACAGACAGACAGAGAGACAGAGAGACAGGGGGAAAAGAGAGGAGAATTAGAGAGAGAGAGAAGGGAGAGAAGAGAGAGGAGAGAGAGAGGGGGGAGAGGAGAGAGAGAAAAAAAAGAAAGAAAGAAAAGAAGAAAGAAAGAAAAAGAAAAAAAAAAAGAAAAAGAAAGAAAAAAAAAGAAAAGAAAAAGAAAAAAAAAAAGAAAAAAAAAGAAAAGAAAAAAAAAAAAAAAAAAAAAAAAAAAACAAAAAAAAAAAAAAAAAAAAAAAAAAGACAGAAAAAGGGAAAAAAAACGAAAGAAAGAAAGGAAAAAAATAGGGGAATGAAAAAGGAAAAAAAAAAAAGAAAAAAGAAAGAATGAAAAAAAAAAAAACCTAAAAAAAAAAAAAAAAACAAAAAAAAAAACAAAAAAGCAAAAAAAAAAACCCACAAAAAATAAAAAGAAAATAAAGAAGAAAAAGAGAAAGAAGGTAAGAGGAAGTGAAAGAAAAACACAAAGGAGGAATTGTAGACAAGAAGAAGACGATGGTGAGCAGGGGAAGAAGGAGGGGAAAGGGGGGGAAAAAAACTATAAAACCAGCCCCCATTGCGAAAAAAAAAAGCAGAAATCTTGGCACACGTAAAACTTGTTGCTTTTCGTAAGAGTAGGCCTGGTGCCAAGGGAACAGATGACAAGATTTAACAAATGTATACACATGGGGAAACTAGATTGAAAAAACACATGAGTCCTTATTCCATATCTCGATATTAAAGAAATAGAATTTAAAGAAATAAAAGAAAAGATTGCGAAAAAGAGGAATTGCAAGAAGAATTGCGAAAGAAGAAAATGCGGGGAAGAAGAAGAAAAGAAGAAGAAAAAAGAAGAAAAAAAAGAAGAAAAAAAGAAGAAGAAGAAGTGGAAGAAGAAGTGTGAAAAGAAAAAAAGAATTCGAAGAAGAAGAAGAAGAGGGAAAGAAGAAGAATTGCGAAAAAAGAAGAATTGCGAAAAAAAAAGGAATTGCGAAGAAGAAGAAGAAGAAGAAAAGAAGAAGAAGAAGAGAAACGAAGAAGAAAAAGAAGAAGAAAGAAGAAAAGAAGAAGAAAAAATTGCGAAGAAGAAGAAAAAAGAAAATTGTAAGAAGAAAAAAAAGAATTGGAAAGAAGAAGAAAAAAAAGAAATGTAAAGAAAAGAAGAAAAGAAGAAAAGAAGAAGAAGAAGAAAAAGAAGAAGAAGAAGAAGAAGAATTGCAAAGAAAAAAAGACATCAAAGAAAAAATTGTGAAAGAAGAAGAATTGAAAAGAATGAAAAGAATTGCAAAGAGAAGAGGAATAAAGGAACTGCAAAGAATTGCAAAGAATTGCAAGAAGAAATGTAAGAAGAATTGGGGAAGAATTGCGAAGAAAAAGAAAGAAGAAGAAGAAGAAGATTGTGAAAAAGAAGAAAGAAGAAGAAAAAAGAAGAAAAAGAAGAAAAAGGGAGAAAAAAGAAGAAGAAGAAGAAGAAATGTGAAGAAAAGAAGAAGAAGAAGAAGAATTGGAAGAAGAATTGCGAAGAAGAAGGAAGAATTGCGAAAAAAATTTGGGCGAAGAAGAAGAAGAAGCGAAGAAGGGGGAAGAAGAAAGAAGAAGAAAAGAAGAAGCGAAAAAGAAAAGAAGAAGAAGAAGAAAAGAAGAAGAAGAAGAAGAAGAAAAAGGGAAGAAGAAGACGCGAAAAAAAAAAAGAGGAAGAAGAAGAAGCAAAGAAAGAAGAAAGCAAAAGAAGAAGAGAATAAGGGGAAAAAGAAAAAAGCGAAGAATTGCGAAAAGAAGAAAAATTTGAAGAATTGCGAAGAATTGCAAAAATCCGAAGAAATGAAAAGAAAAAGAAGAAAGGAAAAGGGAAAGAAAGAAGAAGAAGGAAGGGAAGAAGAAAAGAAAAGAAGAAAAGAAAAGAAGAAAAAAAGAAGAAGAAAAGAAAGAAAAAGAAAGAAAAGAAGAAAAAGAAGAAGAAGAAAAAGAAGAAGAAGAAAAGAAAAGAAGAAGAAGAAGAAGAAGAAGAGCGAAGAAAAGAAGAAGAAGAAGAAGAAAGAAGAGAAGAAGAAGAAAACAACAAAAACAACAAGAAAAACAGAAAAGAAAAAAAGAAAAAAAGAAAAAAAAGAAAAAAAGAAGAAAAAAGAAAAACAAAAGAAGAAACAGAAGAAAGAAAAAGAACCGAAGACAGAAGGAAAGAAGAAAAGAGACGAAGAAAGACAGAAAGAAAAGACAAGAAGAAAAAGAAAGAAAGAAAGAAAAGAAAAGAAAGGAAAGAAAAAAAAAAGAAAGAAAGAAAAAAAAGAAAAGGAGACTTGAAAAAGCAACAGCGGCAGCACAGACAAAAAACAAAAACCCAAAAAACAACTACAATTATCTAAAAAGGAAAAAAAATTTTCTTTAAATTGCTTAATAAACTACACACATCCACCCCAACCTCTACCCCCCCTTCCCCCCCCCCCCCCCCCCCACAAACGAAAAAAAAAAGTAGGAAAACAAAATCATCAAATTTAAAACGAAGGATTCCAAGTATCACCATATTTAAGAAGGTAAAGGTTAAAAGGTAAAGGTGACCCATAACCTGTGTGGTTGTAGGGAGCGAGGGCACCAGGGAGACCTCAGCTTCTCTAGGGGGACAGAATATTGAGGGCGGAGCCCATCTCCTCTCCCTTGCTGCTTTTACCTTTTCTGACCCTAGAAGGCAAGGTACCCTATTACAGCTTGGTGAACATGGGGGGGACTGTACTGAAGCCAAGGTACCCAAACAGTCACCCATCCAATTGGCAACCACGCTTGTGCTGCTTAACTTGACTGGGGGAAAGCCAGTGCTCTGACCACTTAGCTAACCCGCTATACCAAACTTACTCCAGGAAAGTCCTTCAGATGTGACACTATAATCCATGAATGAACGTGCACAGAACATCTTTGCACAAACACTTTTTTAAAATTTGTTCTTGTTCATTCATGAATAGTTTTTTAAAATCTAAGTTACTGGCTAACACAACACAATAGTTAGTGACAGGGGACGTAGGGAGGGAGATGTGTGATTGCAGAATGAATCCTATCTGTTTAGTTAAAGGAAAAGTCCACTGATACAATCCTTTGATCATGAAGCATTCCTTTTCTCTCCCGTATAAAAACATCTTGTCTGTCTGCCTGTCTGTGTGTCTGTCTCTCTCTAACTCTCTCTCTCCCCGCCCACTCTCTCCCTGTTTCACTCTCTCTCTCTCTCTCTCTCTCTCTCTCTCTCTCTCTTCTCTCTCTCTCTCTCTCTCTCTCTCTCTTCTCTTTCCCCGTTCTCTGTTTGTTTGTTTTCCCTCCCTCTCTGTCTGTCTGTCTATCTGTTCCCCCTCTCTCTCTTGTCTGCCTCTCTCTCTCCCTCTTCCTCCCTCCCCTCTCTCTGTCCCTCTAATCCCCTCCCTCCTCCCCCCCCTCTCTCTCTTTCTCTCTCTCTCTGTCCCTCCCTCCCTCTGTCCCTCTATCCCTCCCTCCCTCCCTTCCCCCCTCTGTCTCTCTGTCTCTCTGTCTCTGTCTGTCTGTCTGTCTGTCTGTTGTCTGTTGTCTGTCTGTCTGTCTGTCTGCTGTCTCTCTCTCTCTCTCTCTCTCTCTCTCTCTCTCATCTCTCTCTCTCTCCTCTTCTCTCTCTCTCTCCCTTCACTAAGCTTGAAGCACTAGCAGAAGATCACGCACTTCTTTCTGATCATGGAGCCCACCACGTCCCTCATTTCAACCTCGTTACTTAACCATGGTTTATAGGACAGATAATCCTAGCTTTCATTCACCGGTAAATGCACCAGTTTCCTTTAAATAAAACACCTTGGTTTCTACTATAGATGTCATACATTCTTCCCAGGAAAAAAGGAAAAAGGCACAAATCCCTGATTACTAAAAACAACACAGGGAAAAGGTGCAGCAATAAAAACCCGACAGTCCACTAAAATATAAAAACAAAATACATGTATCCAATTTTACACAAGTGATATTTTTGTTATCCTTACCCTCTGTCTCTATCTCTGTCTCTGTCTCTCTCCCT
>CM060348.1:28482644-28485144 GCA_030674155.1 Stramonita haemastoma
GTCAAAAAAACATTTACTCAAAAATTTCTGCATTATTACCTGTATAAAGTTTTCAGAAGACGTTCTGGAGTAGTGTTAAGAATGACTAATATTTGTTACATCTTCAGTTTCTTTTCAGTGGAATAATAGAAGAAGTGATGCTTCTAATATTTTTTTTTTCATAACTTCGTGGCGATTGTGTTTTGTGTTTCTTGTGTGATGTTTATTTGTACCCCCATTCAGAAGGGGCTATGGCCTATACTGAATAAAAACTCGTTTTCAATTTTAATTTGAATTTCTCTCACTCTTTTTCTTTCTTTCTGTCTTTCTTTCTGTCTGTCTTTCTTTCTGTCTGTCTTTCTTTTCTTTCTTTCTTTCTTTCTTTCTTTCTTTCTTTCTTTCTTTCTTTCTTTCTCTTTTCAAAAGCAAAATGACTGCTAATGACAGCAAGAGCTCGATCTACTGCAAAGGTATGAAAGATATAAAAACTATTGACAATTTCATAATTTTACACTATTTCAACATTTTTTTTTCTTTTCTTTTTTTGATGCCTCTCTTCTGAGACGTTCCTGTCCTGCTGTTTTCATGCAGCTCATTTGTGTCTCTCCACCCTAGCCATACTTACGTCTGCTAAGTTGCAGGTTCTCAGCTGAAAGGACTAGCACCCAGACCATCACTCATGATTTAATGTATGGGGGCAAAAATTTTGGGAACAAAGGAGGATCAAACCTAGACTTCTCTGCTTTCTAAGCAGGTGCATTACCTCTAGACCACAAGGCCGTGTGCTTAGGGATATATGTAAACACGCAGCTCTACTCTATGCATTTCTTCCTTTCTTTCTTTCTTTTATTCTTTTACATCGATGATAATGGAATAAGCACTCAAGTGCTTTTTTTTTTTACATCCAGTCCAGAGGGGCCCTGCACTTCTGCTGGGTCACTTTGGTGGTGGTTCAGTGGTGCCTGTTCTGAGCAAAACATTCGCAGGACACCACCTACAAAGCCCCCTACAAATGACAGTATTAGCTCAGTCGCGGAGCCAGACTGAGTGAGCCACCCACCCAAGGTGGCGACCACCACAACGTCCCCAACGACCGCCTCCCCGCGAACTTCCAACCCCAAAGGCTTTGACACAAATTCACCACAGGCACAGAAGCGTATGGGGAAACCGAAACTGAGTTCACCATGAGACCAGAGCAACGGAGGCCACCGAATCAGAGGCAATTTTTATTATTGCATGATGATCAATGATGATGAGGATGATATAATGCTGCTGCTGTGGAGGTGATCCGCTTTGAGACTACTTGACAGGGTTGTTCTCTACGCTTACTGTCATAATATATCCCGGCGTCAACCAGGCCCGAGAAGATACAGACACCTGCAGTGTTGGTCAGGTAATTTGAGCAACACTCTCAAATTCGCATCTGTAAAATGGATGAAGCTCGACTGTGTGGTCTCAGTCTCCCCACTGAGCCCACAGCACACTCACTCTGGGTAGGAGCCGGCCGGAGCCCGAAAAAAATCCCTACGACTTATGGGATTCGAACCCGCGACCTTCCAGTCCGGAATCCAAGGCGCTAACCACTGCGCCATGGCGGCTGGTTAATAGTGGGATGTTGTATAGGCCACTGTTTGGCCACCCTTAAGGTACCCGCAGTCCGACTTTGTAGACGAATCAGAAATCAGAATCAGAATCAGAAATTATTTATTGCCATTAAAGTCACATGGACTTATTGACACAACAAAATAAACTCCACATATTCATCAATACAACATACTATTCACTGGTCAGCATGACTGAAATGATGTGCAGGCAAAAAAAACAACCCAAAACTACCACAAAGCAAAACCATGTTGCATTCTATCTTATTTCAATTGTTCTCTTTTTTTTTAAAACAGGAACAAACATATTGAATTATTTCAGCTTGATGATTATCAGTTACTAAAACATTGCTTAATTTGTCTATACCATTCTTATATTCTTTGACATCCGATTTCAGATTTACCAATATTTGTTTTCTTTGTTCAGTATATAAGATACACTCATCAAGTAAATGAACTCGTCTTCTATTTTGTTGCAGTATTGACGATGTCTAAACACGATACCTATGCACACTTCTTCAAATTTTTCAGCCTTTCCTACCCATGCACAATGTCCTACTCTCTTGAGAGGTGGAACAAGTTTTTAACGCGTGCACAAAACCGTTCTGCGTAAGCTCGTACCTGGGACCTCAGTTTAAAGTCTCATCTAAAGGTCTTTTGAGGGAATATAATCGGTACCGGGGACGGGATAGTTCAGTGGTCGGAGCACTTGCTTTCACCAAGATAAGGTTAAAGCAGCATGGAGCGTGGTTTACCAATTGGATGGGTGACCGTTTGCGCGTCTTGGCTTCAGTATAGTCCCCCAAGCTATAAATGGGTACCTGTCCTCTTTAGGGTCAGGGAAGGTTTAAAGCAGCGAGGGAGAGGAGATGGGCGCCGCCCTCAGTATTTCTGGCCTCTGGAGAAGCTGAGGTCTTTGA
>CM060348.1:28486459-28488959 GCA_030674155.1 Stramonita haemastoma
GTGGTCCCAGTCTTTCCTATTAGCCCATAACAAGCTCACAAGGGGAATTTGAGCAACACTCTCAAAGCTTGGCTGTGTGGTCCCAGGCTTCCCAATTAGTCCATAACAAGCTCACAAGGGGAATTTGAGCAACACTCTCAAAGCTTGGCTGTGTGGTCCCAGGCTTCCCAATTAGTCCATAACAAGCTCACAAGGGGAATTTGAGCAACACTCTCAAAGCTTGGCTGTGTGGTCCCAGGCTTCCCTATTAGTCCATTACAAACTCACTCTAGACAGCAACGGAGTAGAAGCCAAAAAATTCTGTGACTCTTATGGGATTGGAACCTGTTACCCTCAAGCCTTAACCCTGGGCGCTGACTGCCGTGCATGGAAGCCAGTGCAGTAGTATAGCTGTGTTTGATTTTGTCTGTGAGAGACTGACTGGGACAAGAGTTAGAGTTTTGGTGTTGATTGTTTTATGAACTAATGTGTTGTGTGTGTGTGTGTGTGTGTGTGTGTTTGTGTGTGTGTGTGTGTGTTGTGTGTGTGTGTGTGTGTGTGTGTGTGTGTGTGTGTGTGTGTGTGCGTGTGCATGTTGTGTGTGTGTGTGTGTGTGTGTGTTGTGCTTTGGAATTCAATACAGTCTGTATTGTGAAAAGGTGAATAAAAGTGACTATGTGATGGAAGATTTTTGTCATTGTGTCAGAGTCAGAGTAGTTTGTATGTGTGCTGGGATGAAAAAAGTTCTGTTTTTCCCTTGGTGGTATCAGTGCCTAGGAAGCATTTTCTGTCTTCCTCCTACTATTGGCCTAGAAAGCCTCTTCACACATAAGCTGTATACCTGAGCATCTGTGTTAGTAAGGTCTTGGGTGTGTACTGGATGTTTTGTGTGTTGACCACCCACATAGGCATCCATCAGTCTCGGAAGACTGGAATTACACTCTAGGCTCTAGAGCGCAAAGCCTGGATAAGCAAGTATGGAGGGCAAGCTGTTACCCATGCAGCAGACCCCCTTCTCCACATTGCTGGAATGGTCCAGTGGAAAGGCAATCGCAGATACGCATGGTTCCAGTACTGTTGCAGGAGCCGTCAGAACGTTGCCATATAGGCCTACAGCCCTGGGGACTCTTAACTCCCTGATTTTTCCTGAGGGAGGGTGTCTAAACATGACACCTGTGTGCATGCTAGTTTTATAGTTTGTTGTCATCTACTCCTACCAGCACACAATATAAGTTAGCAGGCAAGCATCTTAACCATCCTGCCACCTTCCTTCTGCCCAGTCAATGCTGGCATAAGTGACAGGATTTTTTCCTGCATATAAATAATAATAATAATACATGGAACTTATATAGCGCTATATCTTGTAAAAACAAATCAAAGCGCTTGCATTTGACCTATACATCACACAAGCAATCAATAACAATCTATGGTCCTAGCAAATTCGAACGTACTCACACACGCAAGCGCCTACACGCACGCACGCGTGCGCCCACACACACACACACACATCCCCAAAGGCTATACACTTTGGCAAGTAGATGTCGAAGGCGGGGACAGACAAGAGATGGAAACAGAAGGAGAAAATCTTAGGTTCTCTAAGGAGAAAATCACATGCTTCTGTTCAGTTCCTTGGCTAGAGCTTCAAGGTTCACCAATGGCGAGGTATTGCTTATGTCACTGTTTTTGCCCACCATGACTTTAGGAATGTATGGTGGGTATGTTTATGTAACCTACCGAATACTGACATGAATTTTGGGATCTTTAAAATTGCATATTTGATTTTCTGCATGTGTATACACACAAAGGGAACTAAGGCACTTGCAAGTCTGCACTTGAAGTTGACCTGGGAGATATGAAAAATCGCCCACCCTTAAATCACCAGACGCCGCCGAGTTTCGAACCCACGTTTTTATGGATCCATGGGATTGAAGTCGAATGGGTTTAAGCTGTTAGCTAAAACGTTCATTAGGATTCTTTGGATTCACAAGAAAGGGAAGTGCCAACTCCGCTCTCCCTGAAAGTCCTGTGGATGAGACCATAAACCAAGATCCCATGTGCAAACACACGCAGAATATGTTGGGTACGTGTTAAAACCCGTCCCACATTTTGGAAGAGTAGGCCATTGCATGCCTGTGGGAATGAGATGACTAAATTCGAACATGTTCACATGTCATTACTGAAAATGTTGGTGATTTTTGCAGCAAATTCTTCAGTGGTGCCCCAACAGTCTACAGGACTATGGGATTTTTTTTTGGTTATATCTTGGATAATGGAATAAACACTCGTGCTTTTTTACATCCAGTCCCCGTGTGTAACTGTGTGCAGTTTTGTAAATTTTGTCATCTGTTCCCACCGCACACAATGGCCTACTCTTTCGAAAAGTGGAACAGGTTTTAACTCTCTCTTTCTCTTTCTCTCTGAGCTAGCTCTCTCTCTCTCTCTCTCTCTCTCTCTCTCTCTCTCTCTCTCTCTCTCTCTCTCTCTCTCTCTCTCTCTCTCTCTCTCTCTCTCTCCTCTGTCT
>CM060348.1:28493959-28501652 GCA_030674155.1 Stramonita haemastoma
ATTTATTCTTTTCTGTTGTTTATTCTTGACAATATCTTATGTTCAGTTTGTAGATGATTTTACACCTGAAGGTATAGATGTGGACATTTATACAGAGCTCCTTTCTTTTTATTACGTTGAATTCATCATATGATATTTTGTGGCGCTCCACCACGAAATGAGTCGCTAAGCACATTACCCAATTTTGCGCTAGGAGCCATTAAAGGCAGTTGGGGGTCAAGTTGTCAATTTTGAGATTTTAATTGATTATTAAATAATATCCGTTTATCTACCTTATAATAAAATAATCAAGGCATAATTTTTTATTCCTTTTGCTTTTAAATGTGTTTTGAAAATACCCAAGCCCTCATTCTGACTACCTGTTACGAAAATAAACTTGCTCGTTTCTCATTTTGTCACGTCCTGCAGTCTATCATTTCAATGTGTAATAACTTTGCACAGAATTGTCCGATTTTCTATCTGTTTTTGTATTTGATAGCCACTTGATTGTACATTAATAACATGTCAATAACTAAAAATTGACCTCTGGTGCACTCCGACTTATTATGTGGTGGAGCGTCACATTTCTGTATTTGGTTTTATTTGCAAAGGAAAGCCGCGTGTAACCATTCTTTTCAATTAGCCACATTGAACGTCAAAGCAGCTCTCTCGCTCTACTTTTCTTTCATTCTACCCCCCCCCCCCTCCCCACCCCTCCCTCCAATCTATATCATTACGTCTATCTCGCTCTCTCCCTCGCTATCTTGCTTGTTTGCATGCTGCTTCATTTCTGTTGGTCTGTTTTTTCTTGAAGTGGATTTTAGTTTTCGTTTTTGTTTTTGCTGGTTTTTTTCTTCTTGTGTGCAAGAAGGATTTAAAAATATTTTTTATAATAATAATTTTTTTTTTTTTTTTTTTTTTTTTAGATAGATGGCTTGATGAAAAAAAAAAAGCAAATTATTGCTTACTCAATGTACCATCTAACTCTGCCTAGGACGGTCCCAAGCCCGGCTGAAAAAGGAGGAGGGTTTGGCGTAGGGTTAGCTACCCCACCCTGTGAAAAAAACTCTAGCTACAGAAACGCCAAATAGAAATTTAACAGACATCGCGGACTTGGGGAGGGATGGACCTCCAGCTGGAAGGTGTATGAAGTCGGGCGGTGAAAGCCAGAGTCATCTGGAAGCCATCAGACCGAAGACCATCATCTCCACCAGGACCACCACATCCATCGGTACATGGAACGTCAGGACCATGTACGAGACGGGGAAGACAGCGCAAGTAGCCGCAGAGATGAGGAAATTCAACCTCACCATCCTAGGAATCAGCGAAGCAAGATGGACTGGTTCCGGGCAGAAGCGACTGACTTCCGGGGAGCTGCTGCTGTTCTCGGGGCACGAGCAGGAAGATGCTGCACACACCCAGGGAGTCGCCCTGATGCTTTCCAAGCCAGCACAGGGAGCGCTCATCGGGTGGGAGGCACACGGACCAAGGATCATGACAGCCTCTTTCCGTACAAAGAAGAAGAGGATCAACATGGACATTATCCAGTGCTACGCCCCAACGAACGACAGCGAGGAGGAGGAGAAGGACGACTTTTATAACAGATTGCAGACCATCATACAAGACAGACCGAAGAGAAACATCATCATCGTAATGGGCGACTTCAATGCCAAGATAGGTAGTGACAACCAGGGATACGAGGAGATCATGGGGCGGCATGGGCTAGGCGAGATGAACGACAACGGGGAGAGGTTCGCAGACCTGTGTGCCACAAGCAACCTGGTCATCGGAGGAAGTGTTTTCCCGCACAGAAGGATACACAAGGCAACTTGGGTGTCGCCAGACCTGTCAACGGAGAACCAGATCGACCACATCTGCATCGTGAAGAAGTTTCGCCGCTCCCTACAGGATGTACGCGTCAAGCGAGGAGCAGACGTTGCTTCGGATCACCATCTACTTGTTGCCCGATTGAAGCAGAAGCTGAAGAGAAATTGGACGGGGGGATCCAGTCAACGCCAGCGTTACAACACCACGGCGCTGAAGGACAACAGGAAGCAAGAAGAGTTCAAGGTCACTCTATCCAACAAGTTCCAAGTCCTAGGAGAGCTGCTTGAAGAGGAGACGATAGAAGAGAGGTGGCAGAGAGTGAAAGAGACAGTGACCTCAACATGTCAGGAAGTACTGGGCCCCAAATCATTCACACACAAGGAATGGATTTCAGCAGCTACGCTAGAGAAAATAGAAGAAAGAAGAGAAAAGAAATTAGCCGTCAACAGCAGCAGGACACGATCAGCAAAAACAAAAGCCCAAGAGGAATACACAGAAGCAAATAGGGTTGTAAAGCGAAGCATTAAAGCAGATAAGCAAAACTACTTGGAGACATTGGCAAAAGAAGCAGAAGATGCAGCTCACCAGAACAGCACCAAGGACCTGTACTCCATCATCAAGAAGTTATCAGGGAAGTTTGCCAAGCCAGAGAGACCAGTAAAAGACAAGAACGGAGCAGTAATAGCAGATGACGAAGGACAGAAAAACAGGTGGATTGAGCACTTCCAGGAGTTACTCAACAGACCAGCACCTACAAACCCACCAGAGATACCAACAGCCGCAAGCGACCTGCCGATCAAATGTAGTGCTCCCACAAAGGAAGAGATCCGCAGCGCCATCAAGCAATTGAGGAACGGTAAGTCTGCAGGACCTGACAGCATCCCAGCAGAAGCCCTGAAGGCCGACGTCGAGACCAGTGTGGAGCTCCTCTACCCGCTCTTTGGCAAGATCTGGGAGGAAGAAGAAATACCAACAGAATGGAAAGAGGGTTACCTCATCAAACTCCCCAAGAAAGGCGACCTCAGTTCCTGCTCCAACTACAGAGGGATAACGCTGCTGTCCATCCCAGGAAAGGTGTTTAACCGCATCCTGCTGAACCGGATGAAGGACGCAGTAGACCCGCATCTCCGTGACCAACAAGCTGGCTTCCGAAAGGAAAGATCATGCACGGATCAGATTGCAACACTGCGCATCATCCTGGAACAGTCCCTGGAATGGAATTCGCCACTATACATCAACTTCATAGACTATGAGAAGGCTTTTGACAGCGTCGACAGACAGACCCTCTGGAGACTACTGAGACACTACGGAGTGCCAGAGAAAATCACCAACATCATCAGAAAATCATATGAAGGAATGACCTGCAGAATAGTTCATGGCAGACAGCTCACCGACGCCTTTGAAGTAGATACCGGAGTAAGGCAAGGATGCTTACTATCTCCTTTCCTGTTCCTGCTGGCCATCGACTGGGTCATGAAAACCTCAACGGACCAGAAACGTAATGGCATCCAATGGACACCTTGGAAACAGCTAGACGACCTTGACTTTGCAGATGACCTGGCCCTTCTCTCCCACACCCAGCAACAGATGCAGGAAAAGACCAACATCGTTGTGGAGAACTCAGCTAAACTGGGCCTCAACATCAACAGAGGAAAGAGCAAGGTACTGAAGACAAATGCAGCCAATGCGACACCCATCACAGTCAAAGGAGAAGCGCTGGAAGAGGTGGAAAGCTTCACATACCTCGGCAGCATCGTGGACACACAGGGAGGAACAGACACAGACGTCAGAACCCGCATCGGTAAAGCAAGGGCAGCCTTCAAGCAGCTCAGAAACGTCTGGGGATCAAGCGACATCAGCATCGCCACCAAGACCAGGCTCTTCAACACCATCATCAAGCCAATACTAATGTATGGAGCAGAGACCTGGAGAAACACCGTCACCACCATGAAGAAAATCCAGGTCTTCATCAACACCTGCCTCAGGAAGATCCTCAAGATACGCTGGCCAGACAAGATCAGTAATGAAGAATTATGGCAAAGAACCAGACAACAGCCTGTTGAAAAAGAAATCCTACAGAGACGTTGGCGATGGATAGGACACACCCTACGGAAACCTGTATCCAGCATCACAAGACAAGCTCTCACCTGGAATCCACAAGGGAAAAGAAAGAGAGGGCGGCCTAGAAATACCTGGCGCCGAGACCTGGATGCAGATGCAAAAAAGATGGGCAAGACGTGGGGACAACTGGAACGCCTAGCCCAGAGCCGAGATGCCTGGAGACAGCTAGTTGGCGGCCTATGCCCCAGAAGGGACCACAGGCAGACATGACATGACATGACATGAATGTACCATCTGGAAATAAAATTTTGATTTGATTTGATTTGATTTGATTTGATTTGATTTGATTTGATTTGATTTGATTTGATTTGATTTGCTCTCTCTCTCTCTCTCTCTCTCTCTCTCTCTCTCTCTCTCTCTCTCTCTCTCTCTCTCTCTCTCTCTCTCTCTCTCTCTCTCTCTCTCTCTCTCTTTTTTTGACTTTTTAAAATCAATTTCTTGAACACGATTTGAAAAATGTTATGTTTCAGTATTTAATGTGGCGATACATCTGAACGTTGCTGACTTTAAAAAAAAATGTTTGTTTGTTGTCATTAGTTTATTTTTGTTTGTTTTTTTCTTCATAATATTTTTTTAAAGTGAGAAAGATATGTGAAAATGTTTTGATATATATTTTTTTGTTTGGGTTGCTCTTTTCTGCTGTTTCCTCTATTTTTCTTCTCTCTATTTTAATCTGTTTTATTTACTTAATGATTATCAATGCATCTGTCTTCACATTAAGGTTTGAGTCATTTGGAGATTAAGTGTATGTTGAATACATATTTATTTCTTTAAAAAAAATCAATGTACCCAGTGGGGATCGTGTGTTTCGTAATTGCATACCTATACCTTTTTTTGAAATCATGGGTCGAACTGTTGTAGGTGATTGTGTGTGTGGCATTAAAAAAAAATACATAGTCCCTAATCAGGGCAAGGGCGGATGGAAAAAGTATGTACATACTTACTCTGTAACCATTAAAAAGAAAGTTATTTACTCATTCATTTATTATTCCTTCATTCCCTCTCCAGAAAAAAAAAATATACTCTAGAATGTCCGATGTATCGGCATGATTTCTGTGAGTTTGAAACAAAATTTTAATGTCTTCTGAAGTCGAACAAAATAATGATCTTGAGATATCTACCGTCAGAATAGTATTTTAGGGATGTAAATGATGTCATATACTCAAAACTAGACACGAAAGAATTCTTCGTGGTGTAAGTAAAGAATAATTAACTCCCCTGAAACGGCGGTGCTTTATGAATTTTAGTAAGAACAAAGAAGACAACAGCGTTCTTGCTAAGGGAAGCAATTCAAAGCATGGGGCGACAATCCTTTATGAATTTTAGTAGTTTTAAAGAAGGCAACAGTGTTTTTCATGGTCAGGGGAGGGAATTCTAGGCGTCACGCATTAGCGCTACATGGACCAATGGACATATAGGCAAAATAAGATAAACGCAAGATAAATTGTAATTTTGATATTTTTCCTAACATGTTTTTGAAAAAAAAAGTTGATTATAGATGTTCTCTGTTCGGAATAATAAACTATTGCTACCCTCATCCGATACAAATGAAAAGTGAGTGAAAGAGGCTTTGTAAGTACATATCCCGCACACCCTGCATGTAAATCTCTCCCAGAGACTGCAGGCTATATATATGAGCGTTAAGCCAATGGCGGTCTTCGGGTTGTTGACAATTTGGTTTCATTTCTCTCAGGAAATGTGTGCGGTTTTTTTCTTTCTTTCTTTTTTTTTTTTTAACAGAAGGAGAGAACGTGTACCTGTTCGTTTACTTACCGCTTGTTCCTTTATCTTACTGATTGTCAGATTGTTGTTGTGTAGTTGTGCTTTTTGCGAAGGCGTTCCTTCTTGATTTGCTGATAGTCCCTAATCAGGGCAAGGGCCGGAGGAAAATAATAAATGCGAATGCTTATCTGTAACCCTTGGAAAATAAAGATATCTCTCTCTATCTCTTCTCCCCTTTTATCAAAATGTTATGATTTGAATGACTTATTTTGTTATAGATGGTGGTGGATTGATGTTTTCAGTCGTTTACCTCATTATATTCTCATGCTTGCTCTTTATTTCGCTTTGTTTTCAAATCAAAATAATCATTTGATTCTTACTTCTAATTTTCATTTCTGAATGCCTGCCTTAAAAAAAATATTACCTTATAAATGTATTACTTTCTTATTTCTTGTCTGTTGTTTGCTACTTGGTATGGTTTCTTGCTCTTGGTATTTGGATCATTATTATTGTTGTTTAGTTAGAGGTATTTTTTTATCTTGATGTATCCCTGATAAGAGCGGGGACTGGATGTAAAAAAAGCACACGACTGCTTATTCATTATCCTCGAATAAAATAATTTGCCTTGCCTTGCCTTGCCTTGCCTTGCCTCTTTTTGTGTCTCAAGTTTATGAATCTTTCTCTCCCTCAGTCTTTCTCTGTCTGCATCTCTGTGTCTTTCTATTAAGTGTCTGTCTCACCGTGTATATATATTATTGAACAAAAGGTAGTGGAGAAAAATACAAGCGCAGGCAACTACTTATAACTTTACAATCATTTTGAATATGACGTATCAAAGGTTCAATAAAAAAAAAAAAAAAGACTAGGAAATAATGTCTTTCAATGGCAGCATCTTGGGCAATTTTGAGTAAGAACCATGTCTTTGGCCTGACCTGACTCGAGTTTCGGCTCCTGGATGAGCCCTCATCAGAGGTCCTGACTGTGATTGAAACTCCTCCTGCTGTGGTACCTTACAGCTAGACACTTTTCAGAATTTAAAAGTGTCAATCACATTCACAAGAATATTTGATATCCCTGTGGCCTTTCAAAGCTGCCATCAAAAGAAGGCGATAGAAAGAGAAAGACAATAATTATGATCACAATATATAATGCCAAAAATGAATAGGAGAAAACAAACACCTAGTGAATCTTTATGATTTATGCTTGGGGATCCTATTGAAAGGATGCAAGGGGAGGGCATTAGGTTTGTATCCAGCCAAGTGGTCAGTCTTAGCTAGATAAAACCCCAAACATTGCCATACACCTATAGTGCAAGCACAGGCAAGAGAAGTTGGGGAAAAATATATATATATAAAATGGCTTACACTTGGATCTACTAGAGATGTAATTCCCCACTTGACTACAAAGTTTGATTGAGGAAAAGATGGTGGAGGAAAAAACAAACACAGGCAACCACTTACAACTTCTCAATCCTTTTGAAAATACTATCAAAGATTCAATAATAATAATAATAATAATAATAATAATAATAATGATAAAGTCTACGAAATAATGTCTTTCAATGGCAGCATTTTAGGCATGACAACGACGACGATGATGATGATGACGATGATGATGATAACAACGACGACGACGATGATGATGACGACGACAATGGTGGTGGTGATGGTGATGGTGATGATGATGATGAAGAAGAAGAAGAAGAAGAAGAAGAAGAAGAAGAAGAAGAAGATGATGATGAAGATGATGATGATGATGATGATGATGATGGTGATGATGTTGGTTTTAATGATGATGGTGATGATGACGACGACGACAACGACAACGACGATGACAACAACAACGACGACGACGACGACGATGACAACAACAACGACGACAACGATGACGCTGATGATAACTGTCAACAGCCGGGGACGGATCACGGGGGCAGCCCCTACGGGGCAGCCGCAGCACCCAGCGCCACGACTCCCTGACCAGCAGTCTGCGCAGTCAGGAGATCATCGAGGTCATGCACCCAAGACTGGCACCCGCCACATCATTC
>CM060348.1:28501752-28524252 GCA_030674155.1 Stramonita haemastoma
AAACAAACACCACAACCACCACCGGCATGCATACACCTCCATGATAGAGCTAAAGAACAAAATTACGCAAACGCCACACAAACACCAGCCAACGCACGCACGCGCGCATGCATACCCACCTCCATGAATAAGACTAAAGAACTAGAAGCATTGTGACGCAAACGCCGTTTTCGGGACCTTGCCGCCCGCACTTTTCCGCACTTCCAGAGCCCAGGGTACCACCACCTATTCTACTCTATGCAGACAAACTGGACAACCATTTTCGATGTGTGTGGCGCTGGAATTGTGGCGAACACGGCCCGGAAGATGGCAACCCGCTTGTACACAGCCCAGTTTGTCGCCTAGAAACAGGGTACAGAGTAGGCAAAAATCACCCCTACAACACCATCCAATAATAATTTCATAACAATATCATGCACCACAGTAATCTGCCGGTCCCCTCCACACGCACAAACACAAAAAACCGCACACACAAACACAGCCAACGCACGCACGCGCGCATGCATACCCACCCTCCCATGAATAAGAGCTAAAGAACTAGAAGCATTGTGACGCAAACGCCGTTTTCGGGACCTTGCCGCCCGCACTTTTCCGCACTTCCAGAGCCCAGGGTACCACCACCGTATTCTACTCTATGCAGACAAACTGGACAACCATTTTCGATGTGTGTGGCGCTGGAATTGTGGCGACACCACGGCCCGGAAGATGGCAACCCCGCTTGTACACAGCCCAGTTTGTCGCCTAGAAACAGGGTACAGAGTAGGCAAAATCACCCCTACAACACCATCCAATAATAATTTCATAACAATATCATGCACCACAGTAATCTGCCGGTCCCTCCACACGCACAAACACAAAAAAACCGCACACACAAACACCAGCCAACGCACGCACGCGCGCATGCATACCCACCCTCCCATGAATAAGAGCTAAAGAACTAGAAGCATTGTGACGCAAACGCCGTTTTCGGGACCTTGCCGCCCGCACTTTTCCGCACTTCCAGAGCCCAGGGTACCACCACCGTATTCTACTCTATGCAGACAAACTGGACAACCATTTTCGATGTGTGTGGCGCTGGAATTGTGGCGACACCACGGCCCGGAAGATGGCAACCCCGCTTGTACACAGCCAGTTTGTCGCCTAGAAACAGGGTAAGGTAGGCAAAAATCACCCCTACAACACCATCCAATAATAATTTCATAACATATCATGCACCACAGTAATCTGCCGGGTCCCTCCACACGCACAACACAAAAAACCGCACACACAAACACCAGCCAACGCACGCACGCGCGCATGCATACCCACCCTCCATGAATAAGAGCTAAAGAACTAGAAGCATTGTGACGCAAACGCCGTTTTCGGGACCTTGCCGCCCGCACTTTTCCGCACTTCCAGAGCCCAGGGTACCACCACCGTATTCTACTCTATGCAGACAAACTGGACAACCATTTTCGATGTGTGTGGCGCTGGAATTGTGGCGACACCACGGCCCGGAAGATGGCAACCCCGCTTGTACACAGCCCAGTTTGTCGCCTAGAAACAGGGTACAGAGTAGGCAAAAATCACCCCTACAACACCATCCAATAATAATTTCATAACAATATCATGCACCACAGTAATCTGCCGGGTCCCCTCCACACGCACAAACACAAAAAACCGCACACACAAACACCAGCCAACGCACGCACGCGCGCATGCATACCCACCCTCCCATGAATAAGAGCTAAAGAACTAGAAGCATTGTGACGCAAACGCCGTTTTCGGGACCTTGCCGCCCGCACTTTTCCGCACTTCCAGAGCCCAGGGTACCACCACCGTATTCTACTCTATGCAGACAAACTGGACAACCATTTTCGATGTGTGTGGCGCTGGAATTGTGGCGACACCACGGCCCGGAAGATGGCAACCCCGCTTGTACACAGCCCAGTTTGTCGCCTAGAAACAGGGTACAGAGTAGGCAAAAATCACCCCTACAACACCATCCAATAATAATTTCATAACAATATCATGCACCACAGTAATCTGCCGGGTCCCCTCCACACGCACAAACACAAAAAACCGCACACACAAACACCAGCCAACGCACGCACGCGCGCATGCATACCCACCCTCCCATGAATAAGAGCTAAAGAACTAGAAGCATTGTGACGCAAACGCCGTTTTCGGGACCTTGCCGCCGCACTTTTCCGCACTTCCAGAGCCCAGGGTACCACCACCGTATTCTACTCTATGCAGACAAACTGGACAACCATTTTCGATGTGTGTGGCGCTGGAATTGTGGCGACACCACGGCCCGGAAGATGGCAACCCCGCTTGTACACAGCCCAGTTTGTCGCCTAGAAACAGGGTACAGAGTAGGCAAAAATCACCCCTACAACACCATCCAATAATAATTTCATAACAATATCATGCACCACAGTAATCTGCCGGGTCCCCTCCACACGCCACACAAAAACCGCACACACAACACCAGCCAACGCACGCAGCGGCATGAACCACCTCCATGAATAAGCAAAGAACTAGAAGCATTGTGACGCAAACGCCTTTTCGGGCCTTGCCGCCCGCACTTTTCCGCACTTCCAGACCAGGTACCACCACGTATTACTCTTGCAGACAAACGGACAACCATTTCATGTGTTGGCGCTGGATTGTGGCGACACACGGCCGAGATGCAACCGCTTGTACAAGCCCAGTTTTCGCCTAGAAGGTCGGTAGGCAAAAATCCCTACACACCATCCATAATAATTCAAACAATATCATGCACCACAGTACTCGGCCCCTCACACCACAAACACAAAAAAGACACCAACACACCCCACGACGCGCATGAACACCCCCAATAAATAAAGAACTAGAAGCATTGTGACGCAACGCCGTTTCGACCTTGCCGCCCGACTTCCGCCAGAGCCGGGTACACCGTATTATCTATGGCAAATGGACAACCATTCATGTGGCCGAATTTGGCGACACACGGAAGATGCAACCCCTTTCACCTTGTCTAAAACGTAGTGGCAAAAACACCCCACAACACATCAAATCGGCATGCATACCCACCCCATATAAGAGCTAAGACTAGAAGCATTGTACGCAAAGCGTTTGGGACTGCCGCCGCACTTTTCCGCATTCCAGAGCCGGTACCACCACCGTATCTACTCTATGCAGACAACTGGACACATTCAGTGTGGCGCTGAATGTGGCGACACCACGGCCCGGAAGATGGCACGCTGTAAACCAGTTTGTCGCCTAGAAACAGGGTACAAGTAGGCAAAAATCACCTACAACACCATCATAATATTCAAAATATCATGCACCACAGTAATCGCCGGTCCCTCCACACGCACAAACACAAAACCGCAACAACACCAGCCAACGCACGCACCGCGCATGCATCCCACCCCATGATAAGAGAAACTAGAAGCTTGTGACGCAAACCGTTTTGGACTTGCCGCCACTTCCGACTCCAGAGCCGGTACCCACCGTATCTACCTATGCACAATGACACCATTCATGTGTGTGGCTGGAATTGGGCGACACCACGGCCGAAGAGCAACCCCGCTGTCACAGCCAGTTGTCCTAGAACAGTACAGGTAGCAAAACCCTAAACACCATCAATAATAATTCAAACATATCAGCACACAGTAATCGCCGTCCCCTCCACACCAAAACACAAAACCGCACACACAAACACAGCCAACACCACGCGCCAGCATACCCACCCTCCATGAATAAGAGTAAGACTAAAGCATTTGCGCAACGCTTCGGACTCGCCCCACTTTTCGCACTCAGCCAGTACACACGATTCTACTCTAGCAACAAATGGACACATTTTCAGTTTGGCTGGATTGTGCGACACACGGCCGGAAGATGGCAACCCCGCTTTCACAGCCCAGTGTCGCCTAGAAACGGGTACGGTAGGCAAAATCACCTACAACCATCAATAATTTCATACAATATCAGCACCCAGTAATCTCGTCCCCTCCACCGCACAAACACAAAAAACCGCAACAAACCACCACGCACGCACGCGCGCATGCATACCCACCCTCCCATGAATAAGAGCTAAAGAACTAGAAGCATTGTGACGCAACGCCGTTTCGGGACCTTGCCGCCCGCACTTTTCCGCACTTCCAGAGCCCAGGGTACCACCACCGTATTCTACTCTATGCAGACAAACTGGACAACCATTTTCGATGTGTGTGGCGCTGGAATTGTGGCGACACCACGGCCCGGGAGATGGCAACCCCGCTTGTACACAGCCAGTTTGTCGCCTAGAAACAGGGTACAGAGTAGGCAAAATCACCCCTACAACACATCCAATAATAATTTCATAACAATATCATGCACCACAGTAATCTGCCGGTCCCCTCCACACGCACAAACACAAAAAACGCACACACAAACACCAGCCAACGCACGCACGCGCGCATGCATACCCACCCTCCATGAATAAGAGCTAAAGAACTAGAAGGGCAACCCCGCTTGTACACAGCCCAGTTTGTCGCCTAGAAACAGGGTACAGAGTAGGCAAAAATCACCCCTACAACACCATCCAATAATAATTTCATAACAATATCATGCACCACAGTAATCTGCCGGTCCCCTCCACACGCACAAACACAAAAAACCGCACACACAAACACCAGCCAACGCACGCACGCGCGCATGCATACCCACCCTCCCATGAATAAGAGCTAAAGAACTAGAAGCATTGTGACGCAAACGCCGTTTTTCGGACCTTGCCGCCCGCACTTTTCCGCACTTCCAGAGCCCAGGGTACCACCACCGTATTCTACTCTATGCAGACAAACTGGACAACCATTTTCGATGTGTGTGGCGCTGGAATTGTGGCGACACCACGGCCCGGAAGATGGCAACCCCGCTTGTACACAGCCCAGTTTGTCGCCTAGAAACAGGGTACAGAGTAGGCAAAAATCACCCCTACAACACCATCCAATAATAATTTCAAACAATATCATGCACCACAGTAATCTGCCGGGTCCCCTCCACACGCACAAACACAAAAAACCGCACACACAAACACCAGCCAACGCACGCACGCGCGCATGCATACCCACCCTCCCATGAATAAGAGCTAAAGAACTAGAAGCATTGTGACGCAAACGCCGTTTTCGGGACCTTGCCGCCCGCACTTTTCCGCACTTCCAGAGCCCAGGGTACCACCACCTATTCTACTCTATGCAGACAAACTGGACAACCATTTTCGATGTGTGTGCGCTGGAATTGTGGCGACACCACGGCCCGGAAGATGGCAACCCCGCTTGTACACAGCCCAGTTTGTCGCCTAGAAACAGGGTACAGGTAGGCAAAAATCACCCCTACAACACCATCCAATAATAATTTCAAACAATATCATGCACCACAGTAATCTGCCGGGTCCCCTCCACACGCACAAACACAAAAAACCGCACACACAAACACCAGCCAACGCACGCACGCGCGCATGCATACCCACCCTCCCATGAATAAGAGCTAAAGAACTAGAAGCATTGTGACGCAAACGCCGTTTTCGGGACCTTGCCGCCCGCACTTTTCCGCACTTCCAGAGCCCAGGGTACCACCACCGTATTCTACTCTATGCAGACAAACTGGACAACCATTTTCGATGTGTGTGGCGCTGGAATTGTGGCGACACCACGGCCCGGAAGATGGCAACCCCGCTTGTACACAGCCCAGTTTGTCGCCTAGAAACAGGGTACAGTGTAGGCAAAAATCACCCCTACAACACCATCCAATAATAATTTCAAACAATATCATGCACCACAGTAATCTGCCGGGTCCCCTCCACACGCACAAACACAAAAAACCGCACACACAAACACCAGCCAACGCACGCACGCGCGCATGCATACCCACCCTCCCATGAATAAGAGCTAAAGAACTAGAAGCATTGTGACGCAAACGCCGTTTTCGGGACCTTGCCGCCCGCACTTTTCCGCACTTCCAGAGCCCAGGGTACCACCACCGTATTCTACTCTATGCAGACAAACTGGACAACCATTTTCGAGTGTGTGGCGCTGGAATTGTGGCGACACCACGGCCCGGAAGATGGCAACCCCGCTTGTACACAGCCCAGTTTGTCGCCTAGAAACAGGGTACAGGTAGGCAAAAATCACCCCTACAACACCATCCAATAATAATTTCAAACAATATCATGCACCACAGTAATCTGCCGGTCCCTCCACACGCACAAACACAAAAAACCGCACACACAAACACCAGCCAACGCACGCACGCGCGCATGCATACCCACCCTCCCATGAATAAGAGCTAAAGAACTAGAAGCATTGTGACGCAAACGCCGTTTTCGGGACCTTGCCGCCCGCACTTTTCCGCACTTCCAGAGCCCAGGGTACCACCACCGTATTCTACTCTATGCAGACAACTGGACAACCATTTTCGATGTGTGTGGCGCTGGAATTGTGGCGACACCACGGCCCGGAAGATGGCAACCCGCTTGTACACAGCCCAGTTTGTCGCCTAGAAACAGGGTACAGTGTAGGCAAAAATCACCCCTACAACACCATCCAATAATAATTTCAACAATATCATGCACCACAGTAATCTGCCGGGTCCCCTCCACACGCACAAACACAAAAAACCGCACACACAAACACCAGCCAACGCACGCACGCGCGCATGCATACCCACCCTCCCATGAATAAGAGCTAAAGAACTAGAAGCATTGTGACGCAAACGCCGTTTTCGGGACCTTGCCGCCCGCACTTTTCCGCACTTCCAGAGCCCAGGGTACCACCACCTATTCTACTCTATGCAGACAAACTGGACAACCATTTTCGATGTGTGTGGCGCTGGAATTGTGGCGACACCACGGCCCGGAAGATGGCAACCCCGCTTGTACACAGCCCAGTTTGTCGCCTAGAAACAGGGTACAGAGTAGGCAAAAATCACCCCTACAACACCATCCAATAATAATTTCATAACAATATCATGCACCACAGTAATCTGCCGGGTCCCCTCCACACGCACAAACACAAAAAACCGCACACACAAACACCAGCCAACGCACGCACGCGCGCATGCATACCCACCCTCCCATGAATAAGAGCTAAAGAACTAGAAGCATTGTGACGCAAACGCCGTTTTCGGGACCTTGCCGCCCGCACTTTTCCGCACTTCCAGAGCCCAGGGTACCACCACCCGTATTCTACTCTATGCAGACAAACTGGACAACCATTTTCGATGTGTGTGGCGCTGGAATTGTGGCGACACCACGGCCCGGAAGATGGCAACCCCGCTTGTACACAGCCCAGTTTGTCGCCTAGAAACAGGGTACAGAGTAGGCAAAAATCACCCCTACAACACCATCCAATAATAATTTCAAACAATATCATGCACCACAGTAATCTGCCGGGTCCCCTCCACACGCACAAACACAAAAAACCGCACACACAAACACCAGCCAACGCACGCACGCGCGCATGCATACCCACCCTCCCATGAATAAGAGCTAAAGAACTAGAAGCATTGTGACGCAAACGCCGTTTTCGGGACCTTGCCGCCCGCACTTTTCCGCACTTCCAGAGCCCAGGGTACCACCCCCGTATTCTACTCTATGCAGACAAACTGGACAACCATTTTGGAGGTGTGTGGCACTGGCATTGTGGCGACACCACGGCCCGGAAGATGGCAACCCGGCTTGTACACAGCCCAGTTTGTCGCCTACAAACAGGGTACAGTGTAGGCAAAAATCACCCCTACAACACCACCCAATAATAATTTCATACAATATCATGCACCACAGTAATCGGTAGGGTCCCCACCACTTTCACAAACACAAAAAAACGCACACACAAACACCAGCCAACGCACGCACTAGCGCATGCATACCCACCCTCCCATGAATAAGAGCTAAAGAACTAGAAGCATTGTGACCCAAACGCCGTTTTCGGGACCTTGCCCCCCGCACTTTTCCGCACTTCCAGAGCCCAGGGTACCACCCCCGTATTCTACTCTATGCAGACAAACTGGACAACCATTTTGGAGGTGTGTGGCACTGGCATTGTGGCGACACCACGGCCTGGAAGATGGCAACCCCGAAGGTGATGTACAGTCCCTTGTTCTGTTCGCAGCACTTTTCTTGAAGTTGTCTGAGCACGAAGACCATGTCAGTGGCCCCCTGTTAGCTCTGGATCCGCACTGGCTCTCAGGGAGGTGGTGTTCTGCAACAGCAGGTACTAGTCTGTTGAGGATAATTCTGCAAGGATTTTGCCAGTGATCGAGAGAAGAGTTATCCCCCTGTAGTTTGAGCAATCTGATTTTTCCCGTTTGTTTTTGTAAAGGGTGATTATGATTGCATCACGAAGGTTTTGTGGTAGCTTTCCCTACTCCCAGCAGCAAACATAAAATTCATGGAGCTTGCAGTGCAGTGTTTGACCTCCGTTTTTCCAAAAATCTGGTGGAATACCGTCAACGCCTGCAGCCTTTCCACTCTTCAGTTGTTCTATGTCTTTAGTTACCTCTTCCAGGGTTGGGGTTTCGTCCAGTTCTTCTTTCACTGGTTGCTGTGGGATCTGTTGGATCACTGCGTCATCAACAGTGCGATCAGCGCTGAAGAGGTTTGGAAGTGTTCAGCCCAGCGGTTCAATATGGACATCTTGTCTGTGAGGAGTGCTTGGCCGTCAGTGCTGCGCAAAGGACTCAACACTTGGTGAGAGGGTCCATAGACTGCCTTCAGAGCTTCGTAGAAGCCTCTGTAGTCACCTGTGTCAGTGCAGAGCTGAGTTTTCTGGGCGAGGTTAGTCCACCACTCGTTTTGGATAACTCTAAGCTGGCGCTGGATGTTGCTGCATGTAAGACGAAAGGCAGCTTTCTTTGCTGGACAAGATGTTTGTGCAAGGTGAGCCTGGTGGGCACTTCTCTTCTTCGCCAGCAGATCTTGTATTTCTTGGTCATTTTCGTCGAACCAGTCAATGTTCTTCTTAGTGGAAAAGCGCAAGACCTCTGCAGAGGTCTGCAGGATGGCGGTTTTTTAGGCGGGTCCAGAGCGTTTCTGGACAGGGGTCAGAGGGGCAGTCCTCGACTTCCAGCTTTGACTGGAGGTTGGACTGTAGGTCAGCTTTCACTTCAGCGGACTTGAGGCTGCCAACCTGGAGTTTCTTTCTGGGGGGACCTCCTCGTTTTGGCTTGGGCTTGATGTGAAGGCTGAGGTTGCATCGCACGAGGCGGTGGTCTGTGTGGCATTCTGCACTGGGCATCACTCTGGTATGCAAGACATCACTTTGGTCTTTCTGGCGCACTAAGACGTAGTCTATGAGGTGCCAATGTTTGGACCGAGGATGCATCCAGGATATTTTTAGACTGTCCTTCTGCTGGAAGATTGTGTAAGTGATGATTAACTGCACTTCAGTGCAGAACTATAGCAGGACACGCCCGTTTACATTGCAATTCCCAATTCCAGGTTTCCCAAGAACTCCCTTGCAGGCTTCTGAATCTCGCTTAACTCTAGCATTCCAGTGCCACACACATCCAAAATGGTTGTCCAGTTTGTCTGCATAGAGTAGAATACGGTGGTGGTGCCCTGGGCTCTGGAAGTGCGGAAAAGTGCGGGCGGCAAGGTCCCGAAAACGGCGTTTGCGTCACAATGCTTCTAGTTCTTTAGCTCTTATTCATGGGAGGGTGGGTATGCATGCGCGCGTGCGTGCGTTGGCTGGTGTTTGTGTGTGCAGTGTTTTGTGTTTGTGCGTGTGGAGGGGAGCCGACCGATTACTGTGGTGCATGATATTGTATGAAATTATTATAGGATGGTGTTGTCGGGGTTTTTTTTGCGTACACTTTACCCTGTTTGTAGGCGACAAACTTGGCTGTGTACAAGCGGGGTTGCCATCTTCCGGCTGATCTTTGTGAGTGCGGTTTTTTCTCTTTGTGTGTGTGAAGGGGAGCCTACAGATTACTGTGGTGCATGATATTGTATGAAATTATTATTGGATGGTGTTGTAGGGGTGATTTTTGCCTACACTGTACCCTGTTTCTAGGCGACAAACTTGGCTGTGTACAAGCGGGGTTGCCATCTTCCAGGCCGTGGTGTCGCCACAATTCCAGTGCCACACACATCCAAAATGGTTGTCCAGTTTGTCTGCATAGAGTAGAATACGGTGGTGGTGCCCTGGGCTTTGGTACAGCGGAAAAGTGCGGGCGGCAAGGTCCCGAAAACGGCGTTTACGTCACAATGCTTCTAGTTCTTTACCTCTTATTCATGGGAGGGTGGGTATGCATGCGCGCATGCGTGCGTTGGCTGGTGTTTGTGTGTGCGGTGTTTTGTGTTTGTGCGTGTGCAGGGGACCCTACCGATTACTGTGGTGCATGATATTGTATGAAGTTATTATTGGATGGTGTTGAAGGGGTGATATTCGCGTACACTGTACCCTGTTTCTAGGCGACAAACTTAGCTCTGTACAAGCGGGGTTGTCGTCTTCCGGGCAATGGTGTCGCCACAATTCCAGTGCCACACACATCGAAAATGGTTGTCCAGTTTGTCTGCATAGCGTAGAATACGGTGGTTGTGCCTTGGGCTCTGGAAGTGCGGAAAAGTGCGGGCGGCAAGGTCCCGAAAACGGCGTTTACGTCACAATGCTTCTAGTTCTTTAGCTCTTATTCATGGGAGGGTGGGTATGCATGCGCGCGTGCGTGCGTTGGCTGGTGTTTGTGTGTGCGGTTTTTTGTGTTTTTGTGTGTGGAGGGGAGCCTACCGATTACTGTGGTGCATGATATTTTATGAAATTATTATTGGATGGTGTTGTAGGGGTGATTTTTGGCTACACTCCACCCTGTTTCTAGGTGACAAACTTGGCTTTGTACATGCGGGTTTCCATCTTCCAGGCCGTGGTGTCGCCACAATTCCAGTGCCACACACATCCAAAATGGATGTCTAGTTTGTCTGCGTAGAGTAGAATACGGTGGTGGTGCCCTGGGCTTTCGAAGTGCGGAAAAGTGCGGGCGGCAAGGTCCCGAAAACGGCGTTTGCGTCACAATGCTTCTAGTTCTTTAGCTCTTATTCATGGGAGAGTGGGTATGCATGCGCGCGTGCGTGCGTTGGCTGGTTGCGGTTTTTTGTTTTTGTGCGTGTGGACGGTAGCCTACAGATTACTGTGGTGCATGATATTGTATGAAGTTATTATCGGATGGTGTTGTATGGGTGATTTTTGCCTACACTGTACCCTGTTTCCAGGCGACAAGCTTGGCTGTGTACAAGCCGGGTTGCCATCTTCCGGGCCGTGGTGTTTTCACAATTCCAGTGCCACACACATCCAAAATGGTTGTCCAGTTTGTCGGCATAGAGTAGAATACGATTGTTGTGCCTTGGGCTCTGGAACTGCGGAAAAGTGCGGGAGGTAAGGTCCCGAAAACGGCGTTTTCGTGAAAATGCTTCTAGTTCTTTACCTCTTATTCATGGGCGGGTGGGTATGCATGCGTGCGTGCGTGCGTTGGCTGTGTTTGTGTGTGCGGTTTTTTGTGTTTGTGCGTGTTGAGGGGACCCTGCAGACTACTGTTTTGCATGATATTGTTATGAAATTATTATGGTGTTGTAGTGGTGATGTTTGCCTACACTGTACCCTGTTTCTAGGCGACAAACTTGGCTCTGTACAAGCAAGGTTGCCATCTTCCGGGCCATGGTGTCGCCACAATGCCAGTGCCACACACATCAAAAATGGTTGTCCAGGACAGTATTGTACCGTATGCATACTCGTGTGTGGCACCGGACTTGTGGCGTCGGTTAGTTTGTTTGCAAGGAAATGGGGTACAGTGTACGCACCGAAAACCAAGCAGGGCGCCCAGAAATAATGACAGTATACAGCAATATGATGCACCAGGGGAATCTGCGGGGTCCCCGCCACATGCGCGCACACAAACAAAAGCACTGACAAACACCAGCGCACGCTCGCGAGCGCGCATGCATACCCACCCCCCTCCACAAAAATGGTGCCGTTTTGCGCTGAGATGCCACCGAAAGAGCCGTTTTCAGCCCCGTCCAGCTCCGACTTTTTCCAGGTAAAAGACCCCAGGGCAGCAAGACACTATCGCACCCTATGCATAGACTCTCCCCCACCATCTTTGAGATGTGTGGCGCCGGATTTGTGGCGACACGAGGGCCCCCGAGAGCGAAGACAAGCTAGTATCTCGGAAGGAAAGCTGGTAAGAGTACGCCACTAAAAACAAGCTGTGCGCACAAAAATAATGACAATATACAGCAATATCATGCACCAGGGCAAACTGGAGGGTCCCCTCCACCTGCGCGCACACAAACAAACGCACTGACAAACACCAGCGCGCGAGCGCGTTTGCGCATGCATACCCACCCCCCTCCACAAAAATGGTGCCGTTTTGCACTAAGATGCGACCGAAAGAGCCGTTTTCAGCCCCGTCCAGCCCCGACTTTTTCCCAGTAAAAGACCCCAGGGCAGCAAGACACTATCGCACCCTATGCATACATTCTCCCCCACCATCTTTGAGATGTGTGGCGCCGGATTTGTGGCGACACGAGGGTCCCCAAGAGCGAAGAAAGCTAGTTTCTCGGAAGGAAATCTGGTAAGAGTACGCCACTAAAAACAAGCTGTGCGCACAAAAATAATGACAATATACAGCAATATCATGCACCAGGGCAAACTGGAGGGTCCCCTCCACATGCACGCACACAAACAAACGCACTGACAAACACCAGCGCGCAAGCGTGTGCGCGCATGCATACCCACCCCCCTCCACAAAAATGGTGCCGGTTTGCACTAAGATGCGACCGAAAGGGCCGTTTTTAGCCCCGTCTGCCCCTACCTTTGCTCAGTAAAAGATCCCAGGGCAGCAAGACAATATTGCACTTTATGCATACACTCTCTCCTGTAATTTTTGGAATGTTTGGCGCCGGATTTGTGGAGACGCCACAGCCCCCAAGAGAAAAGAAAACTAGTTTGTCGGAAGGAAAGCTGTTAAGAGTACGCCACTAAAAACAAGCTGTGCACACAAAAATAATTACAATATACAGCAATATCATGCACCAGAGCAAACTGGAGGGTCCCCTCCACATGCGCGCACACAAACAAACACACTGCCAAATATCAGCGCGCGAGCACGCGCATGCATATCCCCCCCCCCCCCCCCCCCCCCCTTCACAAATGTTGCCGTTTTGCGCTAAGATGCGACCGAAAGAGCCCTTTTCAGCCCCGTCCTGCCCCGACATTTGCTCAGTAAAAAATCCCAGGGCAGCAAGACAATATCACACTTTATGCATACACTCTCTCCCACATTCGAGAAGGTGTAACAAAGGATTGGTCACCAGACCACGGGATAGATAAATAAATAGATATTTAAGTAGATAGTGTGCGGTGGTGGTTCGTACCCCGTTTTGGATCAAAACTTGTTCCCCATCCATTAGACCCTGAGTGGTGGTCTGGACGCTAGTCTTTCGGATGAGACTATAAACCGAGGTGCCGTGTGTTACACATCACTATTTAGCGCACGTAAAAGAACCCACGGCGACCCTGGCAAAATTCTGTAGAAAAAATCCACTGTGATAGGGAAACAAATACAGTTGCATGTAGGAAAAAATGGGTAGGCGCTGCACTTGTGGCTACGCGCTCTCCCCGGGGAGAGCAGCCCGAATTTCACGCAGAGAAATCTGCTGTGACATAAAGTGGTACAAAATACAAAAATACAAAACAATGTCTTCATCATTACTGATATGCTCTATGTGCGTACTGTGGAGTGTTTTGCAATACTTTTTCTATATCCTTGTTTTGTATCTGACTTTTCAGATCCTCTATCTAAACCATGCCAGAAGCTTTGTCAGTTCAACAGGGTGTGTGTGTGTGTGTGTGTGTGTGTGTGTGTGTGTGTGTGTGTGTGTGTGTGTGTGTGTGTGTGTGTGTGTGTGTGTGTGTGTGTGTGTGTGTGTGATTTTTTTTCTTACCTTTTATCAAAATGCTATGATTTATATGACTTATTTTGTTGAAAGATGGTGGTGGTTGATATTTTCAGTTGTTTACTTCATTGTAATTATTCTCTTGTTTGCTCTTTAATTATTAGCACTTTTTTTAAATTCAAAATCATCGTTTGATTCTTATTATTTTCGTTTCAGAATGGGTTCTTTTTATTACCTTATTATTGTATTTCTGCTTTATTTCTTGTCTCTTGTTTGCTACTGGGTATGTTTTTTTTTGTTCTTGGTATTTAGATCATTATTATTGTTGCTGTCTAGAGGTTTTTTCATCTTGATCTTATCCCTGATAAAGGCGTGGACTGAATGTAAACAAGCTCACGAGTGTTTATCCATTATCCTCGAAATGAAAGATTTTTCCTTGCCTTGCCTTTGCCTTGCCTTTGCCTTGCCTTGCCTCTCTCTCATATATGATACACAGTCATGATGGTATGTATATAAATAAATATATGTATACATCAATAAAATAATAAATGAATGAATAAACGAATAAACAAATAAATAAATATACAAGTGTGTGTGTGTGTGTGTGTGTGTGTGTGTGTGTGTGTGTGTGTGTGTGTGTGTGTGTGTGTGTGTGTGTGTGTGTGTGTGTGTGTGTGTGTGTGTGCACGCACACACACAGGCGCCCGGTGCGGGCTTGTGTATGTGTGTACGTGTACAGTCTACACCCCTTTCTTTTATTTGATGGGATGTTCCCTGCTTTTTTTCCTCCAGAACACTGTGATCAGCACCCTCTCCAGGCCTCATCCACATCATGCAGCTGCTGAATCCTCAACTCCAGACTACTGTTTCATTTCTTCTGAAAAGAAACACACCCAAAACTAATGCATGGACATGCAAAATTCGTAGGCGAGAAATGCTTATTCAAGGGAAATAATAACGTCATAAAAAACCGAGACCCCAGAATAGAGTTTGTTACCTTAGACCACTCAACGCATAAGTTGAAGTACGGAAGCAAAAGATCCTCTTGTCTCCATGTTCAGGCTTGTGCATCTCTCTTGTACTTGCGTGGGCCTGGTACAGTTGCTTCAAGAATTGTAAACATTTTTAGGGTGGCCCACAGTGCCAAAAGGGGATGACTTGCGAGCACAGTCTCTAAATCGGATAATTCCACTGGGACTTTATTACAATCTCAAACAAATGTTCTGCTTGATCTGAGATTGAGAGGTATTTTTTTTGTAAAGAATGTGTCTGTACCTGGGGGGGGGGGGGGGGGGGTACACAGTTGGTAAAGATGATTACAGTCACAATAATGAAGTAGAATTTAAAAAGCTTGGCATGCAATATTTATATTTTTACACTAAAGGAATGTATGTGAATAAATGCAATGAATTACAGCGAATCTTTTAGAAATAAAACACACTTGTGCTAACGTGACAAAATATGATAAGAAGAAGAAGAAAAAGAAGAATTAGTAGGCACCCATCAGTCTCGGAAGACTATGGAGTTGCGCTCTAGTCTTTAGAGCGCAAAGCCTGGGTAAGTAAGTATGGAGGGCAAGCTGTTACCCATGCAGCAGACTCCACCCCCCCCCCCCCCCCCCCTCTCCACGCCACTGGAATGATCCATCAGAAAGGCAATGACCGATACGAATGGTTCCAGTACCGTCGCAGGATCCACCAGAACGTTGCCATATACAGCCCCGAGCCGCCCTGGGACTCCAACTCCCCGATTTCTCCTCAGGGATGGTGTCTAAACACACCTGTGTGCATGCGGGTTTTAATAATTTTGTCATCCGCTCCTACCGGCACACGATGGCCTGCTCTTTCGAAAGGCGGAACGGGGTTTTAACGTGTGCGCAAGATGTTCTGCGTGCGTTCGCACACGGGGCCTCGGTTTATAGTCTCATCCGAATGACTTTGACATTCAGTTCGATTTTTTCGTCAGACTGGGAAGAAAGGGCGAGGCTGGGTACGAACCCAGAAACTCATGGTTTACATATTGGCAGACGAATGTCTTAACCATCCTGCCACCTTCCTTCATTTTTTTTTTTTTTTTTTTTATTATTATTATTATTATTATTATTATTATTATTATTATTATTATTATTATTATTATTATCAATGATCTTCTTCTTTGTCGTCTTCTTCTTCGTGGTGATAGTGCTTTTTTGTATTTATATACCACTTTATTTTCACGGTAAATTTCTCTACGTGAAATTCGGCCTGCTCTCCCCGGAGAGAGTTCGTTGCCACAAGAGTAGTGCCACCCCCTCAGTCTGGCTCCGCGACTGAGCTAATACTGTCGTTAGTAAGGGGATTAGTAGGTGGTGTCCTGCGTATGCTAGATCAGAACAGGCACCACTGAACACCACCAAAGTGACCCAGCAGCAGTGCAGAGCCCCTCTGGCTGGTGGCCCCACGGCGTCCTAATATGGGTGTGCTCCCTGTGGACTGCCGATCCCGGGGATGAGACACAACAAATCAGGGTATGGCTGTGGCGGGGAGATTGAAATGAGTGGTGCGGGAACAGCAGTAGGGACATCACAGAAGACCAGGCAGCAAAAAAAAAAAAAAGAAGAATGGTACCCATTAAATAAAATTATGTACCGGAATACACGGAATCTATCTGCTAAGGCACATATTTTGGGACAAATGTATTCTAATACCTTCATTAATCTTATGATTATGGTCATAAAAATCACGGTCATAACCATTCGTAATCATGGACATAGTTATTCAGCTTACTTAAAAGGATAATCAATTAAAAAGTTAACACAAAATCAGTAGCATTCATTACAAGTGATTATTAAAATAGAGAGTACAAAATGTGTATAAAACATTTCTCAATATGGATGGTAAACATGATAAGACAATAGGTGGACATTCAGAGAGAGAGAGAGAGAGAGGATAATGCTTTTTTTTTTCAAGACAAGGGACAGAAATATGCAGACAGACGATAGAGGGCACTGCACTGCATCTCGCAACGTCACGTGGTGAACTCTGCTCACTGATTGGCAGAAGGGGACGCGCTGCGTTCGCTGGCATATCCACTTCACCTGCACTCATCACCTGACGCTGACACAGACAACTCGAGCAGTGCAAGCGACAGGGCAAGACGTTCACCAGTGTCGCTGCCCGGCCATTTTGAACTGCACCTACAGGTAATTATTGCTGTTCTTGTTTATCATACATATTGTTTTCCATTGTGGTTACTACATGTTTTCAATGGAAACGGTCTTATAAAGATTGATTGTTGTCTTCTGGGTTCTGAACTAAAACTTTGCATCTCGACAATGAACAAGGTGGGGTAAAATGTCTGAGTTCACCCACTTTGTGCCCACTGTGAACTTAGAATATCAGTTATAGCTATAAAAAAAATAATAATAATAATAAAATAAAATAAAAACTCACCAGGGGAGTGAATTTGAACCTTTGATCTGTTGCCGTCAGATGATTTCCACACCAGTGTGCATGCATTGTTTGACATTGTCATCCATCCTACCTGCACACAATATCTTAGCTATGCTTGACCCCCCCCCCCCCCCCCCCCCCCCCCCCCCCCCACAATGGATTTATGAGTTCTTGAGATATTAAAAGTTTGTATTCGTATTTGTAATAGCTTTCTTTCCCCGACAGACCCAACCGGATTTCACCTGTGTGCAAAACAGGATTCAACTTGTGCAAAGTACTCTGCGAGCGTAAGCAAACAGGGCCTTGGTTTAGTGTCATGCAACAGACATCTGGAGCAGTGACGTCGGAACTGAGTTAACTTGAGGGTTGATAAATAGAAACTGAAAAAGGTGTCTAGGTAGTGGCTTGAACATGCACAGATTACAACTGTCTACTAGGCTCCCCTGCCGAAAAAAGTGTGAGCTAGATGTCCTGTGTGCATTGAACAGGGTATCGGCTACATCGTTGGTCTGCAGAACTTAGGATACAAAAATAAAATCACTGAAATGAACACATCAGTGGAATTTGTCCTCATGTGATGTACACTCCATGTAACTTTGATAGAAATATGTTAAAACTTGACCCAGGTCATTTTTTTTTTATCAATCTAACGCAGTGGCATTTGTTTCTTTCAGGAGGCAGACACAGAAACATGGCCATCGTTGTGTTCAACTCGACTTCTACAGGCACCATAACAGAAGTCTGATAAACACCTGCCCCCCCCCCCCCCCCCCCCCCCCCCCCCCACACACACACACCACCAAGAACCAGTCTGAATACAACAGAAGCCTGACATATCCGCAACACCCCCGCAACCATCACCAGTCTGAATACAACAGAAGCCTGATAAACATCTGCAACCACCACCACCACCAAGAACCAGTCTGCACCACAAGGAACCTGATGTTGACAGCCTGCAGCTTGCCACCTCCCACACTGCTGCAGGGCAGGCACTCGACAGTCTACAGAATCTTCATACTCGTGCACCCCCCTCGACAGTCTACAGAATCTTCATACTCCTGCACCCCCCTAATAGTCTACAGAATCTTCATACTCAAGCACCCCCCTCAACAGTCTACAGAATCTTCATACTAAGCACCCCCCTTGACAGTCTACAGAATCTTCATACTAAGCACCCCCCCCCCCCCCCCTGGACATTCTACAGAATCTTCATACTCAAGCACCCCCCTGGACAGTCTACAGAATCTTCATACTAAGCACCCCCCTGGACATTCTACAGAATCTTCATACTCATGCACCCCCCTGGACAGTCTACAGAATCTTCATACTCAAGCACCCCCCCCCCCCTCCTTAGAGTCTACAGAATCTTAATGATGAAGGCGGTAGCGAAAGGAAAGAAGGAAGCCACATAACATGGGAGCACAAGGAGATGGAAACTGGAAATGTCGAAGACAGGTAACTATTTGCGCTGTTTTATAATTTACCAGGATTTTTTTTTCATAGATTAACTGTAACAAAAAGACATACCCATTATCTTTTTTTTAATTTGTTCTAAAATATTTGTTTTTATTCTTGTGCTATCTTACCTGGTTTTTGTGTATGCCCTGATCGCATTCTTAGGTAGCGCATTTACCTAGAAAAAAATTAAACACCCCCCCCCCTCCCGAAACCGAAACGTTCATACATTTTACAGTTGCTATACACATGCGTGACCCCCCCTCCCTCCTTCTCTCCTCTCTTCCAACCCTTTTCTTTCATCCTTCCCCTCTTTGTGTCTCTCTCCATCCCTCTTTCTATCCTTCTCTCTTCCTCCCTCTTTCCCTTTCCATCTTGCACTTTCTCTCCTTCCCTCTTTTACTTTGTCTGCACCCTCCCCCCTCCATGTCTTTTCGGATTTCCTTCTTTCCATGACATTTTATTCTTGTCCTAGAAAGGCATGCATACAGGTGTTAACACCATTCCCAAGTCGGAATGCCACTACTTTAATTGTGGATAAAGAGGGTTGCAACTTTGTAGCTCCTACCCAAGAACAAAAACAAAATGACCTAAACTGTTGCTAATAAAGTCATTTGTCACAATGTGTGAATGTCTATCATGACAAAACTATATTCTGTATGCTTTTCTGTCACACTTATGCTTGGGTTTTCGTGGGTTTTTTGTTTTGGGTTTTTTTTAAGAGGGAATCTTCTACAAAATTAAGTTTAATATCAAGAAAATCCACAGCGTATTTGACAATACTTTGATCAGAATAATTATTGTCAGCGTTAATAGGCTAGTGCCGCCGGAATCAGCGCCGGAACCACCCACTAGAAAGACCAACTAGAAAAAGTGCGGAACTTTTCAAAAGTGCGGAGCTTTTCACAAAATGTCCACTTGTCCCGGAACACTTGTGTTGTGGACTTGCACTGCTCGTTTCGTGTTACACCACGTTACTGCGGGAGTCGATCATTAGGGAAAGATTGCTGGGCCTCTGTTGTCTACCACTTTCTGCGGTGGATAGACGACGTCTCTGTTATTGTAAAACGCCCAACAAAAATATCAGCTATACTTTCCGCTTCAATACGGCTTGGCTGAATACCGTGATATTGTAGTGTCGAAATAAACTGTTGGGACATGAGTAGGGCTGCTTTTTGTTGAAGAATTCAAGCGCAGATGATTCTGTTCAGAAACTGTCATCCCAGAAGGTCTGTTTTGTCTTTACGGAATTGGAAATACGTATGTGGGCTTGAAATGGGGTTCGTTTTACCTGGTGACGCGCACTTAAACTTCAGTGCTGGTAAAAATTTGAGGATGACACATTTCCGTGAGCGCGTGCGAACACGCGCGCGCACACACACACGCACGTATGCACGCACACACACACACACACACACACACACACACACACACACACACACACACACAAAATATAAAGTATGAATTGAAGTATAGAGATATTGTAATCTGACATAAATTGCTCATAGAATTTTTTATTTTAATTATTTATTTTATTTTTTTTTGTATTTTTTTTGGTTTGTATTTTTTTTTAATTTATTTTATTATTATTATTATCATTATTATTATTATTATTATTATTATTATTATTATTATTATTATTATTTAGTCTTGAATAATGTTTTTTGGTTACATTGTAATTGATATAAGCTGTTTTGTGAGTGTGTGTGTGTGTGTGTGTGTGTGTGTGTGTGTGTGTGTGTGTGTGTGTGTTTGTTTTTTTTTGTTTTTTTGTTTGTTTGTTTTTGGACACTATATGATTTTTAAAAAGACTTTAAATGTGTGCATGTACCTACGAGTATACGAGCTGAGTGGATGAGCGCAAACTCTGTGTGTGTGTGTGTGTGTGTGTGTGTGTGTGTGTGTGTGTGTGTGTGTGTGTGTGTGTAGGTGTACGGGTGTGTGTGTGTGTGGGTGTGTGGGTGTATGTGCATATGTGTGTATGGCTTTTGAGTAGATTTTTTTTTTTTTTTTTTTTTTTAAATTTTTTTTTTTTTTTTTTTCTTTCTCTTTTGGTTGTTGTTACAGTAGTTGCTTGTATTATTTATAGGCATAGTTTATTTTAAAGTTGTTGAAATCATGTTAGCAAATTAATGTTGGTGAAATGTTTGTTGTTGTTGTTTTATTTGTTTGTTTGCTTTTTCCCCTTTTCTTTCTTTCTTTTGTTGGCTTTATTGTTTGCTAGGGATTTTCTGCTTTGTTTTTTGTTGGCTTTTTGTTTTGTTTTGGATTTGATTTTTGCTATTGTTTTGATTTTTTCTTTTCTTTTCTTTAGATGGATGGCTTAATGGAAAAAAGCAGATTGCTGCTTACTCAATGTACCATCTGGAAATAAAAATTTGATTGATTGATTTGATTGATTGATTGACACACACACACACACACGCACACGCACACGCACTCGCTTATACACATACTCTTTCAGGCACACACGCGCGCACGCACACACGCACATATAATTTATTTTTGGTTTTTATTAGAGAATGTTTGTGTTTGGTTTTATCATCAGACATTTCCCAAATGTCATGGAGCCTTCTCACCACAGAAGCTGAGACGACAACGCTGTCAGATGAACTGGGGAGACAAGACCTCTGAACTATATGTCCACATGATTGATTTTTATTTTTTTTGTCTATTTCTTTTTTGTCAAGGACCCTGTTAGGGAAGGATAGAGGATGGAGGAAAAAGGAAACCTTCAACAAGGCCCTGAAGGGCTTTGTTCACTTGGGATCTGAGATTTGAAGATGCCTTTGTCTTCAAAGTAGGGATAATCCGTTTCCCTCGCACGCGTAGAATTCATGCATACGGTTGCATACTGTCAGATCCCACAGGACTGTGCTCGAAGTCCCGTAACGTAGTGGACATGTCTGCAACAGAATGCAGTCTATATGACATAGTGACCACATCAGAAACCCTTCGGGGAAGACTTGAGAGAGCAGTGAGCATTTGCGGAAAGAAAAACCACTTGATATACAGTGGAATGTATAGAGGTGAGCAGGCAAATTCACCGGTTGTGTAGCCGCTGCCTTACACAGCCCACGGGCATGTCCCTTAAAAGAAGGCTCTGTGAAACGCGCGTTTACATTGCTCACGAAAGGGAAGAGATGCAAAGCTCATCTCCATATTCCCCCATGCTCTAACTCAATGTTGCTCCCGAAGTTCTGTCAGACTTGTGGTCTTTTCTGTTGGACTACCCTGTCCACTGCCGGACTTTTGAGGGGTTGTGACTTTGTCACCTGGTGTGAGAAAACGCCACCCTCGAAGCATCAGAAAAACTCATGCGGGGTTGTGACCCTATCGCCTGGTGTCCGAAAACACCACCTGCAACTTCAAGGCATCAACTGAGCTTATGCAGGGTTAAGGGGTTGCGACTCTTGTCACCTGGTGTCCGTAAACACCACCCTCGAAGCATCATAGCACATGCGGGGTTCTGACCCTATCACCTGGTGTGCGAAAACACCACCCACAAGGCATTTCTCATGAGGGGCAATGACCCCATCAACTGGTGTCCGAAAACACCACCCACAAGGCATCGACAGGGTTCATGAGCTTCGTTACTTGGTTTGCAAAAACGCCGCCAACAAGACATTAGGAAAACTCCTGAGGGGGGGTATGAGCCTGTCACCTGGTGTCCGTACACACCATGTTCAACCACAAGGCTTCAAGGGAGCTCGTGGGGGGTTG
>CM060348.1:28529252-28539252 GCA_030674155.1 Stramonita haemastoma
CTGGAATCGAGTGTCAGTGGCCACACATCCTGACACTAGTCATCGGAGCCTGCAAGTTCAGAACTTATGGAACTCGAATCAAGTGCCAGTGACCTCATTCCTGACAAGTCATCTCCAGAACTTATGGAACTGGCAACAAGGGACTACGCAATCCTTACATCAGTCACTAGGGCCTGCAATTTCAGGTGATTTTTCTCCTGGAGTTAACATCGGTGCATACTCCACTCCTCCGAAAATTATCCGGATGAGTGTGAATGCATGCAGAATATCTTGCCAACTCGTTAAAACCCAATTCGGCTTTTGGAAACAAATGACAAAATTTATATGCCGGAATCATGCAAAGTCTAGATGCAAAAACAAGAACGAGTTCTGTTTATTCCCTTATTCTCGGAATAATAATTCAAATAGAATATAAGTACATAACGGGATATTTTGATAGGCTTTTTATTCATTTTTCCCAAGAAAATTTCTTCTATTATTTTACTTGTCATCAAAGCATAGCAGTGCAGCATTTAAGCTGACAATGTTAAAGGACAATATTTTTTGTTATGGAAGGACATGGTCTAGTATAAAAATGAGTCTCTGTATTACACTAAGATCAACTGAATGTGTACTTGATTTTGTAAATTTCATTTTTCGTATTTCCCTTGATTCTTGTGGGACAGAGCCTGCAAATGTTTTGCACGCAATTAAGAAAAATCTGATCAAATGAACATGAAAAAGATACTCGTGGCATTACTGAAATTTTTGAAAACTTGTATTTTTATGTAGTAGTGTCCCTTTAAAACAAATCCCAGAAAATAGTGTTACAAGGTATGTTGACTTTTTCCATGAAGGCTTTCTTTGTCTTTTTGAAAGGGATTTAATGAAATATTACTCTATGAAAATACAGGAGTCCCAACTTTTATAATTATCAAATTCGTAGACAACAGTGGTAATAGTTCCTGATCTTTTTCAAACTTATTTTTCAAATGATTCTTAATGCTTGGTTGTAAAAAAAATGTTTGTCCTAGTCTGCTTTGTAGGACTTGCAATGGTTTGGTAAAGGTTTTCCTCCTGTGAATCAGATCAAAAGATTAAGAACAATAAAATAAAAAATATTTTCAAAATTATCTACCCCTTGGGGCAACTGGCAGTGCTTTGTACTTTTTTTCAATAAAATAAATAAAACTTTTTTGAAAGTTAGTAAAAGCGTCCTTAAGAATAGGCTATTGAGTAGCCATTGATTTTGGCTCAAATAGAAAATTATGTACCACAAATTGTTGTGCAAAGTCAGCACATCAAGTTTTAATAATAGTTTTGCTATTAGTTAAAAAATGGTAGCATGTTTCACAGTATTAAGAAGCAGTGGTGATTTTCCAATGGTATATCATTCATAACTTATTTGTGGTATCAAGTTCATCAGATTTAATGAAAGCATACGCTTTTTCTAAAAAGTGTAATTTGACAAAGCAAACCTTTAATTTTTCTATAGTGATTTGGTGTGTGTGTCTGTGTCTGTGTCTGTGCTGTGCTGTGCTGTGCTGTGCTGTGCTGTGCTGTGCTGTGCTGTGCTGTGCTGTGCGTGTGTGTGTGTGTGTGTGTGTGTGTGTGCGTGCGTGTGTGCGTGCGTGCGTGCGTGCGTGTGTGTGTATGTTGAGAGGGGGGCAGTTGTAGGGAGGAGACATTATGGTAAAAAAAAAAAAGTACAAAAGAAAAGGTGTGTTTAGGAAGACTATGGAAGCACATTCACAGCAGTGAGGAAAGAATAAAGAGCTAGCTTATAACTTTTTATCCGAGAGTTCATTTTGAGCTATTTAAATGGATGCAACGAATTAAAATATTTTGGGCTTGAAATCACTTTGATAAGAAGAAAGGCTGTAGGAGGATTTAGACGTTCACCTATCTCAAAAGTAAACCACAGGTTCTGGATTCAATTCCTAGTTTTGTCATTTCTACCGAGTTTGAGGAAAAAATTTAAATAAATGTCAAGTCATAATTAAAGAGGACTCTAAACAAGTTTGAAACCGTGTGTTTTCGGACTTGTATCAAAAGAACCCACGACAGTTGAAAATCGGAAAGAGCACGGAGATACCTCGCTTCTCTTTTGGTAAATTTGATAGGTTAAATCTCAACTGAATCCCCGAAGTGGGATTACAGCTACCTTAATGGGGGAGGAAAAATGGCCACATATGCAAAAAATCTCACCATTAGCGAACCTCGGAGCCCTAGCAAAGTCAGAAGACAGAAAATCAGTTTGATAACCAAAAAAAAAAACAGAAATTTGCGACAGCCTTAGCGGCTTAATCTGATTTTGATTTAAAACTTTATGCTATTTCGAGCTTCGTGCCATTGTGTCTACAGCTACATACCACTTGTCTACGAACTTTTGTGTCCACATGCATTCTAACATTCAGACCGACCAGCTGACAGACAGCCCTTGCATGCTTTCAACTTGTTGAGACTAATCCTAACACTAACCTCAACCTTAACCCTGGCCCCACATGAGGACACAAAAGGCAGGTGGGCAACATGGTATGGAATGCTGACACTGACTGGCTACACATTGTTTGATGGGAGGATGGGCGCTAGAAATTTCGCGAAAAAATTCTAGGAAAGGAGGAGAGGGGGGTTGTTAGAATGTTCTTGTATATAAGGATGAGGAAAGAGTTGCAATGACTGGAAATTGGGGGTAGGCAGTCATATTTTTGGATTTAATACATAGAAGTGGTTTTGATGGGAGCTTTTAGAAGGGGTTTATTTAAAAAAAAATTTAAAAAGTATTCATTTCAACGTCTTTAACATTCAAAAACAAAAGATGGTGTTGATCTTACAATGCATTTTTAAATGATTTGAAGGGTCTGTTGAAAACTGAATATCGAGTATTTTGAAATAAAAAGTATCGAAAATGTCAAGCCTTTTGAAGACTTTAAATCAATCAGATCCAGGTACTTACGGACTTGTCTTATGAAAAGAACCCACAGTAGTTGATAATCCGAAAGGGTAGTGAGGTACCTCCCGATTCTACTGGTAAATTTGATGGGATATATTCCCAACTGTACCCCCTAAGCGAATTATGGCTACCTAAATGGTGGGAGTAAAACGGTCTCATAGGCAAAAGAAATTTCACCATTGGACCTCGGGACCCAAGTCAAGAGACAGAAAAAATCACTTTGATGATAGAAAATAACCCAACTGGGAATTGAAAAAAGGGGCGCTGGTTTTAGAAAATCTTTTTGAATAATCATCGGTGGAAAATACTAAGATTAAAGGAATACATTACAGGGAAGGGGCATTATCAAAGTAGAGAGCACGTTCAGGTCAGTGTGTGTGTCAAATTCATTCAAACAGTAATCTTATTTCAAGATGGCATATTGAATAAGCAAAACATTTGCTTTTTTGTCAAGCCATCTAAGGGAAAAATATAAATAAAAAGAATATCAAACCTTATAGAAAAGGACTTGCGTGTGTGTGTGTGTTGTGGTGTTGTGTTGTGTTGTGTTGTGTTGTGTTGTGTGTGTGTGTGTGTGTGTGTGTGTGTGTGTGTGTGTGGTGTGTGTGTGTGTACTCATATACTGCATTTAGTTTTAATTATTCCCATTATCACCTGATATCACCATTTCTCCATATCCCAAAAAGAGCAAAAGAAATATTCACCCTTTCTCCATACCCAAATAAGGAGCAAAATATATATTCACCCTTCTTCCATACCCAAATAAGGAGTGAAATATTCACCCTTCCTCCATACCCCAAGACCAAAAGAAATAGTCACCCTTTCTCCATACCCCAACAAGAGCAAAAGAAATAGTCCCCCTTTCTCCATGCCCCAACAAGTGCAAAAGAAATAGTCCCCTTTCTCCATGCCCCAACAAGAGCAAAAGAAATAGTCCCCCTTTCTCCATACCCCAACAAGAGCAAAAGAAATATAACCTTTTCTCCATACCCCAACAAGAGCAAAAGAAATGTTCCCCCTTTCTCCATGCCCCAACAAGAGCAAAAGAAATAGTCGCCCTTTCTCCATACCCAAATAGGAGCGAAAGAAATACTGTTTAAACTGATGAATTTGTACTGCAGGAAAATTTATTGAATGGTATACGGCAGGTGTCTATCACCAATGTACCCTATATTGTGCAACCAAAAGAAAAGCTGCATACCCTTTTGTGTGTATGAACCTTTATAATGTTTTTTGTTGGATTTTTTTGGAGGGGGGTTATTATGTGGAAAAAAATCTACTGAAATAGAATGTGTGTGTGGTTTATAGAAAACTTTAGAATTTCTGGATTTTCAAGCTGCAACATGACATTTAAAAAGCTCACAATAATTTTGGAAAGGATGGATATCCAGGAAGAATAAAAATGTTACATTAGAAAAGCCCAAACCTATGCACACACTGTTGCCTTACAAAAAGCAGTTTCCCGTACGCGTATTTGACAAAATCCGTAAGAAAACATTTTTGCCTTTCATTATAAAATGCGTGCAAGATTGCTGCCATCTGGTATTGGTGTACTGTTACCTTATTTCCTTTTTGCCTGTTACTTTGCCATAGGTCAAAGACATGCTCATTACCCAGATATTGTCCATTAATACACCACTCCATCTGCATTCCCTAGCAGTATATTTCCATTGCCAATACAATGTGCCTTTGTTACAGCCTTTATTTTGATGTCAAATCTGAAAAGTGGGAGAACATGTCGGAGGCTTCATCATGTTTAATAAAAAATATTTTTAAAAAAACAGACCGAAAAATTTTATTAAAAAAACAAAACAAACGGAAATTGGAAAATATTTGGAGACCCTATAATATTAAAAAAAATGTTAAGCAAGACTGAAGGTGAACATTTTTGGCAAAACGTTGCATAGATCAGTACTCATTGTATTATGATTACTTGTCTGCTTTTTTGTGCATTGAACGTTTGTACTATTTCTGTTATGTCCATTTTCCCAGTGAGCAAATGTAAGAAAGTAGTATAGTACTTCACTGCAGTAGTGCTGGAGAGAGAGAGAGAGAGAGAGAGAGAGAGAGAGAGAGAGAGAGAGAGAGAGAGAGAGAGAGAGCACTGAATACTGAAATTAATTGCACATCGGCCAATGAATTTATGTGAGATTCTTAGACGGTTTTGCATGACATCTGGTGAATTTGTTATAAAGTTTATGCGCTCCACTTTGTTTGGTGCTTGCTTCCCCTATTTAGTAGTATTCCGGAGTCAAAAGTAAAGTTTTATGTACATTGTGTAAGAATATACTGCGATTGAGAAGCTGGGTTTTAGTTTTTACTCCGCAAAAGTAGAATTATATTCCCTTGTTTCGTGTATTTTCAAAACGACCCTGCGCAAAACTGATTAAAATGTATGCTTTAATATTGAAGTTTAGAATGTAGGTGGTGAGCACACACCATTGACACTTGACTTTCGAACTCACTTGTTCTAAGACGAATGCAAGTTTAAGAAAACTCCCATCTTCTACGAGCTGTTTTGCACTTACTCAATCAGGGTTTGCTTTCTGGCTGTAAAAATAACATGGATGGATTTAAGCTTTTTGCCATCTGTGCTTTGAAAGCATATTGGAATGAACACATTGTTGTGGTCTGGAATATTTCAAATTGTGTCATTCAAAAGTAAACAAAAGTCAGTTAATCGGTCATGTGTCACTGCTGGTCAGAGCATTGGGAAAAGCCTACCTCCCCCTTCAGCCAAAAACAAAAACAACAAAACAAAACTGGAGTTAGGGTTGGGTAGCTGGCTCGCAGCAAATAGCCGGCTCGCAAATACAGCAAAAAGAAAATTTAGAATGACAGTTTTTTCTCAATGATGAAAGGGAATACAAATATGCGTGAAAATTATGACCAAAAATAAAACGTGTACTTGACTAAGGTCTATGTTCCGGGTTTTACTGAATGACTGACTGTTTTTAAATGTAGCGTATGTGCATAAGATCTCCGGTGCATAAACTTTGATCTGTACTCCCCCCTCTGTGTCTGTCTGTCCGTCAGCATGTCTCTTTCGTATGTGGGGCGCGCGCGCGCGCGCGCACGCACGCACGCATGCACGCGCGTGCGCGCGTGCGCGCGCGCAAATCTTTTTGAATGTTAATGTAAATATTTTTTTGTTCCTAGTAAGATGTCTTGATTAAAAAAACCAAATGCATTGCTTATTTAAAGTTACAATCTGGATCCAGCGGCAGCAAGACAATATCGCAGTGTACGCTTACACTCTCTCCCACCATCTTTAAACAAGCTGCGCACAAAAATAATGACGATATACTGCAATATCATGCACCAGGGCAAACTGGAGGGTCCCCTCCACATGCGCGCACACAAACAAACGCACTGACAAACACCAGCGCGCGAGCGCGTGCGCGCATGCATAGCCACCCCCCTCCACCAAAATGGTGCCTTTTTTGCGCTAAGATGCCCCCGAAAGAGCCGTTTTCAGCCCCGTCCAGCCCCGACTTTTGCACAGTAAAAGACCCCAGGGCAGCAAGACAATATCACACTGTATGCATACACTCTCCCCCACCATCTTTGAGATGTGTGGCGCCGGATTTGTGGCGACGCCACAGCCCCCAAGAGCGAAGACAGCTAGTTCGTCGGAAGGAAAGCTGGTAAGAGTACGCCACTAAAAACAAGCTGTGCGCACAAAAATAATAATATTCAGCATTATCATGCACCAGGGCAAACTGGAGGGTCCCCTCCACATGCGCGCACACAAACAAACGCACTGACAAACACCAGCGCGCGAGCGCGAGCGCGTGCGCGCATGCATACCCAACCCCCGGCCAAAAAGATGCGGTTTCGTGCAAAGACGGGACCCGAAGAGTCGTTTTCAGGCCCGTCCTGCCGAGACTTTTGCACAGTTACAGACCCCAAGGCACCAAGACAACATGGCACCGTATGCATACACCCTCTCCGACCATTTTCCATATGTGAGGCGCCGGACCTGTGGCGACTCCGCTGCCCTCAACAGCTGAGAAAGCTAGTTTCTGGCAAGGAAATCTGCTGCAGTGTACACAACAAAAACCAAGGCGGACGCACAATAATAATGACACTATACAGCCATATCATGCACCACAGCAAACTACAGTGTCCCCTCCACATGCGCGCACACAAACAAACGCACTGACAAACACCAGCGCCCATGCGCGTGCGCATGCATACACAACCCCCGGCCAAAAAGGTGTGGTTTCGGGCAAAGACGGGACCCCAAGAGCCATTTTCAGGCCCGTCGTACCCAAACTTTTGCACAGTTACAGACCCCAAGGCACCAAGACAACATGGCACCGTATGCATACACCCTCTCCGACCATTTTCCATGTGTGTGGCGCCGGACCTGTGGCGACTCCGCAGTCCTCAAGAGCTGAGAAAGCTAGTTTCTCGCAAGGAAATCTGCTGCAGTGTACGCAACAAAAACCAAGCAGGGCGCACGTTTGTCCCATAAAGGGGACGGGATAGCCTAGTGGTCAGACCATTGCGCTCGCAATTTGACAACTCGGGTTTGATTCCCCTTCGAGGGGATTTTTTTCCTGGAGTTAACATCAGTGCTGACACCACTCTCCCCACAAGTCCTTCGGATGGCCCCGTAAGCGAACGCACGCAGAACATCTTGAGCACACGTTAAATCCTGATCCTCTTTTCGTAAGAGTAGGCCATTGTGGAAACAGATAAACGATTTACAAACAAAAAACCTGCACACACAGGGCACTTGATGTAAAAAAAAAAAAAAAAAAAAAAAAAGGCACATAAGTGCTTTTTTCCATTATCCTCGATATAAAAGAATAAATAATAATAATAATAAATATTTTTTTTTTAAAACATAAATAGTCAAGACAAAATAAAGGGTTACCACTCTCAAGGAATGTGAATAAGAGGAGGTGGCAGTGGAGTTGTCTCCCTGATGATGGTGGCGAAAGTGAAGATTTTTTTTTCTTATTTATTCTTTTATATCGAGGATAATGGAATAAGCGCTCATATTCTTTTGTGACATCCAGTTCCCGTGTGTATGTAGTTTTGTTAATCTTGTCATCTGTTCCCACCGGCACACAATGGCCTACTCTTACGAAAAGCGGAACAGGATTTAACGTGTGTGCACAAGATGGTCTTTGTGCGTACGGTTTATAGTCTCATTCGGAGGACTTCTGGTGGGATTGGAGCCTGCACTGATGTTAACTCCAGTGGAAAAATCCCCTCGAACGGGAATCGAACCCCGGTCGTCAAATTCCAAAGATGACAAAGTGTGTGTCAGGTGTCAGTGATGACTGTGACGTGAATTGTCTGCTGTGACAAACTGGAAGGACATTGTTTTGTGTATCTCTGCGGAACATCTTGCGAACACGTTAAATTCTGTTCCGCTTTTCGTAAGAGTAGGCCATTGTATGCCAGTGGGAACAGATGACAAGATCTACAAAACTGCATACACACGAGGACTGGATGTAAAAAAAGAAAAAAAACGCACATGAGTGCTTATTCCAGTATCCTCGGAATGAAATAAAATAACAAATAAGTCAATAAACAAACAAATAAAGAAAGAAAGTAAAAAAAAAAATAATAATAATAAACCATAAATAAATAAATGAATAAATAAATGCATAAATAAATATCTGTGTAGGAGAAAGTGATGGTAGCCGTCCTCCTTGAATTTGTTTTCGTGGCCACCACTCTCCTCTCCTCTCCTCCTCTCCTCTCCCCCACTACTTTCTCACTCATTATTTATTGATGGTAATTTTTTTAATAAAGATATTGGTTAAGTTTCTTATGCCTTTTATTAAACTAACATGACTTAGATGACTTAGCCTACATTTTTTCCCACTGTTGGTAAGAGTAGGCCATCGTGTGTCGGTGTGTGTGTGTGTGTGTGTGTGTGTGTGTGTGTGTGTGTGTGTGTGTGTGTGTGTGTGTGTGTATGTGTGTGTGTGTGTGTGTCTGTCTGTCTGTCTGTCTGTCTGTCTTCTGTCTGTCTGTGTCTCTATTTCTCTCTCTCTCTCTCTCTCGGGGAACACTTCCGGCAGTTGAGATGTAAACAGCTGTTGAATGAGGCTCCGGATTAAATGTTAATTCTACGTTCCTGTGCCTTTGCCTGAGTCAGTAAAGTGACTGGAGGACATCATGCCAGAGGTGGCTTCAGGTATCAGGGCCCTGTGTGGCTGCTTTGCGGCCACCTTCATCGCATTTATGTCTCAACGTGCAATGCTGAGAAAAGCTTTGTACATCCCGACATTAAAGTTGGGCAGGCTGCATGACGGTGTAACCGTAGCTTTGCTCCTCGCCTATTTGTACCTAGGCGTTTTTTTGCATCGGTGTGGCGATGTGGAGCTGAACCCTGGACCTGGACCTAAGGGAAGGAAGGACAGTCTTCGTCAAACCCAGCTGAACTCTGGGGCTGGTTCCACTTCATCGTCTCCTAAGAGGACAACCGAGGAGCCTATGCTGAAAGAGGTCGTAGCAAACCTGCAGGAGATGACTGCCATGTTTAAAGAACTAAAGGAAGAGGTGAGACAAGTCAAAGAGACATGTTCCGGAATTTTGAATGAAATGGCGTCCTTGAAAGAGACTGTTAAAGAACTGAAACAAGAAAACCAAAGACTGAAAGAACAAAACCAAAAGTTGTGTGAAAAAGTGGAAAAGCTAGAACTTAAGACTGATGACTTGGAGGGACATTCTAAAAGAAACAACATCCTTTTCTATGGCATACCCAGACTGGACAATGAGACAAATGACAAATGTGAAGGACTGGTCAAGGACTTACTGACTGACAAACTAGGACTGAGTAGAGACATGGCATTCGACAAGATTCACCGACTGAACAGGAACCCTAACTCACCTATCATAGGGAGATGTACATTCCACAGGGATAAAGATATGATTATGAAGGCTAAACGCAGACTCCATGGAAGCAATGTTTTCATTGGAGAAGACTTTACCCCACGTGTCCGTGATGTTAGGAGGAAACTTGTCCCACATTTAAAGGATGCAAGAAGAGATGGAAAAAGAGCATTTATGGTCTATGATCATTTGATCATTGATGGCAAG
>CM060348.1:28566752-28569252 GCA_030674155.1 Stramonita haemastoma
ATCCCTCTTGGAGTGTCTTCTGTTGTCTGCCTCATGACCCAATCAATGACAAGATTGAAGAGAACTGCTGACATTACACATCCTTGTCTTACACCTGTCTTGACTTCAAAGAGTGTGTCACTACGGCCTACTGAGTATCTGAAGTTGTTATAGATGCTCTTAATCAGGTTTACCAACTTAGCTTAGATGGAATGCCATAGTGTCATAGGATGTTCCAAAGGCTGTCCTTGTGAATACTGTCAAAGGCCTTTTCAAAATCAACAAAGTTCACATATAGTTGCCTTTGCCACTCGGTGCACTGTTCAATGATGGTACGTAGTGCGAAGATTTGATCAGTACAACTTCTTTGTTTTCTGAACCCTGCTTGTTCTTTTCTCAATGACTTGTCTACAGCATCTGACATTCTTCTAATGATGACCTTGGCCAGTATTTTGCTTGGCACTGACAGAAGAGTGATTCCTCTCCAGTTATTGCAGTCGTTAGGGGCTCCTTTCTTGGAGATCTTGACAATTACCCCTTTGGTCCAGTCATAAGGGAAAACCCAAATGTACAAACACAAAAAACACTCAGCAACAACAAACACACGAAAAAAGTAGGTAAACAAATAAATAAATAAATAAATAAATAATTAAAGGGTAAAAGGTAAAGGCTCCCATAACCTATGTGATCGGAGGGGAGCAAAAGGCATCAATGACCTCAGCTTCTCTAGGAGGCCAGCTTATTGAGGGCGGTGCCCATTCCTCCTCCCTCAAAGAAATGAATAAAGACCAAACTACAAAACTAAATGAACGAACTCTGTCTTACACAAAACAAACCCTAAACTTACCCGCTACGCTACCAAAGCATCACACACTTCCGGTCTTGTGATCAGCAAAGTGTTGGTGCAGCCGCCAATGGTTTTGGTGTTGATTCATGATTGAGTGTGGAGATCTAGATAGTTGTGTGTGTGTGTGTGTGTGTGTGTGTGTGTGTGTGTGTGGTGTTGTGTGTGTTGTGTGTTGTGTGTGTTGTGTGTGTCTGTGTATCTGTGTGTGTCTGTGTGTGTGTGTGTGTGTGCTGTGTGTGTTGTGTTGTGTTGTGTTCTGTTGTGTGTATGTGTGTGGTGTGTGTGTGTGTGTGTGTGTGTGTGTGGTTGTGTGTGCGTGTGTGTGTGTGTTCTGTGTGTGTTGTGTCGTGTTGTGTTGTGTTGTGTTGTGTGTGGTGTTTGTGTGTGTGTGTGTGTGTTCTCTGTGCGTATGTATGCGTTGTGTTCTGTGTGTGTGTGTGTGTGTGTGTGTTGTGTTCCCTCTGTGTATGTATGTGTGTGTGCGTGCGCGCGCTGTGTGTGTGTGTGTGTGTGTGTGTGTGTGTGTGGTGTCGCGCGTGCGCGTGAGTGAGTGTGTGTGTGTTGTGTTGTGTTGTGTTGTGTTGTTTCTGTGTGTGGTGTGTGTGTGTGTGTGGTGTGTGTGTGTGTGTGTGTGTGTGTGTGTGTGTGTGTGTGTGTGTGTGTGTTCTCTGTGTGTGTGTGTGTTCTCTGTGTGTATGTATGGGTTGTGTTCTGTGTGTGTGTCTCTGTGTGTGTGTTGTGTTCCCTTTGTGTGTGTGTGTGTGTGTGTGTGTGTGTGTGTGTGTGTGTGTGTGTGTGTCTCTGTGTGTGTGTGTTCTCTGTGTGTTGTTGGGTTGTGTTCTCTTGTGTGTGTGTTTGTGGTTGTTGTGTGTTGTGTTCCTTGTGGTGTGTGTGTGTGTGTGTGTGTGTTGTTGTGTGTGGTGTGTGTGTGTGTGTGTGTGTGGTGTGTGTGTGTGTGTGTGTGTGTGTGTGTGTGTGTTCTCTGTGTGTGTGGTCTCTGTGTGTGTGTTCTCTGTGTGTATGTATGGGTTGTGTTCTCTGTGTGTGTTTGTGTGTGTGTGTTGTGTTCCCTCTGTGTATGTGTGTGTGTGTGTGTGTGTGCGTGCGCGTGAGTGTGTGTGTGTGTGTGTGTGTGTGTGTGTGTGTGTGTGTGTGTGTGTGTGTGTGTGTGTGTGTGTGTGTGTGTGTTTGGGTGGAGTCACCAAGCCTGTCTCGTCCAAGAGGAATCTATAGGGCCTGCGTATACATGTATGCACAGTTCAAAGTTTGGCGAAAGCATTCTTTCTGAATTTGTGTGTGTGTGTGTTGTGTGTGTGTGTGGTGTGTGTGTGTGTGTGTGTGTGTGTGTGTGTGTGTGTGTGTGTGTGTGTGTTGTGTTGTGTTGTGTTGTGTTGGTTGTTGTGTTCTGTGTGTGTGTGTGTGTGAGAGAGAGAGAGAGAGAAGTGAGTGCACCTGTACCCACATTTATTTGATCATTTATTTATTTTGTTAGGTATACCTGCTTTGTTGTGATTTTTGTTTAGTTGTTTATCATTTGTTGTGTTTGTTTCGAGGTTTGTGTGTGTGGTTTTGTTTTGTTTCTTGTTGTTGTTATTTCATTGTTTTGTTTGTGATTTTTTTTTTATTTGGAGGGGGGGGGGTTGGATTATTTTTGTTTGTTTGGTTCTTTTCCAA
>CM060348.1:28589572-28592072 GCA_030674155.1 Stramonita haemastoma
GTATGGGCGTGAAAGCGTGCACATTTAGATATATATGTGTGTGTGTAATTATGTATATGTATGCCTATATGTGTGCATACATGCTTGCGCACTGTGTGTGAACATTCGTGCACACACACACATGTTTTCACATCGCCAAAAATATTCTTTTTTCCAAAATAACGCTTTAGGTGTCATTGTTTTGTTTTGTTTTTACTTTTTTTTCGGGGTTTTTTTTTTTCGTTAATGTCTTTTTTTTCTAACATACCTCACCAAGTTTTCAGCAATGTTATTTTATGAGGACCCGAAAAAAGACGAAACCGTGCCTCCTGTATCGAATAAGTGGGCGCACCTCGTGCCGCTCTTTCGTGCGCCCTTCTGGGTGGCGCTTCCCAAATAAACCCTGCCTTCCTTCCTTCTCTCTCTCTCTCTCTACTCTCTCGCCCCCTGAAGCCTCTATCTATCTAAGCACCTCTAGGTTATTTTCTCCCGGACAAATCTGCCGCCTGAAGAGCTCACTCACGGCTGACACAAATGTCGTGTGTATGATGATGTGTGTGTCCTTAAGTTGTGTTCTTGTCGCTAATTGGTTGAGTGTGCTTGTTCCAGTATCTCTCGAAATAAAAGGAAGGAAGGAAGGAAGGAAGGAAGGAAGGACGGAAGGAAGGAAGAAATATTTAACTGTGCGAATCTAGGTCCAAATGAAAGAAAGAAAGAAAGAAATGTTCAACTGTGCGAATCTAGGTCCAAATGTTACTATCTATCTAGCTATCCCTTAGTCTGGCGACCGTGGGGGCACCCCTCAAGACTTGACAACCAGTTCCCTCCATTCCTCTCTCTGTTCTGCCTTTCTCAAACTTTGGCTGAGTTCTAGGCCTGTCCATTCGCTGATGTTGTCCTCCCACCTCTTCCTTGGTCTGCCTCTTTTTCTTCCTCCCTGGACAGTGCCTTGCAGTATTGTTTTTGCAAGTCCTTTCGATCTTGTGACGTGCCCGTACCATTTAAGTTTACTCTTCTTTACGATTGATAGAAGATTTTCGTAGTGACCAATGGTTTGCTGGATTCTGTTGCTCTGTGAAACAAAACCAAAATCAGAAAGCATTATTTCCATTAGGTCAGAACGAGACTTATTTGACACCAAACATAAACGTATTCAACATTCCTAAAAGATGTAAAAGGAAAAAAAAGCATGCACATATTTCATCATGTTTAATAGATATTGTGTGAATCTGGCCCAAACGTCTCTGGAAAATATGTTTTTATTTTAAAGTTGCTTAGTATGCCGAGTGTTTTATATTACATACATGAAAAACAGCCCCAATATATTGACTAACAAAAAGAAAAGATGTTTATTCACTTAAAAACTCTCATTTGAAGTATGACTGTCTCTATGGCGAGGTACTTAAAATCAGTCAAACACTACACTCAAACTTGTCATTCAGTGTGGCAACTTCAATCTCACAGTGATTCCCAGGTGGCAGGAGTGAGTCAAGAGTACACATTCTGGGTGACTACCCCAGAGTGCTAAGCTTGGGAACGCACGACAACAACAACAACAACAACAACAACAGCAACAACAACAACTTAAATACTCTTGTCAAGACTGCAAACGAAAACAAATAACTCCTTAAATTTCTCACTGGGAGAGAAACAAATCTTGTTTTTTACCAATATTCACAAACTTATGAAGACAATAGAAATTGTCAAATTTTGGAATTCGTTTTGCCTTTATGATTTGCAGATCTGTACGATGACACAGCCCACCTAGTAAAGGAAAGAAGTAAGGACAGTTTCCAAAAAAAAAACAAACTTCCAGACCGCAGAGAAAGAATTGTTATAACCTACGTGTGAACCTGTCCCGACTATACAACTACAAACCACTTAACGACAAGACCCCCTTTAGCGACACCACAGTCGTGCCAGTCCTGGCACAAAATGGCACGGGCGTGTCCCTTCTGGAACTGTTTGGGTCTGCACGCATGGCGGAGGTACAGAGGACGAGCATGTCCCTAGAATCGTTATCACGTGCTTCTCTACTAGCAAGAATGACGCCACAGGGCGAAATTTGAAGAAGAGAGAGAGAGAGAGAGAGAGAGAGAGAGAGAGAGAGAGAGAGGAGAGAGAGAGAGAGAGAGAGGAGAGAGAGAGAGAGAGAGAGAGAGAGAGAGAGAGAGAGAGAGAGAGAGGTGTGTGTGTGTGTGTGTGTAGTGTGTGTGTGTGTGTGTGTGTGTGTGTAGTGTAGTGTAGTGTAGTGTAGTGTAGTGTAGTGTAGTGTAGTGTAGTGTAGTGTAGTGTAGTGTAGTGTAGTGTAGTGTAGTGTATGTGTGTGCAGTGTTGTGTGTGTGTGGTGTGTTATAGTGTGGTGTGTGTGTGTGTGTGTGTGTGCACGCGCGCGTTGTGTGTATGTGTGTGTGTGTGTGTGTGTGTGTGTGTGTGTGTGTGTGTGTAGTAGTAGTAGTAGTAGTAGTAGTAGTAGTAGTAGTAGTAGTAGTAGTAGTAGTAGTAGTAGTAGTAGTGTAGG
>CM060348.1:28607072-28612072 GCA_030674155.1 Stramonita haemastoma
TGGGGAGAGCGGAGTATGGTAAACGCCTTTTTTTCAGGTAAGCAAACTACAAAAGTAAACTTCTTTTTGGTCTCTTTTACAAAGTAAACATCATGACAAACTAAAGATCGGAAACGAAGATGATTAGATAGAGAGAAATATGAAGAGAGGTTCAGGTTTTTGCAAAAGATTATTTTTGAAAAGTAAATAAACGGGTCATTGGACTAAAACTTGAAGGCTTGGTAACTATCTTTTATATGCTTCACTTTTCTTAGGGGAAAAAAAAAAAGCAAACTCAAAACAGTTGGTTAGAAAAGGCATCCCATGATTACGAAAGTAAACATCACCCCCTCCTCATCCCCCCCCTCCTCTGTATCTCTCTGTCTCTCTCTGCTCTCTGTCCTGTCTCTCTGTGTCTGTCTCTGTCTGTCTCTGTCTGTCTCTGTCTCTGTCTGTCTCTGTCTGTCTCTGTCTCTTCTTCCTTCTCTCTCTCTCTCTCTCTCTCTCTCTCTCTCTCTCTCTCTCTCTCTCTCTCTCTCTCTCTCTCTCTCTCTCCTCTCCTCTCTCTCTCTCTCTCCTCCAGCCACTACAATCACAAACACCACCACAACAATTTATTTGTGGTCAGTTAAAAAAAAAAAAAAAGGAACCATCCAATAATTCAAGAAGTGATACAAACATTCATGAAGAGCATTTACGAGGAAGAAATTTCTTACTACACAATAAAGTCAGTATATTGGAAGAAAATTGTAAAGGGAACCAAAAGAAAAAGAAGAAGATAGCATACGTCACTTCACCACAAGCTTTGGGACCGTAACAACTGCATATAAGAAGAACAGATAACAAATATAAGAGCAAAAAGTATGACAAAGGGCAGTTTCTTTTTTTTTCATGGTCACATCAACCTACATTTGAAACGGAACGTTAACACAAAAAAGTTTAATCTTTTTTTTGTTAATACTGTGGCGGGCATTTAGAAATGACAAAAACTGGTAGCCCTGGTATTTCCAAAATAATTTCAGAAGTAACCTGTGCCGTACTTCAGGTCAAAGTTTGGCCCATTTCAGACCTGGGTTGTTGTTTGTTTTTTTTAAATTTTACCCATTTATTTGTATATTCCTTGGCTAGAGCTCTGAGGTTTATTCTATGTATATATATTTTTATCCATTCTTTTATTTCGAGGATCATGGAATAAAGCATTCATTTGCTTTTTCACCAATGGTGAGAGTTTGCATAATTATTATGCTACCGTTTTTTTTTTTACCTACCTTTAAGACAGCGGCATATCCGACTTCGAAGATTAAGCTTTGATAAAACCTGACCTTTTTCTTCAGCCAGACAATGAGCCCATTTTTGAACAGTTGCAATAATCAAGCCAGCTCATAAGAAAGGAGAGGATGAGATATTAGCAGTAATGATGATCCAGAGACTGGTACCACAGAACGAACTCCAGTAATGAGCTGTAGCCTACAGCTCTACGTTTTGTACTGAACCAGTGCACACATAGCTCTAAATGAACCGGTAGGGGACGGGGTTATGGATGTTGTTGGTTTTTTTATTTCATTTATTTATTTTCTTCTTTTATATCGAGGATAATGGAATAAGCATTCATGTGCTTTTTTTTTACATCCAGTCCCCGTGTGTATGCAGTTTTTTTTGTAAATCGTGTCATCTGTTCCCACCGGCACACGATGGCCTACTCTTACGAAAAGCGGAACAGGATTTAACGTGTGCGGAATATGTTCTGCGAGCGTTCGCACACGGGGCCTCGGGTTTATAGTCTCATCCGAAGGACTTTTTGGGGGGAGTGGAGTCAGCACTGATGTTAACTCCAGAGGAAAAGTCCCCTCGACCGGGGATTGAAACAGAACTCGATGTTGCCAAATATGTCACATCTTTGGGGGGGGGGAGGGGGGGGAGGGGACATCTTGCGCTTATCTAACAAGAACGGGTGACAAAATGTACACAACTGCATACACACGGGGACTGGATGTAAAAAAAAAAAAAAAAGTACATGAGGGCTTATCACATTAGCCTCAAAATTAAAGAATAAATAAATAAATGAATAAATAAATAAATAAATAAATGAATAATATATTATCTACAAGTGTTCAGCATAAACCAAGAGGGTGGAGAGTTTTGGTATGGTTTTTGGGGTTGCTGTTGTTTTGTTTTTGTTTCGTTCGTTTGTTGTTGTATTTTGTTTTGTTGTTGTTGTTGTTGTCGTGTTTTTTTAGGGGGGGGGGGGGGCTTCTTTTTATCTTCTTCGTCACAGAAACAGTTGTATTTCAAATCTCAGGCAGAATCTTAGCCCATACTTGATCAGCTTAATACTTTTTTAGTTTAGGCTCAAACCGGGAGGGAATCAAACCCGCTCTCCTGGCTTACAGGCAAGTTTTGTTGATGTTGTGAGTTGTTTGGGGGTGGGGGGGTGGGGGGGAGATGTGAGAGTTTTTGTTATCTTGGTTGTTTTTTTTCTTTTACTTCTATGAGTTAATTACATTTTCATTTGCTTGTGCTCAAGAAACAATAAAATAAAAAAATAAATAAAAAAAGAATTCCGTAGGAATAAATAAAATACATAGTATTCGAACTTTTTTGTCGGAAACTAGGTCTATAGACGAGCTGAAACCTCCTACTGTTGGTATTTTCAGATTCAAAATACCAGCTTCTGAAGTTTGTCCTTCTAAGACATTGCAAGACACGGTCTGTTGTAAATCTGACGACTCGGGTTCGAATCCTGTTCAAGAGGGTTTTCCCTCCAAGAGTTAACATCAGTGCAGACTCCACTCTCCCCAAAAAGTCCGGATGAGACTATAAACCGAGTTCCCGTGTGCGAACGCACGCAGAACATCTTGCGCACACGTTATATAAATCCTGTTCCGCTTTTCGAACAGATGACAAGATTGACAAAACTGCATACACATAGGGACTGGATGTAAAAAAAAAAAAAAAAAAAAAAAAGCACATGAGCATTTATTCCATTTTTCTCGACATAAAAGAAGAAATAAAATAATAAAATAGTAAAACTGGTCGACAACCTTGATGATTAAAAGTTTAAACTGACGGTGTTCAAAACTGGTTTCTGTCTCAAAGAACGGAACATTGTGACTTGCTAAAGCGTTGTTTGATCCTCTCTCCGTCTGGTAAGCGATGGGAAGAAAAACATTAACCTTCCAGAAAAGTCTTTAACATACCTCTTAGATATCTACGATAATGGTAAAGTTGAATACCGAAAATAAAACAATGTGACGGTATTTGGCTTTGTTCAGCTTACTCAAGGATTGAACGTGATAAAATGGTGTCTGTGTGCGTGGTTGTTTTTTTTTGTTGTATATAGAGAGAGAAAGAAAGAGACAGACAGACAGACAGACAGACAGACACACACACACACACACACACACACACACACACACACACACACACACACACACACACACACACACACACACACACACACACACACACACACACACACACACACACACACACACGAGAGGAGAGAGAGAGAGAGAGAGAGAGAGAGAGAGAGAGAGAGAGAGAGAGAGGAGGAGAGAGAGAGAGAGAGAGAGAGAGAGAGAGAGAGATGAGAATGAATGAAATGTTTTTATTGAACATCAGCCTTGGGCCACAATTCAAAACGAAGTGGGAGATGGGGGAGTGGATGTATGTGCATATAACGAATTTGTTCAAAGTCTCATCATAAAGCAACGGTACACACTTGATACAACGCATCTTTTTCACTATTAGATCTAGATCTATTTACTTTACATAAGTTCTGCCACTGTCTGTCTTCTTCGAATAGCCCGGAATAAAAATGTTGCTAGCTGCACTGAACGACATCTACTACGTGCCTGAAGAAGAAAAGGCATAGGCACATGAAGAAGATCTTTCAGGTAACTGGTTCGTAAATCTGTATATAATGGACAAATATATATTAGATGGTATTCATCTTCAATAACGTTTTTGCACAAAGAACAGTTTTTATCTTGATTGTTGTTGCTGTATCGGTTGAGATTATTATTTAAAGGAAGAACATTCATTCTGGCCTGTGACAGTGCAACTCTGAAACAATAAATATCAATACTATGAAGATACAATTCTTTTTCAAAAACAGTCTTAAAAGATCTATATGTTGCATACCTATTACTCTCTCTCATGACACCTGACCACTCCTGAATAAACATATCAATTAATCTTTGCTTGAATGCACTAAGGAATCCCTGAATATCACCAACACCCTGTTGTAGCCAAACAATATTAAACCCTGAATTGCACAACAATTCCCTTACACTTGCTACCCAACATTTTTTACCTTTCTGATCTAGAATTAATTGCATTTCGTAGGCCTGTCTTGGCAACCTCTGATTACTCATTTGTAGTAATTTTAACCAATATCTAACTGCACAAATATATGAGTTTATGAATAAAGGATATCTGGCAACTTCCCCATAAACCATTTTATTTGGTGTTCTGACAGGAACTCCCAGAAAACGTTTACAAGCCATCAAATGTATTTTTTCTACATGTTCTAAGCGATTTACTCCCCATACTTCAGATGCATATAGCAATATTGGCTTAATTTTTACATCAAAAACTTTAAAATAAACCTGGTAAGAAATATCTTTGTTTTTTTTAAATGCTCTAATTAAACTTATTAGTGCTTTTTTCCCTTTTACACACAAATGTTCTGTACCCAGCCTATGACAAAGTTTTGTCGTAAAAACATACCCCAAATAACAATATTTATTTACAACTTCTAACTTTTTATCTCCTAAAAACCATTCCTCATCCTTACCCAAAACCCCTCTGGCATGGAGAGAGAGAGAGAGAGAGAGAGAGAGAGAGAGAGAGGAGAGAGAGGGGAGAAGAGAGAGAGAGAGAGAGAGAGAGAGAGAGAGAGAGAGAGGAGGAGGAGAGAGAGAGAGAGAATGCAGTACTGCATGGAGAGAGAGAAAGACAGAGACAGAGAGACACAGAGAGTGAGAGAATAGAGAGAGAAAACAGAGAGACAGAGAATG
>CM060348.1:28629572-28679572 GCA_030674155.1 Stramonita haemastoma
TGTGTGAGTGTGTGTGTGTGTGTGTGTGTGTGGTGTTCATTTTATTCTTTCATTTCGATAATAATGGAATAAACACTCATATGCTTATTTTTACATCCAGTCCCCCATGTGTGTGTGTGTGTGTGTGTGTGTGTGTGTGTGTGTGTGTGTGTGTGTGTGTGTGTGTGTCGCGCGCGCGCGCGCGTGCGCGCTCTCTCTGTCTCACTCTCACCCAAAGTTGATTGTTTAGTTGTTTGGTTTTAATTGTTTTTTTCTTGCTTTTGTTCACTATCCCCTGCATAAAGGACATGGCGGCCTAATGAATAAACTAGCCTATCCGAAACCGAATCTCTATTCTCTCTTTGTGTGTGTGTGTGTGTGTGTGTGTGTGTGTGTGTGTGTGTTTGGTTGTATATCTTACTCTGTCTTCCAGTGTTTATGTTAGTCGGTCTGTCCTCTGTGTGTGTGTGTGTGTGTGTGTGTGTGTGGTGTGCGTGCATTTTGTGTGTGTGAGCTCTCACACGTGTGCGCTTACCTGTCTGTGTGCGTGCGCGCGCAACTGTATGTAGTCAGTATACGTCCATGCATGCATGTGTTTGTGTGTGTGTGTGTGTGCGCGCGCGTGTGACTGCGTGTGTATACGCGCATGCGTGTGTGTGTCTGGAAGCGGTAGAAAGCGGCCTTAACCAAATTAGAAACTGGAGCAGAGTTGAGCATCATCCACACGTCTGCTGTCTTCTAGGCCTACAGCACCAAGCTAGCAGCAGCTAGCCTAGCCTAGAGCTCTCTCTTCTTCTTCTGTTTCAGCTGCACACGGCCAGCCAGCCAACCAACCAGCCAGCCTGATTTTGCAGTATTCCAGCCTAGGGCCTACATGCCAAAGCCAATTCAGTGTTCTCTCGCGGTGCGTTCAATGTGTGGAGTAGAGAGAGTGGTGTCTTTAGTATTAGATCTGTGATAGTGTTTGTGTGTATACATGTGTGTGTGTGTGTGTGTATACATGTGTGTGTGTGTGTGTGTGTGTGTGTACTTGTGTGTGCGCGCGCGCGCATTTGTTGTTGTTGAGGTTGTGATGTTGTTGTGTGTGTTGTTGTGTATGTGTGTGTGCGCGCGCGCGTCCATGTTTGTAGTTTGGTGTGGAGATCAGTTTAACCTTGCAGCACACACGCATGTGCACGCGTGTGCATACACATAAACACATGCGCGGGCGCACGCCAGTTAGTGTGCGCGTGCGTGTGCTCGCGCGCGTGTGTATATGTCCGCACGTGCATGTGCGCTGGAGTGTTATTTATTTAATTATTCTTTTATATTCTTTTATATCGAGGATAACAGAATAAGCAATCATGTGCTTTTTTTCATCTGGTCCCCGGGTGTATGCAGTTTTTGTAAATATTGTCATCTGTTCCCACCGGCACACGATGGCCTACTCTTACGAAAAGCAGAACAAGATTTAACGTGTGCGCAAGATGTTCTGTGTGCGTTCGCACATGGGGCCTCGGTTTATAGTCTCATCCGAAGGCCTATAGAGTGGAAGTGAGGTGGGGGGGGGGGGGGGGGGGGGGGGGGAGGGGAGGAGAGAGAGAGGAGGAGAGAAGAGAGAGAGAGAGAGAGAGAGAGAGAGAGAGAGGAGAGAGAGAGAGAGAGAGAGAGAGACAGAGACGAGAGAGACAGAGAGAGACAGAGAGAGACAGAGAGAGAAGAGAGCAAAACGATTTCTTCAGAGTATGCCAGAAGCTCCGAACTGTAGGGGTAATCATGAAACACTACCATGTACTATCATCAACAACAAGAAAACCTCAACTGTTACATATAAAAAAAAATATATATATATTTAAAAACAATTAATAGCGACAGAAATCTTGTATCATATGAATCAGGCATAATTTACCATATAACAGCATTCAGACGTTTTGAGGTTTTGTTAATTACAATTAACAAAGTTATTCAACATATTTTATGTCTTGATACATACCATAAATATGTATTCAACCAAAACCCGACAAGGATATTAGTGAGAGAATTAATAATACTTTAGCTGGATAAGGTTTGATCCTCGAGTCATAAAGAACAGGACATCACTCACAAGCGATTTTCACTTTCTTTTGAGCTATGGCATAGGCGGTGTATCGTTTTATCCATTACATGCGAATCAATACCCGATGGTTTACCAGATCTAAATTTCGTCAGTGCACCTTTGACGTGAACCGTATGGTCTAGAGGTAACGCTCCTGCCTAGAAAGCGAAAGATCTGGTTCGAAGCGTGTGGTGATTCGATCCCTATTTGTGCATGGAACTTGATACCTTGAGTTGGTGGTCTGGGTGCTAGTTTTTCGTGGTGGCTCGAACCTTGGCTCAAATATGCCACGCTCTAACTACCACGCTGTCCCGTCCCCTACACGATGATGATGATGAGAGCGAGTGATGACGATGGTGGTGATGAGAAAGAGAGAGAGAGAGAGAGAGAGAGAGAGAGAGAGAGAGAGAGAGGAGAGAGAGAGAGAGAGAGAGAGAGAGAGAGAGAGAGATTCTCCGTGACAGTTGGAAAGCTACATGCCTACTAGATGCATTAATTGTATGCATTATTTATTTTTCTCGGTTTTGTAATGATAAAAGGGTATAGGCCTTATTAATGCTCTCTCTCTCTCTCTCTCTCTCTCTCTCTCTCTCTCTCGCAGACTGCACGCCTATGAACAGTGTGCATGCTTTTATAACCCCCCCCCCCCCCCCCCCCCCCCCCCCCCCCCCCCCCCCCCCCCCCCCCCCCCCCGCGCGCGTGTAAGTGTGTGTGTGAGTCTGTGTGTGCGCGCGCGTGCGTGCGTGCACACGCGCACAGAAGATACCAATAAGCGTGTGGTAGTCTTTATTTATCCCTAAGCGTGTGCTTGCCAGCACTTGTGCACGTTGGGCATGCATGCCTGCATGCGAGCATGCATGCACATTCCCCCGGATAGCAAACACACACACTTGCCACCGGTTTTACCACTGCAGCTTGCACGTGGAAACCGGCGCAGAGCGCAGCGAGACTGCGATACATCATCGGCTGCAGTGCTAGCTTGAACTTCTTTGTTGTTTGCAAGCATTCAGCTCCGGTCTGCCAGGAGTGCTGCCATTGCTGGCACATAAATTTATTCACAACTGGATTGGGGTGGGTTTTTACATGCATTATCAGGCCGCCAGAACCGTAGATTTAGCCATTCTGCCAGAATTTTGGTCTAGTTGGTCTAGACTTGTCTAGTGCCTACAGCCATTGGGTTTAAAGCTGCGAGACTAACGTCGACCTTGAATGAAGATGAGTTTGACAGATCGTCGTCGTCTTTCTTTGTGTCTTGGCGAGAACTGCGAGAGTTCATTGGCGAGATTTTCACGTACACGATTCTTCCCCCCCCCCCCCCCCCCATTTATACACATAGCGCGCGCGCGCGCGCACGCACACACACACACACACAGAGGCGCGCACACAAATACACACAGAAAATACCAGTGTCAGAGTGTGCATGTGTTTGCCATCCATTCCTGTAGGGCCTGCTTTTTGGTTTGTTTTTTTGTTTGTTTGTTTTGGTATTTTCGTTGCCATTTCTCCTGAAAGATGAAGCAGCATTACAGTGAATTACACATTTTGTGCAAGACTACTCTAATACTGTCTACACATGTTTACAAACCTCAAGACACTTAAGTCTCATTTTAAAAAAAGAGCAAAAGTAAAACTGGATGGACAGAAACTGAAGGCCTTTAAAAAAAATCAGACCTATGTGGACCCTGAAGAAAAACTAGCTTCTTGGCAAATGGGACTTGAACTTGCATCCTTGCCGCCTTGGAGAGAAAACTCCAAGGGATCAGCTCTGTCAAGTCAGTAGGGGCCCATTTCAGGATTCCTGAAGTAGTACATAAATAATACATGTATATATACATTTTTTTTTAAGATTGTTGACTGTTGTTCTCCATCAGTTGGAACTCCAAGGTTCACCAATGGTGAGATTTTGCTAAGTGACCATTCACCCACCATTAACTAGGCAGCTGCATTCTGATTTGGGGGGATTTTTTTTCAGTCGACTTAGCCTACTCATGCTTAGTCTGATCCTGATCCTGGCAGGGACTGGATGTAAAAAAAAAATTTAAAAACCCACACAAGTGCTTATTCATTATCCTCAAATTTTGCCTTGCCTTGCCTAGTCAAGGTGCATCATCTTCAGTCCACAAGTTTAGCCATTCATCTTACATCAAGTGATCAACTTAGTTGAATAGAAAATAGTTTAGCTGATCAAAAAAAAAAAAAAAGGATTTGTATCTTATCTGCAGGGCAAACTAATGTTTGTGCTAGGCTTGAATATAGAGGGCCATTATAGAAATGGGTGAATATAAAGAGACAGAGAGAGACAGAGACAGAGAGTACACACCCACACACACACACTGAGAGGGTCACGCAGACAGAACAGACAAGTAGTTGGCGGTCTACAGACAACAGTCATCTGCTGAAATCATTTCATTTGTGGTGATCTGAGTGGTAGTCTTTCCGATGCTACACACACTCAATGCACGCTTCTAAACAAAAACATGGCTGCAAGATTTGTCTCTGGCAAAGATCACACACACACACACACACACACTCAAACACACACACACACACACACACTCACACACACACACACACTCACACACACACACACACAACCAAGGAGGAAACATTCCCTCAAACAGGCGTCTTGAGGGCTGTCTGATCATGAGCTCTGTGGTCTAACCACTAAGCTATCCTGCCTCCCACATACTGGTTAAAAGTTGTATTTTCTCACCCAAAATTCTTTTCTTAGGATCTTTTTCCAGTCTCTCTCTGTCTCTGCCTATCTATTGATCTTGATATGTGTGTGTGTGTGTGTGTGTGTGTGTGTGTGTGTGTGTGTGTGTGTGTGTGTGTGTGTGTGTGTGTGTGTGTGTGTTCAATTCATTGTCTGTTCGCAATAAGTGACATTATTAGACAAAAAGAAAAAGAAAAAGAAGGGAGGCAGGATGTTCAACTTGAGGAAAATAATGTTACTATTGTTATAATGCAAATTCTGTAAACTATCACAGTATCAGCTTAACAATGCAATTAATCATGATAAAGGTAAAATAATGATGAGAACTGTTAATCAAACTACGGAAAATCAACCACAATTGTTATGAGATAAAAATGTCTGGGAAAGGCAGATTCTGAATGACAAGATCATTTTATACCCAAAAGCAGATTACTATAAGAACGCTGCTTTAATCATAATGCCAACATGATTTTACATAACAATATATTGTTGCTGAAAACCTTGTGCAGGGAATTCTCTGACACACATTGTGTGTGTTGTGTGTGTGTGTGTGTGTGTGTGTGTGTGTGTGTGTGTGTGTGTGTGTGTGTGGTGTGTGTGTGTGTGAGTGTGTGTGTGTGTTTGTATGTGTGTGTGTGTGTGTGTGTGTGTGTGTGTGATGCTGAGCTAAAGTATGTGTGTGTGTGTGTGTGTGTGGTGTTCAGTTTAAATGTTTGTTCAAGCGCTATTAGTGATGTAAGAAAAGGAAGGACAGGAGAAGGGGGGAAAGTGGGAGTTGCACTCATCACTGCAGACACAGCATGCGTCTCAAAAGATGAAGGTATCCTCTGTGTGTGAGCTTTCTTCAATTTAAGGTCTCTTCACTCATAGTGATATTAGACGAGAAACAAAAGTAGAATAAAATTAATTGTGTCACTTGTGTGCTTGAGTGTGTATGTGCGAGTGTGTGAGTATGTATGTCAGTGCACATGCCTGCATGTGGATATGAGCAAGTATGTGTGAGCGTGCATGTGCGAAATCATTTGTGTGTGTGTGTGTGTGTGTGTGTGTGTGTGTGTGTGTGTGTGTGTGTGGTGTGTGTGAATGCGTGTAACTATGCATGTAGGTTTGGGTTTGGTAACTAAGGTGGGTGTGTATGTATTTATCCCGTTGAGTGACTGAGAGAATTAAAAGTAAAATGAATAGAATAACCTCACCTACATGTGTCTATCCCTTATCAATCTTAAACCCAAATTCAGACCTCTGTGTGTGTGTGTGTGTGTGTGTGTGTGTGTGTGTGTGTGTGTGTGTGTGTGTGTGTGTGCATGCACACGCTCTTTTTCTCTCATGCATGCATACCCAATAAAATCAAATATCCCCAAGATCAAATATGCACATTAAAGATTCTGTAATTCACGTCAGTGTTCAGTAGGTTACAGAAACACAAACATACCCAGCTTCCGGCCTGTACAATGAGGTGAGGTGCTCTAAAGTTGGAATGTATTGGCCGAGAGCAATGGGTAGACCTATACTGGGTATAGGCTATACTGAGCATCCCACACGGTAAGGGAATGCAGAGATGAGAGAGAGGAAATATCCCCAATTCATGATCTAGTCTCATAGTAATCATAAAATTTCATTAATTTTTTTTATTCATTTCCCAGCCTGTGTAGTGAAACTGTATTGGCGATGTTTCAGTGTCTGAGGATTCTCAGATTTCTGTCTGAAAAAGATATGTTAGGATCACTAACTAGTAACTACACATGCAGAGGGCATTGTCTGGATTTATTTTTTTTGTTCAGAGACTTCTGTTATTATTGTCACTGATTTACAATGTCAGTTACGGCATAACTTATGCTGGTTCAGAACAAAGACCGGGGTATACCTTCATCAGAGTGGCCTCAACAGCAACAGTAAAGCAGGGTAGCCTCTGGCTGGTGGCTATACAGTACCATTGATATTAGCCTGGCTTCCAATACAGTTAAACTACTGATAATGGCTGAGGTTCTGACAGAACAAATCTAGGAGTTATTAACTAATTAAGTGGCATTGGGGGTGGGAGGTGGGCAGGTAAGCCAAATGAACTGTTATGGTTTGCTGCAATACTGGGGATGTCAACCAAGAAGATTTAAGAGGTCAGTACAAATATACACAACAAAAAAGGAAAAGAAAAAAAGATACCGCACATGTGTGCGCCTGCCCCCCCCCCCCCCCCCCCCCCCCCCCCTTCTTTCTCTCTCTCTGCTTAACGTATTTATAGGCTATTTCAATCGAAAATGGATGCCATAATTAACAACAAATCACAGGCAGCATTCACTCAAGAAATTAGAATGCTAAAACTCGACATCGTTCTCGTCATGCATAGCTTATCTATAAATTTCTGATAGTCCCATCGACTCAAATAGGAAACTATCGATTGGTTAGATCTTGAGAAAAGCGCGCGCCTGCGGAGATTTCCTAAACTCAACTGCCACTCTCATTATCATGATGACTCGGAACTAGTAGGCCTATACACGAACTGAAGAAGTGAAAGTAAAGCTCTGAAGCATGTTTTTCTGCCATTGCATACGCACCACTGAATAAGAAGCACATCGATACACGTATTCGAGCACAAGAAATATATCCAGATGTAGCTTAAAGTATAAAACAATTCATCAATCAATGAAAATTAAACGAGACAAGTTGGAAGCTGTGTTCGTTCCAGAAAACATAGGAAGTGGAATGCTCGTTGGCGTCGCTGTTCGCAACAACGCATGCGCACACTGTTTTCCGATTTCTACGGGGTCCTTCTTGCCATTGCACGGGCACCGCACCCTCATAGTCGATTAAAAACATTGTGCTGATTTATGTTGTCTACAAGGACCATTTTTGATTAGTTTGTGACATTGTAGCTGAATGTTCTGTTTCAAGAAGTATCATTAGGGTAAGTAAACAATTCTGCATTCGAAAAATTACTTTGATTGCCCCGTTAAACTGATGTGCAGAAGGAACAGTTTACTCGCCATCAGTTTAGCTGTATGCAAATTTTGTTCTGTGTACGGAAGAAGAGATCAGTGTGACAGTTTTGAGCATATTTTCAGGCGTGGTTGTTGGATAAAACACATATATCTCTACCAGTTGGTGTTTTGAAAGAAAGAGACATCTTTTGGTAGTTCTGGTTACGGTAAGTGCGCCTTTAAAGGATAAACATGATGCCTTTTTTGCAGGGCTGTGTGACTAAGAACCAACCGTGTCAATTCTTGTCTGCTCTGCTGCATTCATTGAAAAATCTGTCTGCTTTTTGTAATTTTCTGTCTTCTGATGCTTTTTATCATAGTGTGTCATTTAACTGCTTAAAGGGCCGTTTATAAAAAGATACACACAGTGGATTAGAATATGTGTTGCCACACTCTGAGATTTTGTTAATGATGCACCGGCATATTTGATATTGATTATTATGCAGCCGTCCAGCCAGCCGCCATGTTAGCCGGGCGTTGTGCTTGTGAGGAAGAGACCGTGTCAGATTCGTGCTGAAAATATCCGCTCTGTACTTCGGGTGTAGTTTATAGTTTATTTGGAAGCATCATATGATGATTTTAGTTTCACTTGTTTATTCTGTGAGCTAAGAAAGCGTTTCATCGTTTAACTGTTGGCGGGTGAGTGGCACTGATGTGTAGATCTGGCAGACGATACATCCACAGGCAACATTATCTATGTCTGGAAGTCCATTTTGTCAGTAGGCTAGTTCAGTGCATTGTGCTCATTTCCGTGATAGCTAACCTTGTGTATGGTATTATTGCGTCTTAAAAGAAGGTTTCCTGCTTTTGTCTCGGCTTAGAAACTTTCAGTTTGACGGTTTTGTGAATTTGACAGTCTTAGTCTCTTACTGGTAGAACTTCAATTCTCACTTCATCGTCATTATCATTTTTTTCTGGCTTAGATCATATTCGTTTGTAACAAATGTACTGTATATTATCAGCCATATTTTAAATACAAATACGTTTGGTCATACAGAACATCTGAAAGCTGTAGTACATTTTACTCATTTTTAAAATTGTGTAGGCTAGTTAAGTAGTTGAACATTAAATGTCTTAAAATTGCTTGCAGATGCTAAGTTGGATTAGTCAATAAATTTGTGCATTCAATTTAGTCTCCTTGAATCTTTATCAAGTTTATGAGAGCTTTTGTGACTTGTGGGTATGCACATGACTGCACACATAGATGTGTGCATATGCATGCTCACACATAGGCACAATGCATCACATACATGTATACATGTACATAAAATGCATAATACATCACAGTGACACACCCAAAGTGAACTAAACCCATTCCTTCCTTCCTCCTTCAAAGAAAAAGCATATGAATGTTAAGACATTATAGGTGTTCCATGTAGCTTTTATTTTTTAATTTGGGGGTCACCAAGTATCTTGGTACAGCCTGTAATTAATGTAAGACATTGTTTCATCTGAGAGGTGAAACTTTTTATCCCCCCCCCCCCCTCCCCCCTTGAAAGATGAACTTAAAAGACATTGCCAGTGTCATGATAGTAATTTAGACATGCTGGTCACTCCTTCGATAAGGTTATTCAGAAAATTTACATAATTTACTCACTGTTGTACCCATCACATCCGTCACTGTGGTGTGTGGCTTTAAAATGCCTTTTGAAGTTTTGTGCCATTGATTATTGACCTGGTAGGACTTCAGGAGCCAGTCGGAAATTGCTGCTCATCTGGTCCATTGTCATTGTGGATGCCAGCAGACTTTGATTATGCATTATTTTGTGCACTGTAGTGTGCAGATTGTAGTGCTTTGTGTATGATCTATTAACACATTGTGTGTTTTTAAAGGCATGGCACTTTTCACCAGCTTTAATGAAATATCGTGAAATCATTTGGAGGTGGGGGACTGCTGTGGCTGAAGACCCTTTTCCAGTTCATGCCAAGTTATTCTCTTTGCCAAAAGTGAGCTCAACACCATAGACCCTTTAGTAGACCTGTCTACAGTTTCTGCCATACCAAAAAAAAAGGGGGGGGGGGGGGTATTATCTTGCAAGAATGAGCTTTTCTCACAAACCTGCAACTTTTTTTTTTCTCACAGCCCATCAGTCTGTAGTGTAATGTAATCATTTTACTCCTGCATGAAAAATGAATACATTTTACAAAGCAAGTTCTTCATTTCTTGACAGCAATCAATCCAAATTCATGATCAAATGACCACTCTTGTTTTCTTAACCCAGGCGAATGTCTTTTCTTGCTCTCCAGATTTGTTTCATGCTGTAACTGTACAAGTTATAAAAGTTATTCCAAACCATTGTACCACAATTAACTTAAGCCTATGTAGATCTGTAGTAAAATGTATTGTGACATGTCACAACATATGCAACAATCTCAGTATATCATTTATGAATTACGCAGTTAGAATTGTGAAAATAATAGATAATGTGGTTACATATTTAATTTATATTCCAACCAGGATTTGTGACGCTCCACCACGAAATGATTCACTTTGCACCTGACCCACTTTTGCCCTAGGAGCCATTTTAGGCAGGTGGGGGTCAGGATTTCGATTTTGATTGATTAACAGATTATGCTGTCATTCTGACCATCTGTTATGTGCTGAACTACTCGATTTCTCATTTTGTCATGTCTTGCAGTCTTATCATTTCAGTTTGTGATAACTTTTTATAGAAATGTCCAAATTTTCAATAATTTTTTTATTTGAATAGCTTTAAAAAATTTTTTTATTGGAGATTCAAAACATATCAGTAACCAAAAAACAGACCTCTGGAGCAATGCAACTCATGTGGTAGAGCATCACATTTTCTCTCTCACCTGGCAATGCGCGCAAATGTTGGCATCTTGTGCATTACACTACCCGATCACTGTGACACAAAGAACTTTTTGTCCGCTCAAATTGTTCCTTCGAGCGCTAAGACCTAAAGAAATAGAAAGTTTTTGCTAATCAGAAAAAAGCTGAAAACTGCTAAAGTGCTATGGATTGTAATTCCTTTTTCGAATCACGCAGATTGAGAGTTTAAAGATGGTTCATTATGGACATTATCTTTTTTTGGAGAAAATCGAAATACTTTCTTTTGAGGCTTTCCTTAGAAATATTTAGCATATATTTGACAGGTTTTTACCTAACTTTTTAATATAATTGAAGCTAGATTATAGTTTTAGCAGTAAACGCTTTTCAAAGTGACAAGGCCTAAAGCACAGGATGAGTATTTTGTTGAACATCACAAAACACAGCAAATCACAGTAGACTTCTTTTTCAAAATACTTATTTTAAATTGACATTGTGGGGAATAAAAACGTCAAGGAAAAAGTATAGTTATTTTTATTATTTATTTATTTTTTTATTAGTGGAGTAGTTAGTTAAAGTTAAAGTCTGTCCCGAGCCTAAGGCTCATCAGGCCGGTGCTTATCCCGGTTTCTGTGGCGTTAAGCGACTGAGAGTCATAGACTCCCCCCAGGATAGGACACCAGTCTATCGCAGGGTTAACCCCCAACAGAAGGTTGGTACCCCTTTTACACCTGGGTGGGGTGAGAAAATAAACGTAAAGTGCCTTTTCCAAGGGCACAACGCCATAGCGGAAAGCTGGGATCGAACTCGCAACCTTAAGATTACGAGTCCAACGCCCTAACCACTAGACTACAGCGGCAGCAATGGAGTAGTGCTAGAACCTTTTACAGTTATAAAGCTTCGTGCAACATCATGCTGGCCATTTTTAGGCTTGGTTTTTCACATCAGTCAGTTAATCATTTCTCTCAAACTGAAAGTGCAATAGGTCTGAAAATGACACTGCTGATAATCAAGAATGTATTATAAATTTGACAGATCTGTAGTTTAGTGATAGATTTAGATCTAAGATCTAAAATATTTGTGTGTGTGCCATAATTAGCTAGTTACACTATCACTAGTTACCAACTCTAGAGAATACTCTTAATTTACAGATCTATCTAAACAGTTTTGAAAGTGTTACTCAAATTTCTTTACCAACTTTGCTGGTGTCTGTCTGTGGGGCCTGATTGACTCAGGTTATTTGATGGTAGGAAGCATTGAATTTGAAATGGTATAGTGCAACCATGACTAGTAGTACAGCTGGTGCATTTACCATCCTCATTGCCATTAATTATAATGCAATAGGTCGAGTAATGGAGATGGGGATGTCTGTTAAAAGTATAATAGGTGAGAGGTATTGGAGGGGGAAAAGGTCTTTAGGTGAAGATCCTAGGTTGGAAATAAGTGTCTTAAGGCTGGATTTCATTTGAAAACTTGCACAATATCAAATACATACTTGTGGCAAAGTGAAGGAGGGAGGTTTTAAATCCAGATGGATCGACCAGACATAAACTTTATAAAGAGTGACAGCCAAATGTGGATTGTTTGAATCTGGATGTTTGAAAGCACAATGTATCTCCAGTAGAGTGGAGAGTGCGAGATGAAGTGAATAGGAACCCAGGTGAAGACAGTGATAGAGATCTATGTTATATAATGAAGGTGCAGCTTTGTGGAGACATTTGTAACAGAAGGAACCAGTATATATTTCACTCATTACAGTCTTGGTGAAACAGGCAACCAGTGAAGATATGGCAAAAGAGGAGTGATGTGTTCAGGTTATTTTTGTTAAGAATTGGTCGAGCTGCAGAGTTTTTATAGGATAAGGTCCATAGAAGGGTGTTGGGGTCACCAATCCAGATTGTCTCACACAGTATAATATCATTTTTAATATGGCTCTATGTATGTATGTATGTAAATATGTATCTATCCCTTAGTCTGGTGACCGTGGGGGTACATCTGAAGACAATGACAACCAGTTCCCTCCATTCAGGACTCTCTCTGTTTTGCCTTTCTCAAAATTTTGTTGAGTTCTAGGCCTGTCCATTCACTGATAGTGATGGTGTCCTCCCATCTCTTCCTTGGTCTGCCTCGTTTTCTTCCTCCTTGGACAGTGCCTTGCAGTATTGTTTTTGTAAGTCCTTATGATCTTGTGACGTGCCGGTACCATTTAAGTTTACGCTTCTGCACGATTGATAGACGGTTTTCGTAGGGACCAATGGTTTGGTGGATTCTGTTTTGCACTTCTTTGTTGCTTATGTGGTCTGTAGGAGATGCCAAGGAGTCTGGAAGCGTCTCATCTCTACTGCATGTTTTTTTCTCTGCAAATCAGCAGTCGGGTGTCCACTATTACAGGCATAAAGGAATGTGGATATATGACAAGGGAGCGCATTAGTCTTATCTTGGAGTTGAGCGAAATATTATCTTTCCAGATGGTGTTCAGTTTTGAAGGTGCTGTTATTGTCTGTGCAATCCTGCTTACTACCTCTGGTTTGGACCCCTTGTCTGATACAACGGCTCCCAAGCACTTGAAGCTTTAAACCATTTCCAGCTTCTGGTCATTGATCCTGATATCACTTGTCAGTGCTGATCAATGCCCTTGGTGTTATTGGTCATCAGTTTGGTCTTCTCTGCACTGATTTCCATGGCTGTGTACTCATGCCATAATTGTCATTTGGGAAGTAATGAGATGGTGTCCTGCCTGTTTTGATTAAGAACACACAATGCATAACACCACCAAAATGATTCAGCAGTGGTTTCAGTGTAGGACCCCTGTGGAAGATATCCCAGTAGCACCCCAACCGTGATGTTTTTCCTTTAGACTTTGAGTTTGGACCTGAGGATACATGAGTAGTGGGCTAGGCACGGTTGAGGCAGGAAGATTGGAATAAGTGGCATGGGAAACAGCAGGACAGGAATATCAGGAGAGGGGGGGGGGGGGGGGGTGCATTAAGTTCAGACTTCATGTTTATGTTCCCTGTGGTAAAATGTTTTGAATCAAGGGGGACCCCTGTCTAGATTTGTAGCATTTTTTTTCTAACTTTTGAGAGTACTGGGGTTTTTTGTTCTCACTTTTGTCATTTTGATTTTGGTCTTTTTTTTATCATAAGGTAATTGTAGTGACCGCCCAAAAATCTAGATTAAAAAAAAAAATTTTTTTAGATACTCTTTTAAAATATTCATAAAGTCTCCATGGTTATTCCATTCTCTCCGCCTCAGCAAATTATTTTTAGTGATCCTGATTTTTCAGTTACATTTAGTGGTCTGGGGAAATGTTAGGCAAAATTTTGATAATCAAATTCATTGTTATGAGATGGGTGAGGATAAGTTATCCTTGAATTAACACATTAATAAAACAGCAAGAAAAACATTCAGATTTGCATCAAGTTGTATCTTTACAGATGCAAGGGTTCTTTTTTTTTGGGTAGTGTACAATTTTAAAAGGGGTGTTTGCTTTTCCAGGGTGAGGTTAAAAAAAAATTACCCCACCCCCCCAGCTCATTCTGTGGGGCTCACAGCATGGAACAACAGATGTGTATGATCTTTTATCTTTATGTCTCAGGCGTAGTGTTTATGTTTGTGCAAGTAGGGGAAGGAGAGAGGTTTTGGGTGTATGGTAATACTTTGACCCATTTAACCTTTTGTGCACTTTCAGCCATGGATGGAAAAAGGCACTCTATGATAAATTATACCCAGTTATTAATGACTATACATGTAACAAACTGCTTCAGCTAAGGAAAAGTAGTTTTCGCCATCAAGTGCATTCTATTACATAGTTTTTATCAATAACCTGTACTGTCTTTGTGTGAAAGTTGAGCTCAGCAATAGCACACATGAGTGTGCACATACACATTTTTACACGTGTGCGCGCACGCACGCACGCACACATCCTGTTCTGTTTCCTATAGTTCAACACCATACTAACAGCTAAGCTGTTTTCTTCTTCCTTAGTTCTCTTTAGTACTTTGTAGAATAGGCCGTTACACTGTAGCACACACGTGCGCGCGCAGACACACACACACACACACACACACACACACACACACACTTTGTCTGATATCACTATTTAATGGAAGGACATTAAACTGAACAACAACACACACACACACACACACACACACACACACACACACACACACACAACACACACCTCTCTCTCTGTCTCTCTCTCTGTCTATCTCTTTCTCTGTCTGTCTGCTCTCTCTCTCTACGTAAATGTGTTGAAATATGGCTCTGTATTTACAATTCATAAGCTAAGTTTATATCTTTTCAATGCCTTAAAAATAAGGCAGGATTTTGTTGAAAACTTGGAGACTTGACAAACAAATAGCATCATTTAAAAGAGGTCAGTTTAATCTAAAAGGACACATGTTCACACTTGATATGTTTTAGCAGTTGCCACATATGTCATGAGGTTTTATTTTATTTTTGCATCATTTGCTTTGCTTTGCTATGCTTTGTTTACCCCATTCTTGGGGCTGGTGGCCTGAAGAATAAATCTTGTTCATTGTTCTCTCTCTCTCTCTCTCTCTCTCTCTCTCTCTCTCTCTCTCTCTCTCTCTCTCTCTCTCTCTCTCTCTCTCTCTCTCTCTCTCTCTCTCTCTCTCTCATAATTTAAAACAAAACAAACACCAAAAAAAGTGGTGCACTCTTCCTTGACCAAATACACTTGGCCTCTAAAAATGGCATGCTTTACTGTTAGTGCTAGTGTTACTTTATAAAATGAGAAAATCATAAATTATCCATATTCCACTCTTCTTATTCATCAGCCATCTGCTGGAACCGTGCTTCTAGATTCAAAAGTAATGAACTCCCATTAAAAAAAAAAGATGACATTAAGATAATGTATAGTATACATTCACTGATATTCTGTGTGTAGCAAATTTTCCCAGCAAGATATTTAATAATTTATCATTTAGATTCTACTGCGTTTCAATTTTTTTCTGTGAAAACGGAGGATAGAGAGAAAGATCTTTGCAAGGCGAAGTTTCTTTGAAAACCCCTGGTGTGAAAGTATTACATGTAACCAAGGCAGAATATAGTTTTGTTTTTTGTTTTCTCAAAGAATTAAACCACAATCATCAAATTTGCCAGTAACGCAGTTCAGTTTTAATCAAAGAATATGAACAATGGACTTCAGCAACATGAAAACAAGAAACATGTTAAGTGAGAATAAAATTACTTTTAAAGAGGGGCATTTTTTTACAAGTCGGAAACAAAAATTAAATTATGGGAGAAAGAACTAAATGAGGAAGAAGGTGCTTGCTTTATATATTAAAATTAAGTTTAAAGAGTTTATTGCATTACAATTTATTTAGGCTTTTGTTATAAGCTTTTCTTTTTTTTCCCCCTCCAAAATTAGGACAGTTAACCTGTCTTAAAAAAACAACTCTTAGTGTCCTATAGTGAACTGACACTTGTAATCAACTTCCTGTGCATGGAAGGATTTGGCCAAAATGAGCTGAAATGGGAGAGTATGTTTAAAATGTAACATCTCTCGAACTATAAATCAGAACTGCTTGAAATTTGATAACAGTGTTGGCAAATGATTGTACTATGTTGCATTATTTTTCTTTCATGTTTTTATCATGTGTTAAAAGTTGTTTGCTTGTTTTGTCTGCAATTATTATGTAATCTCTAGTAAACAACATAATTAAACACAATTGTGTAAGTGGTGTTTCCATGTATTCTGTATGAAAACACTGCAATACTAAAACACAAATATTCTCCCAAGGTGTCTAGTGTGCATGGGCAGAGAGAAAAGGTTTCCTTTGGCCATACTCAGCTTAAAAAGTATGGCATGATGATACCTCGCTTTTGAGTGGTTCAGGATCACAATGTTACTGCACTTAGTGGTTCAGGACACTAACTGACTAAGAGACTTTATAAAAAATTAAGCCATTAAGGATGTAATGAAATCCATTCTCTATTCCACAAAGATTACATTTGAAAGTAATGGTAATTCATGCCGGTTTTCACAAATAATAGATTTTGAACAAAGTCTCTGATAAGGGATGTTCAATACTCTTCCTGTTCAATTTCTCAGTTTGTGGTTACAAATGATTAAACTAGGGCAGGTGTTTTGGCGATAATGAAGTGATTTTCAAAGAAATGTTTGAAATTTGGCACTGTCAGTTTTCTTAAGTTTTTGTTAACACATTTCCTACTGCAAACAAGACATTCTCGTTTCCATTGTGATGTCACAGTAGAACGCAAAGAAGACACTTTAGTTTGCGATGGATACTTTCGTTTCGGCACTTCACTTGTGAGAGTTATTGTTTTTACAGCCCTACAGGGGTCATTACTGGCAAGGGTGTGCACAAATGTTGATAGAAAGTTCTAGGACGGGCTAAAACGATGTCGAAGCGACTAGCACAACCCCCAAAGTTTCGCGAAGTGACTGCGAACTTCTTTTGGACTCAAGAGTCCAACAATCCTGCAGAAGAAAGTTCTGATGAGTTTGTACCTAGTTATGAAGGCGAAACTTCAATCAAAAATGAAAATGAAACAGAAGAAGAAACTGAAGAGTTGGCTGCTGATCCATAACGATGAATCTCAAGTGGAACAGGTCGAAGTTTTGGAGGACTTGTCTTGTCAAGTGTGTTACCGGTTTCTTTTTTTTTTATGTTCTGATTAAAATTATAAATATACAGTTCTAATATTTCACTCTTTGAGGGGTTTTTTGTTGTAAGATAACACACATTCTGCTACATGTTGTATACATTTCCAATTTCAATGCAAACAAACAAGTAGTTTTTTAGTGTTTTTTTTATTGGGTCACCCACTTCTGAAGTCAGTAAAATCAAAATTGCTTGGGTACAGAGTGCTTATCTTCCCCTTTTTACTTGGTAGGACTAGGGTTAAACACTTCCACCAGACAGTACTTTCAAATTCCTGAAAGAATCAGGCATTTTGGGTGTTTGATGCATTGCGAGTTACTACATATCGGGCTTGTGTCTGTTTTGTTTTGTTAGTGTTTATTTTGTGCCTGATCACTTTTGGTAAAGGCAGAAAACTAGCTCTCATAAGTGATTAACCCTTTCACTGGTATCATATTTTGCTCAGGCACATACTGGACGAAACAGAGTGTTGAATCATGACGAACAGGTATCAGCTGAGCATTGCTAGCGACGGTTTCTATGATGAACGCTGTTAGTCAACAGCGCAGTAAAGAGGTTTTAAAAAAAAAAAAAAAAATTCTATGAAGCTTAAATCAATGAGATAGCTAGTCTTGAGTTCCTACAGATCAGACAAGATATAAATCTGTACTATTGAAAGTATCCTTTTTTCTTTTAAAAAAATCCAATCCAATCACTTTATGGCCGCATCATTGAAACCGAAAGTCCATAATTATCAGGACTGTTACTGAGTAGCAATTGTGCGTTGATTGGGAGGTGTAAGTTTTGTAAAGCACAAAATTTTCCCAACTGAATTATGATTTTCTTCTTTTTGTTGGCAGGTGAGGAAGTGTTGGGTAGTCTGGGAGCCCCTGGACCACTCTTGTTTTTTGGCGGGTGATATGAGTGCCACCCGAGGGACCAAGTGACATATCCAACAGCCGTCCCTCATATCATTTTCCTCCGCTGGTGTACACCAGCTGGTTTCTCTTCCATCGTAACTAGGTCAGTATTATTAGCTTTCTGATTTGTATAACAAGAACACCTTGAAAACAACACCCCCCCACCCCCACCCCACCCCTCTTCCCTCGCCCCTTTAAAAAAATGTTTTGTTTATGAGTACTTGAGTTCTATTCTCCTCTATCACAATCAATAATTGAAATAATAATCTTCATTGTAGGTCCTCTATAAATGTATGAATGATTGTTTAAATGGCATTTATTTAAAACAATAAATGCAGCACATTTGTCAAAAGACATTGTAGTGATGGAGAAGGTGTGTCATTGATATTTAGTAACCATACTGTCTGCCTAAGTTTGCTGATCAGAGTGGAGCCTGATGGATGCTGTAGAGATAGTCATAGCACACATAGACCTGCAGCTTCTCATACAGGAAAAGGATCCTTCTTTTATTCATATATTGCCATGGCAAACTTCCTGACTCCTTATGACTTAACGCTTTTTGTGAGAGAACCACGCAAGAAAAGTAACTCTGCTAGTCATGTACTCACAACAAAGAGTAAAATAAATTTATGTTCTTTTCAATCATTGACTGCATAAAATTGATGGAAAAAATAAACATGTTTGTAACAGGTATGGGAAGGGGAAAAAATCAGCACGCATAACTATGTCATTGCACTGTTATAACTAGCGGATCGTTCGTAACCATGTCATTGCTCTTTTATAACTAGGTCGTGATTTTGACTTCAGGCTTGTACTTTAAAATTTCTGCATGAGTTTTACCTCCTAGACACACTTTCCGTCAGTATTTTGTCTGAATAGGAATTTTAGAGGTTGTAATGGTTCTACATGCGCCAGTGCCCCTACCGAAAAAAACAAAAAACAGGTTAGTCTTAAAAATTCACAGTGCAGCAAAACTACTCCACCAAACCTCTTACAATCCCCCCTCCACCCCCCGCTTTTTTTTTTTTTTTGGGGGGGGGGGGGGGGGGGGGGGGGGGGGGGGAGAGCTCTGAGGTTCACCGATTGTGAGATTTTGCATTTATGGCTGTTTTTGCATGCCATGAAGGTAGCCACATTCTGACTTGAGGGGATGTATGCAGCCAAAATTGAAATGGCAACCTAAGAAGGAAGATGGCAGGGCAGTTTAGACATTCACCTACCAAACAAGAGATTCTGTGTTGGATTCCAACCTTGTCTTTTGTTCCCAGTTTGGGGAAAAATTCTAATTGAATGTCAAAGTCCTTTGGATGAGACTACAAACCGAGGCCCAGTGTGTGAATACAGGTGGAAATCTTGTACACCATTAAAAACCTGTTGTTCCTTCCAGAAGAGTGGGCCATTCCATGCTGGTGGGAATGGATGACAAAATTTCAAAAGCACATGCACACTATTGTTATGTTTAGACACCATCTCTGAAGTTGGAAGGGGGGGGGGGGGGGTATACAGGTATACACAAAAATCTCACCATTACTGGACTTTGGAGCTCTAGCCAAGTAACAAAAACCAAAAAAAAAATGGCGTCCAGGAACTGCCTTGCCAAAAAACTCTCCTGTCACAGTTGTGGGATATGTGAAAGTCATAGACTTAATACGGACAGTTGACCTTGGTTGATGTGGTTGTCAAAATCAGAAGTGAATTTTAGTTGATCGGGGGGGAAGGGATTGTCTTATTTGGTTTCCTGAGAAAGTAATGAACTTCTTATTGATAAAAAGGAACTGGCAAGATCATTTTTAGATTTTGGCCTTATTTGCTTTGCCAAAACACACAATGGTAGACAGGTTACTTATATATATTTCTCTTTAAAAAGTGTGTCAAGGCATGTTACTCCTTTACAATACGCATACAGTTGTACCTGAAATCACAGATCTATGAATGTATGACCATTTCAGACTGTTGGTATATTTCACACATTCATAAGAATCCCAGGTGAGGACCTGCGCAGTATTGGAGGATTTTCAAAACTTTTCCAATACATGATTTTTTGTTGTTTTTTCCCAATACATAAGTTTTTGTTGTTTTTTTAACACAGCTAGGGCTGGTGATCGAAGAGCACAGTTTACTTCAGTATGTGTACAAGACTTGGCAAAAACAGCATCTGTGCTGTAAAAACCGACTTGCACCTCTTGTTGACAATCACCAAGTTTTGAAATATAACCTAAAAGAAAACAAATCTGTAGACAAATTAACAAGACATTTATTTCAGTAAAGTATAGAAATGTATTATGAGTTGTGCGAAAAGGTCAACATGTATGCATTTAAAATAGACTTCTTAAGGATGGAGGGTCAGGCTGGAGTGTCAGCACTACTTGTGCAGGTTTGGTCCTGGATAATTTTTTAACCCCCTGTCAAGTAATCTCCATTCTAGACAGTCTTATCAGCCTTTGTCAAGCATACAAAAATCTACTACTACTGCTTCTATTACAACTGCTGCTGCTGCTGCAATTACGACTAATACTACTGACACCACCACCACCACTGCTGCTGCTACATTTACGACTACTACTACTACTACTACTACTACTACTACTACTACTACTACTACACACACACACACACACACACACACACACACACACACACACACACAACACACACACACACACACACAATTCATTACCTGCATAACCTTACCAGATGCTTGAAATAACATGTATGCTTTTGTGATGTTTCTATTTTCATTTTGCAAAGTATTATTGGTCAGCTTATGCCTATCTCATAAAAACAATATGATTCATGTTTTTCTATTGTGATTTCAGGTAACAGAAATTGCCTCACAATGACTTCCGAGTTAGACGCATTGCGACAAGAAACAGAACAGCTCAAAAACCAGATCCGTGTAAGTATTTCATGAAGTGCAAACATTTTTTTTCTTGTGACTTTAGAAGTACATGTATTCCATTGGTATGATATCACAAGGGTTTACCCATTTGTATGTACTACAGTAGACTGAAAATCATCTCTAGGACTGTTCCATTTAGAGATAACTGGGAACAAATAGTTCTTTACAGCCCTTGTTAATCTTGAGTACGCAGAAAATTGTTTTGTTGGCCTTATGATATATAGCCTAATAAAATATTTATTTAGTGTTATAATTTCCCCTCCAGTTATATAATTCACAATGGAAAGAAAGGATTGGAGATGAAGCAGGGTATTGTGGAATTTCATGCTTTGATAGTGACTGCCTTAATAGTTTCTTTTCTTGCCATGGATGTCACTGGCAAAGCCACACACATAACAATTTTCTGGTGGTTTTGTTTGTTTGTTTTTGCTTGTTGTTGTTTTTTTTAATAGAAGTTCATGATACAGCAAAAATGAGCTAATTAAAGCTTTTAAAAACCTATAAAAAAAAAAATAATAATAATAATAAAAAAAAAGGACATTTTGGTCTAAACAGCAGGCTCTGGAACAACCTTGTTGCATGAAAACATGTCCAAAATGTGGAAACTCTTATTTTAAAAATATCAGAGATTGTTAGCCTATTCAGCCGACCCATTGTCATCACTGTTTCTCTCATCTCCAAGTCCTTGTGCATCTTCACAAATTTTTTTTTTAAGTTGTTTTTTTTTTTAATGCTCTTAAACACTATACAGAATTGATGAAGGTATGGAACACCCGGTTTGACCATGTTGAAGAAAATGAAGACTATCCAGAGAAAAACTTGCCTGAATTGATGCAATCTTCTTAACAATTTTACTGCCAGCAGATGTGAGACAACTTCTGAGACAGTTAGTGTGCATGGGCAATAAGAAAAAGTCTTGATGGCTAAAGTAAGGTTCTAAAGTAGTGTATAACGTCACCATCATAACCACCCAATGTGTTGTTCGGCCTACCACGCTTTTATCACGCACTAGGAATTAAAGAACGCAAGTGCAATTTTTAACGGGATGAGGACCTTGATGTACCCACAAAGTCCAGTTGGTCATAAACACCACAGATAATTTTGAAAGGCTGGTGTTGTACGTTGGTAGTATGGTTTGTGCAGATCGTGTAATTTCCTCGTGCCCGTCCTTTTTCTACAGAAAGTTTGTGTGTTGTGTCAACAGGAAGCACGGAAAGCCGCTGGCGACACAACTCTTGCTCAAGCCACAGCTTCATATGACACTATCGGCAGGATACAATTGCGCACCCGACGCACTCTTCGGGGACATCTTGCAAAAATATATGCCATGCATTGGGCTACAGACTCTAGGTGAGGGAGAAATCTGTGGCAATGTGTTGGATCGTTAATTCATTTGAATTTAATATTTGAGGGGGTTTTTTTATGGTTGGTGGTGGGTTTTTGGGAGATTTGTTGTTTTTTTGTTTGTTCTTATAAAGATGAGGATCTGATAAATTCAAAAGCATCCATATAAGACCACTAGCACACGCATACCAAAAAAAAAGCAGGTATGGTTATATATTTTTTAAAAAAAAAAAAATTTAAAAGATGTTGTTTGGGGGAGGTGGGGGGGGTGGATAAGATTTCAATTTCAATTTTTTATCTCACGAAAATGAAATGTAGAAGATAGTAACCCATAGAAATTTCAATATGAGCCTTTTATTTTGTTTCACTTTTTTATCTAAGAAAAGATCCCCCGTAATCTCTAAAACCAAGGATATCTGAAGAAGAAAAAAATAATAATAAAAGAGGACATCAGACTTGTTAACCATACCATTTTAGTTGTGTTGCAATATAAAAAAGAAAAGAAAAAAAGAAGTATATTCACTTGTGAACTGTGCTTTATCTCATCATCTCATCACAGTTGAGGTTTTTTGGGAAGGGGTGGGGGGGGTGTGGATTTTTGGATTTTCTTATGCCCCATCACCAACTAGTTTAGAATATGTCTTTAGGGAGAAAAGCTGTATTTGAAACTTGTCTGGCTCATTGTCTAAAAATCAAGTGGTCATTAAATCATCTTTCAACCTAAATTTGCTTTCTGTTTGCATCAGGATTTTGGGGTAACTATAGACAATTTTTTAAAATTATTATTATTATTATGACATCTGTGTGTTGTATTCCAATCTTTTCTATGTTGCTTTTCAATCTTTATGGACACTCTTGTATTGTAGATTGCATGCCTAGCATGCAGCCGTGGTGTTTTCTTCCAGTTGTTTTCTCCCCAGGACATAAACACATCATTGACATATCCCTTCCTTCCTCTTGGTTTAACAAACTCGCATCGTTTTCTACAGTGAGAGCGTTCGTTAGTTGTGTCTTGCCTTTTCTTTTCTTTTTTTTTTTTTAATTTTTTTTTTTTTACTTCACTTTGTGTAGTTGGACTTAGGCCAGTGTTTTGTGTCCACTGCATGTCGTTCTGCTTATTGTTTATTGTCTCACTTTGTTCCTCTCCATGGTCGTGTGTCCAGTCACTGCCTTCGTATTGTGAAGCTCTCTCAAACAGAAAAACCTGTAGTGCTGTTGTCTTTGGACAAATATTCAAGAAAGAGACGAAGATTTTCATGCGTGGCAAGATTTGCCAGAAGAGGTTCAAAGAACATTTCACATTTTCTTTGTGTGTTTTTGCTGGCATAATGAGCATATATTTTAAGAGAAATCATTTCAAAGATGAGTGGTTCAAAACATTGGCCTGTAAGTCTTTCCACAAATCTTTTAGGACCTCACATGCACAAACGCTTCGTCTGTTGCTTGGTATGGGTAGATCTTTCCTGTATAATTAGATATGTTGTAAACGTTTAACCCCCCCCCCCCGGTATCATGGGAAACTACTTAAAAAGTGCCCTGGTTGAGAAACCAAGTTTATGGATCACAGTTTGTAAGCATCTTTATTTTGGGGGTTTTTTTTGTTGGGTTTTTCCCTCAAAAGTTCCTCATTCTGTTTATTTTCAAACTTGTTTTCCAACAGAAGAAACATTAGAAGTGGACATTGTAAAAGTTGTGTTTGTTCAACATGGGTGCTATCTTAGAATCTGATGATAATGATTGGTTTTATGGCTTTCATTATGAAGGATATGATGTGAGGGAGATGTGCAACCAGACTCCGGTTTTGGTCTTTGCAATGGTGACAGCATGCACACTTTGGACTTGGGTTATCAAAATGAGGGGATCATCTACAGTGATAAAGATAGACTCAAATTGAGGATCAGATCAAATCTGACGAATCCATGTTAAGAAGCTTGCTAAAAGAAAAAAAAAAAACTGGAGTGATCATGATTTTTAGTTTTGCAGTGGTTTACAACTTAATCTTTTCAGTTGTGTTTGATACAGTAGCATAAGCAGCCCAAACTTAACAATTGAAAAAAAAAAAGTAAGAAAAAAGAAGAGAAATATGCCAGTTATGGTCATCGGCAAACTAATGGCGATCCTTAGAATATTTCATGCATTGTTCATCCAAAAATAAGAAAATCAAGTGGTGGGTTTTTTTTTTTTTTTTACTTGTTTTTGCATGTTTCATTTTCTGTTTTGTCAGAATCAGTGCATGCATTCCAAAGTTATTGCATCACTTAGTGTGAAACAGACAAATTGTTAAATAAATTATTCTGTGTTGCGTATCGCTCATCCCCAGAAAACTAAAAGATTGTCTCTGAATAGGAAGTGATGATTAATTCACTGGGGCACATACATTAATTCAAGAATCCATGGAGTGCATTGCATAGTTATGACCTCCCTCTCTCTCTCTCTCTCTCTCTCTCTCTCTCTCTCTCTCTCTCTCTCTCTCTCTCTCTCTCTCTCTCTCTCTCTCTCTCTCTCTCTCTCTCACACACACACACACACACACACACACACACACACACACACACATACACATGCAACTCACATGCACTCACATATCCTGACATCCTGTCCACATGCATTTTTCCTGCCCTGCATGAAGTATACAAATGATCTTGCTAGGCCCAGGAAAGGGTTAAACTCGGTTGTTTTTCATCAGGGTTTCTAGTGTTTGTTCTTGGACATCAGTTTTGATTCTGCCAATATTTTTACATTGCTAGACCAGGTGCATTTTTTCCTCAGAATTTTCAGTATCTAACTTGGGATTTTGGGAATCTGTGAGTTATTGCGCGCTTTTAGAGGACTCCAGTTTTGTTGTTCGTTAAACCCGTTCTAATCTGTATATATATAGTTCCACAGTTTTAATCTGACATAAAAAATTTATGAGGTGACCACCCCAATATGGCCTATGTGGTCGATGGGGCTATAAACATGAATGTGGTTTGTATCCATTTGGGGATTTTTTGTTTGCGTTTTTTGTTATGTTTTTGTTTGCGCTATTTCTCCTTGTTGGGGAAAAAAAAAAATAATTGTGACGCTCCACCATGAAATGAGTTGCTTTGCACCTGACCCACTTTTCTGCTATGAGCCATTTTAGTCAGGTGGGGGTCAGGCTGTCAATTTAGAGATTTTGTTTATAGAACTAGAGCCATTCTCCTACTTTGCACTGAAGTACAAAGGTGGAATTTGTTTCCATGTGCTTTAGAAACACATTTAAAAACACCAAAGCACTAGTCCTAACACCTGTTACAAAGCAGAACATACCATTTTGTCACTTCCTGCAGTTTTACATTCCAATTTTCAATCTGTTTTATACATTGAATAGCCTTTTTTTTTTAAATTGCAGATTAATAATGTGTTAAATACTGAAAATTGAGTGCCTGTGCAATATGGCTTATTATGTTGTGGAGAGTCACAAGTGTGCTTTTTAGAAGAAAGAAAAGCATACTTCTGGCAAACGGAATTCATATTGTCATGGTTTATGTTCACAGTTCATTCATTTGACTTCCTTTTTCCAAGGTATATGGTTAAAGTCGCATTGTTTCATAAGTCTATGGGTCCTGAAATGTGTCCATGTATTACCAAGTATACTGCTAGGAGAGGTGTTTACCTGGCTAATTTTGGAAAACCAAGTCCCAGGCATCTAAATGCAGCTGAGGTACTGCTTATGCCCCGTTTGGATGAGGCAGCCTACCTCAGTCATGGTCTCTTTATCAAATGCAACAGCAAACCACATGTATATTGAGCTTCTATGTAGTTCTTTGTTGGGGCTGATTTTTAAAAAAAGTTCTTTCTGAATGGCTAGGCTCTTTTCATAGGCAGAGGCAAAGATTAACAATGCTGCTAAATATTGTCATGAAATACATATATCACAAAAAATTTTTAGAGCTATTGTGCAAGGGTACAAGAATAAATGCTTTGTTTATCAGCCATTTCATATGATGAAAATTTGTCTTTAAAAAAAAAAAAAAAAAAAAAAACGAAATTGTGATTGAACAGGTATAGTCTAGAGGAGTGAATAAATGTATCAAAGCTGTAGCTACTTATGAAGGAAGTATTTAAGTCTGCTATAATAAAGTGTGGAGACTGTTGAACTGTTTCACAATTTGTACTGTTTTCATGTACCTCTTGCCTAGTTTTTGTGACTATTGATGGTGGAGGCTAATAGTTCTCATTCTGAAATTTCACTTTTATATTCCTTGTTCCTTTTTTACTTCATTCAAACCACAAAAAACCTGTTTTTATCAAGATATTTTATCAAGATATTGTAAATTCATGTGTGAATATGAGGGTAATGTCTATGATACAGTTTCCTATTTAATGCAGAATTGGTTTTGGTCTTCCAACCCCCGTTTTCTTTGCATACTTTGTCTGCTTTTAATTAAATATTTTCAGAGTAGCTATTGTTTTAAAAGGGAAAAATATCCAAAAAAATTATGTAAGAGGGGTTATCAATATATATATAGGCAGTCATCAGCAGAAGACTAAAAATTTCAAGAGAAAAAAATTGGACTTGCTCTTGAACTCAATTTCAGAATTGTTCAAGTATCTATTCTATCTATAGATCTATCTATCCCTTAGTCTGATGACTGTGGGGGCACCCATGAAGACTTGACAACCAATTCCCTCCATTCCAAATATATCTATTGTGCTCCAATAAAACACATCATTGTGAAACTTGGCATACAGAAGTACTGCTAATAATTCTCCTTAGATTGGCATGCCCAAAGATTCAAGTACTTCAGATGGTAATAATTGTAACAAGAATATTTTTACATACCTATCAGATTTCAGTTTATTCAGTAATGTGTGTTTGCCACATTGTGTTTTGATAGGTTGAAATTGCCCAGCCATAATCTAGTGAATATATTATCAGTTTGTCCAAAATCCAATGGGGGGGGGGGGGGGGGGGGGGGTTACTATGTTTTAACAATAACAGACAATGATCATGTCATCAGAGCATACTATTCTCAATGATATCCAAAGCTGCCAAAAATGAAGTATTCTGTGATTGGATTTTACAAACTATTTCTACTGTGGTCACACTTGTCGTAATAGAGGATTGAGAATGGGTACTTTTCTAAATGATGTATCTTTTAAGACTTTTCTAAAAAGATAGCTCTGCTTCCTTTTTTTTTCTTTTTCTTTTATCTTTTTTTTTCTTTTATTACATCTAGTTGTGGTTCAGGATCTTGCAGTTTGATTGTATATTCTCTAAATATAACCTCTTTTCCTCATAATTTGTTTCTAGACACGTTTCTCTCTGATTAACTGGATTCACATCACCTTAACTCCCGAACAGTAATCCTTCATAATCTGTATAACTTGCTAACGTCATTTTGCTGTGATAAACTCTTCACCAACTAAAATGGATAAATTGATATCACAGATTGTGTGTACCTTTAATTCTGCTGCTATAGTGAGAAAGTGGCATCAAGGTTATAACATATCTTGCTAATTAGCACAAGTGTAGATGAGAGCAAGGATGGTACGGTGCGCCAGTTTATTGGAAAAACATATCTGTACTTGTCTGTATGGCTGTGTTACTGCAGTAAGCAGTAGTTTTGTGACAGGCAGCCCTTTTTGTATCCAGGGCAAATAATGACCTGTGAAATATTTTCATACACAAGCTGTTGTCCTTTTTGTAAGTGACAAGGATGCTCGTATACTTAATGACATTTTTTCTCCTGGGTCAATACTGCAACAGTGGTTGAGAAAAAGAGTTTGTCTTCTACTCCCGTGTAACATCAGCCATTTTCTGCCTGGTGCTATTATTGTCGTGGATTATGTAATTGGACCTGCTGCAAAAGTAAAGTTATTGAACATTAAGTACTACTAGTGCAAGACAATCTACAAATCACTTTCATGATTACAATGCCTAGAAAACACATGTAGTGTTTCATTTCCAGCATTTATTTCTTAAAAACTGTATTCAGATTCTCTACCCCCCCTCTCTCCCTCCCTATCTCTCTCTCTCTCCCTCCCTCTCTCTCTCTCTCTCCCTCCCTCTCTCTCTCTCTCCTCTCTCTCTCTCCTCTCTCTCTCTCTCTCTCTCTCTCTCTCTCTCTCTCTCTCTCTCTCTCTCTCTCCCTCCCTCCCCCCCCCCCCTCTCTCTCTCTCTCTCTCTCCTTCCCTCTCTCCCTCCTTCCCTCCCTCCCTCCCTCCCTCCCTCCCTCCCTCCCTCCCTCCTCTCCTCTCTCTCTCTCTCTCTCTCTCTCTCTCTCTCTCTCTCTCTCTCTCTCTCTCTCTCTCTCTCTCTCTCTCTCTCTCTCTCTCTCTTTCAACTCTTCACAGGTCTTTCCACCCAAAAACAGCCATGTGTGCCTTTGGTAAAAGTCATGCAAAATTCTAATTATGATCTTTAAAGCATTCAAGCTGTTTACTTTTGTGGGCCTTGGTAGGTTTGGTTTTGTTTTGTTTGTTTCCCAAATGGAGTAGAATGAAGCTGTTTGCTGTTAGATTTCTTGAGATGAAAGAGTGGAAGTTGCCATTTTCCAGAGACAAACTCTGAATCTTGTGTGTGTGTGTGTAGTCTATTTATGGCTTTTGGGCTAAAGATACTTCAGTGAGATGTGCAGCCAGACTTAGTTATTGATGTAAGTGATGTCAGTGGCATGCATTCTTCTGACTTCAGGGTGATCGAAGTGAAACAGAAGGGGGGGGGGGGGGATAGTAGGCTATGGCAAAGTATGAGAAAACAATAGTCTGAATGAGTGTAGTAAATTACAGTTACATATTAGTGTGAAAACTGAAGTAATAGTCATTGATTTTGAGTTTAGCGCAGGCTCACATCATAATGATAAACTCTAGTTAGGAAATAGTTTTTCTTTTACGTGTTTCTACATTACACCCTCCCCCCCCCCAAAAAAAAAAATACTGATCAAAATCCATGCATACATTCTGAAGCATATGCAAGCAAGTTTACACACAACACTTGCTTACATACCATATACATGCATTTTTCCTACTCTGCTTGGAATTGAAAAATGGTCATGCTATGCCCAAGGAGGGACTAAATTGTGTTCCTTGATACAGACACTATCATCCTTTGTAGAGTGTTAGTGGCCCATAAGCAGTATGAATGAATGAGTGCTGGTTAAGGGAGATAGAATAAAGAAGAGACAATTTTAAAAAGTCAGTGAGGTGACATATTTTGAATATTTGACATCATGATGTTGCGTGTTGCATACATTGCAAATCGGGTTGTGGCAGTGAATCCTCTACCTCACACCTGGCAAGAAATCATTGATGTCATGCCAGGTGCAAAATTCATTTTCTGGTTTTGTCAGATTGCAATAGCTTGATGTGTCAGGTTTGTCCTCACCAGCTCCTGTTTTTGTTTGGTTTGGGTTTGTTTTGTTTTGGTTTGGGTTTTTTTTTTTTTTTTGGGGGGGGGGGGGGGAATTCATTTTACTCTATTCCCTCCCCCATCAAAAAACAATAGCAACATTGTAATGGTTTGACTCCTGCTGAAGTCTGATGGTCTAGTAGATTGTGGCGTTAGTGTCATCATTGTCAGGCCTGCTCCTTTTACCTTCCCAGTCACCTAGATGCTACAGTTTTTTAAAAATAAATAAAAGCTTTAGCAAGAAAACATCTTCCTCTTTGTTGACACACTAAAAAATATTATTGTTGTCAGTGGCAAGTGTAACACGTACACATGTTGTCGTTATCTGCTGGTGAACTCTCTATGTGTCTGTTTGTGTGGATGTTTATGTCAAGAATACTGATGTGTTGGTTGTGCAGTTGAGAGTTGTGGACTGTTCTGTGTGTAGAAGATGTGGTTTTTCTTTGTTCTTCTGCGGCAGATGTAATGTGAAGGTGTATTGCTTCTTTGTTGTATCAGAAACAGACATTTTGTGGTACATGTGATGGTCAAGATTGTGGGGATTTTTGTCTGGGTGTAGTTTCATAGATCAAGGGGTTTTGTTTGTTCCTGCCCTTACCCCTGCAACCCTTCTTTTCATCCCCCCCCCAATTTCATTTTGTCCACTTTCAGCTAGTCCCTTTTTTCACGGGCATGGTCATATGCTGCTTGCAGACAGTGATAGATTCTTCAGGATTATGCATAAAACTGATTTGTCATTTCATTCAGGAGCAAAATCAGCTGGTTTTTTTTTTGTGTGTGTGGTTTTTTTTAATAATATAAAACCCTTTTTTTTTTTGTTCATAAGAAGAAGGACAAATGAACAGAAAGAACATTTATAAAATATATCCAAATAGGAAGAGAACCATTCTGGGAAGTAGGCATTCAGGAAAACGGCTATAGATGTGAATATGATTTTGAAATATGGTGTTGGGATATTTATGTACAGCTACTTGAGGGGGTAGAGATAAGGAAGTAGAACAGTGATTGTGAAAAAAAAAATCAAGCATTATCAGTTCTGGCTATTGTCAAGTCTTGCAAGCCTTTTGTCAAAAACTTGTTTTGAGAAAAAATACTGTTATAATGTTGGAGTATATTTAAAAACAATGACACTGGAGCATGAGAATTAGAAGCAGTTTGGTGTTGGATACAATATTACAGTGTACACAGTTGAAGTATATTGTTCCACTTAACCCACAAGTCTGCTCAGATTCATCATCATGACTGAATGAACTCAGTGCTGGCACAGTGGAGAAGTGACTACACAGTTTTAGCCCCTTTTTTTTCATTTATAACTCTATCATAGGGATGAAAATCTTACGGGTAGCTGTTTGAAAATGCCCAGCAACTGAAGCACTCCATGAAAGATGTGAAGCTCAGCTGTCTTTTTTTCTTTTTCTTTTTTTATTCCGTTTCCTTTCCGTCATGACTGGGCTGTTGTTATTGTTATTTCTTTTGTTCTAGAGTGAGTGAGCATGTACTGTTATATGGATTGCATTAAATATATTTTCATAATAATTAAAACACCCTCCCAATTGTGTGATATGATATGCGTGCAGGCAGAGAGTGGGTGTACAGGTGTAAGTTATTTGAAGGTTTCCAGTGTCAAGAAAATCAATTTACCATCAGACTGCAGCAGTGGAAAAGTGGAAAAGCCTTCTAAGTTTTTTTCTTGACATTCATGATGGCATTTTGGTGGGCTTACATGGTAGAAACAAGGCTCATTACACAAGAAATTGAAGAAATATAATAACATCCTATAACAGCCTAGTTGGAACATTCACATCTATTCAGGCAGTGGATTTTACAAGGTCATATACACTCCTTGTGGCTCCATGTTAGATCACTTTACATTTTAGTGTTCTGGGTGGCTGTGTGAACAAAAGCACCATATGTACTTAAATAGCCAGTTTATAGCTATGTGGACAGCAGGTGTGTTATATTGCTTGGATGTCACCCCACCCCACCCCTTCTCTCTCTCTCTCTCTCTCTCTCTCTCTCTCTCTCTCTCTCTCTCTCTCTCTCTCTCTCTCTCTCTCTCTCTCTCTCTCTCTCTCTCTCTAACAAAGTACTTTTTGTTGTGTAGACTTAATTCATTTATTTTCACAAGTACAGTAAAAGACTTGACATTATGAAATATTACCAGGCATTGTAGCTCAGTAGTTACCTTATTATTATTATCATTTTTATTGAACTGTTGTGAATTTTAGTGGCTCTCTTTAGACAGACAAACCAGTTTTGTCTTTTGCCTTCAGCAGCCTCGTGACCTGCTCAAAATGGGGTGAAGGCTTGAACAGAGATGTGTAGAGGGCACTGAAGTACTCTTGTCTCATTTTTATGCAGCTGGGGAAAAAAATGTACATTGTGAAAGAGTTACACGGGGAAAAGGTTTCATGAGCATTCCAGCATACTATACATTATTGAAATACACCTGATATATTTATATATAATTTATTCCTTGTAGGCGTTATATTGAAGTGCACAACAGGCGTTACTCAAATGTCAAATAGAGCATACAGTTGCCCTTCTCGTGTCTCAGTAGGCTCCATTGTATAGGTTTGGAAAATGTGAACTTCAGTGATCAGTACATCTAAACAGCTTGCTGACAGATACAGAGACAGGAGTATTGAGAGAGTTATTCTGTAAATGGTTATGGCTTCTTTTTTTCCCTATGGTAGGGGGGAGGGGGGGGTAGATATAAGTAGAAGCAGTACCAATTCAGAAAAGCACGTTTAATCTCTTGACATTTACGCAGCTTGTGTACTAGTACATGAGCTGTGACATTCAAATTGTGACCATCTTCAGCTGGCCACAGAGCGCCTGTTGTCTCGTTCCTCTGTGCCTGGTGCTGTAAGAATAGAATAATTCACAGGCTTCTTGGGTTCTCAGACACACTGTTCCTGGCCAAGTGGCTGAGAACTAGTCGGCTGGTTGCCTAGGCAACATCATTATCGATTGTAAGTTGGGAGGCAAGAAAGAGAGAGTGGTGCCAAGCCGTATTGATTGAAAATGCCAGGGAGTGAGCCCTGTATGTCTGAGACGAGAGAGAGAGAGAGAGAGAGAGTGTGTGTGTGTGTGTGTCCATCCGTTTGTATGTCTGTCAGCGTGCGTGTATGCACCTCTGCTTGGGTGTGTGCATTCAGTGTGCACGTTCTGAGGATTATCTTACTGAGTCTAGCATCAGTGGATCGGCTTCATGACCACGAAAGTAGCTGCAGAGAGCTGTTGGTCAGAATTCTGCCATTGAATAGCTCTTGTCTGTCTGTTTTTCCATGGCTGACCAATGTTTAGAAGAGCTCTTTTAGTCTTTATAAAGGAAGTAATAGAATTAAAGAGAGAGTTGAATGACTGGTTGTTGTGTCTGTTTATTGAAAATATTTAATGAGTTTCGGCTTAAAGTAAACTGCTTTTAAACATAGATGAATGTAAACTTTGTAGAAATTATGACTGGGCATGTATACCCATTTGATACATGCATGCATGTGTGTGTGCGCGCGTACACACACACACACACACACACACACACACACACACACACACACACACACACACACACACACACACACAGAATAACTCTGCTGCCAATTCTTTAGAGTGTATTTAAAATTGTAGACAAGCTACTTACATTTTACTTGCTTTTGAGATTGCCACAGCAAAGATGGTTTTGACTTATTACTCCCACACAAGCATACATGTGCACAGCACATGCCCTTGTTAACTCTCTTGTGTTCTAGAAGGATGGGGAAAGAATGGTCTTCCACACTCTCCCAATTCTCTATATCACTGAGAATTACAAAAATATGTAAGCCACAATGATGAAGTTCCTGACTGCAGTAATGGAAACAAATAATGAAATAAACAAAATAGGAAAAAGAAGAGGAAAGAAAAGAATGATGGAGGCTGCAAGTATTGTCACGTCAGCAATAAACTGGAACACTTTGGACATCCTCACTTTGTAGACTTTCAGAGTTCAGTACAGTAGTTTCATCAGAGAAAGAGTTCAGCAAGACTTGATCAAAGAAGACATGAAGATCATAGAACAATGAAGGGTTAATGACAGCAAAAAGAAGGCAAAGAACTCGAAAGAGCGTTTTTCGTTTTGATACTTATAATCTGCCCAAGAATTATATTCACCAATATAAAGAAAACCAAGACCATTTCAAAATCATTAGTGTGTGTATTGTAACAAATTCTTACTGAACATGGAGGGGAGAGAGGACACAGCATGATGCATTCGTTTATCATTTGCTGATGTCAGTGGCACTGATATTTCAGAGTTAACAGATGCCTGCCAACCTGCGCACTGTTTGTTGAGCACTCGCCTCCCTCAATCTGTAAGGATAAAGCTGCTTTGATTTAGAAAGCTGATATAACTGCTCACCTTTTGTATGATTTTGTTACAGTTCTGCTTGCTTGAACTGAAAGATCTGTATTAGTTATCTTTGTCCCCACTTGCATGCCAACTTTAGGTTTGCCAATGATTTAAATTAACTTTTTATTTTCGTTCGTTCCTCTCTCTCTCTCTCTCTCTCTCTCTCTCTCTCTCTCTCTCTCTCTCTCTCTCTCTCTCTCTCTCTCTCTCTCTTCTCTCTGTCACTTGCTTGCTTGCTTGCTCGCTCACACATGCATGTTATGTAATGAACTCTGGCATTTTCTGTTTACATTTTTTGTTCATTTGGGTAATTTTTCTTTCATTTTCAAATAACAAAAATCATGAAAATGCATTGTTTGGAACTCTTCATGGCTTAATTTCCATGTTGATTTTGTTTCAGAAATCTGGTCTCTGCTTCTCAGGATGGTAAATTGATAGTTTGGGATGGCTACACAACAAACAAGGTAATTTCATTGTTTTTTCGTATTTAGTATGGTTAAATTCTACATGAACCAGAAAGTGAGGCAGGTTTTGTAGTGTTTGTAATTAGTTATATTGTCCCACAATATTGTTACAACTGTGAAATTGTATATGTTCTCTGTTGAGAGAGAGCATCTTTATAAATAGTGTAGTACCTCCCATTTTTCTGTTGGTGTATGTAATGCCAGTGAAGTCTCGTGTTAATGGGGAGTTTTCTGTAGAAGGTTGTCTTTGACCAACTGTTGTGATAGAATTGGAATGGAAAGTTACTTACAGTCCTCCCCCCCCCCCCCCCCCCCCTTTTTCCTTTTGTATTTGCAATTCCGGTTATTTCTTACATCCATTACAAAGTCTGTGTTCATACTTTTTTTCCCCATATTTTTAAACCCCACCTTGTATTTGAGTTATCCTGTAATTTAGTCTGAAATAAATGGGCCAACCTGTGTTTCTGCTGATATTGTATAAATACATCATATACGGGTGACTATCTTTATATGAAAAATATAATCCATGTGAAAGCATGTGTACCTGCATTTGGGATGTGGGCTTTGTGTGCGTATGTGTGGAAACACAGTTTTTCTGCACACCCTTAGTTTACAGACCATTTGGAAACTGATCAAATTGTACATTGTCAGTACTAAAATCATCATGTGTATTTCAGTCCCCAAAAATTACAAAAGAGAGAGGCGAAAAATGAAAACTGACCTTTGAGCTGGGAGGTCAAGAAATGAATGACCTGAAAGGGGAAGGCTTACTGGTTATATGGTTGAAAGCAAACAAAAATAATGACACAAGTAAGGGGGGGGGGGGGGGGGGGGGGTGTTTTTATAGTGGTGCATTTCAGAAATAGAGCACTGCAATGGTGCATTGCTTATATTGAATTAGGTGTCCTATAACCTATGTGGTCATAGAGGAGCAAGGCATCCGAGACCTCCGCTTCTCCAGGGGCAAGCATATTAAGGGCAACATCTTTCCCTCTCTGCTTTATCTTCCTAGTCCCTAAAGAGGGCAGGTCCCCATTCACAGCTGGGTGAACTAGGGGACTGTACTGAAGCCAAGGTGCATAAATGGTCACCCATCCATTTGGTAACCATGCCCGATTCTGCTTATCATTGGCTTGGGAAAATGAGTGCTCAGACCACTGAGCCATCCCATCCCCTAGGATATAAATATATCAAAAAACTTGACCCTTCTGAGAAAGCAGAATCTAATTGATTCATCACAGTTGTAAGAATGGCAAAATCTGGTTCTGAGATAAGAATTTTAAAAAGCCAGTTTGAAAAAAAAAAATCAACAAGTAAAACCAATCTACACCATGTGGACATAGCATTAGAGGAAGGGTAGATTTACATTGGTGAACTCTCGCACACACACACACTCCTCTTTGTGTGGTTGATGAGAGGATGATTGATTCTCACTCTGCACCACCCCTTCCAAACACACCCACCTCTCACCTCCTTTCCAAAACTAAGAAACAGGGCTGTTTTCAAAATTATCTAGGTGCACTTCACAGTGCCAACAGTTTATGTGTGTCGATTTTTGTTGTTGTTGCTTTAGCTCAGGTAAGGTAGACCATCCCCCACATTAGAACTATTTAGTAGCAGATTGGTGACTTTCTTCTGTTGTACGGATACATGGAAAATAATATGTGCTTTTCTTATATATTTGCTAAAAGACAACCAATTTCCATTTAGGGAAATCTGAAAACTGTCACTTGACAACCCTTCCCCTCCTGCCTTGTAAACTTAGTCATGTTTTGGTACATCACATGTTAAAACTAAAGGTGGATGTGATGTGTTGCAGGTCCATGCCATTCCACTGCGTTCTAGCTGGGTCATGACCTGTGCCTATGCCCCCTCTGGTGGCTACGTTGCCTGTGGTGGTTTGGACAACATCTGCTCCGTCTACAGCTTGAAGACCAGGGAGGGCAATGTCCGGGTATCTCGCGAGCTGCCTGGCCACACAGGATACCTGTCCTGCTGTCGCTTCATTGATGACAACCAGATCGTCACCAGTTCTGGTGATATGACATGGTAAGTGCAAAGCCTACCAAAGTCGGCGGATTTTTCGTAATGCACAGTCATGAATTGAATAAAAAATAAGGTCAACTTCTCATCATTTATACACTATTGTGTGGAAGTGGTTGCACAATGTTCAAGATTAGCCTTTGAGAGGTGCAATGCAGCTGGTGTTGCCTCAGCTGCAGATGTGTGAAGTAGAATGATGGGTGCAGAATCCAAAATTGCATGAAATTGTAAGTCACCGTAGAAAACCTGAAAAGAATTCAAAATCTACAGGCAGTTTACCTCTGTAGAATTCAACAAGAAGGTTATTGTAGGTGTTTGTGGCAACTTGGGCTACTATTGGAAAATGTAGATTTTTTTTTATCATTGTGTCATAAAGCTCACTAAAATGTACTAGCATGGTACTCATGGCATGCAGTAAAGCATAGTATTGTCTTATGCTGCTTTTATAAGTGGAGTATGGCTGACCAGGCTTTGTACTGTGCATGCCCACAAAATGCTTTGAGAGAGTCTAATGGCTAGCTGTGGCAAAATCATTTCTTTGTCGATTCAGGAAAGTTTTTCACTGACTTTCATCAGTTTTTTTGTGACCCACTTTTTGTTCAACATGGCTGAACCATTTTTTAATACCTACATCAATTCTGTCAAGCTTATAGAGTGTTTAATCGGAAATTGGGATTGAGAAGTGCTAGGACTTTGAGAAAAAAGCCCAAAGTGATGGAACCAAGTCACCTGAATATACTATCTCAGATTTTTATGTTTTGAACAGACCTGTCATTTTGATATGATCACAAGGTTTTTTCCAGATGATACCGTCGGGACTGAAATGGGGAGGCTTTGATCAGCTCATTTTAGTTGTGGATTGTGAACTTCTATTCTTTCAGAAAGTAAAAAGAACAACATTCAGAATTTGGCTAGTGGTGTCTGTGTGGCAAGTGAATTCTGCCAATGTTTGTCAGTGTGGTGCAGTTGAAAAAGCATTAAGTTTTGTTTTTTAACTTTTTATCCATAAGGCTGGTTTTTCGTTTGTTGTATGTGTAATATGAGCTGTGTTTTCTTACAGAGTACATGCAAACAACACTTGTGTTTTATGTTGTTCACTCACTTTGACTTCTGAATCAGATAAGTAAGGTAAATAATGCAGCATAATTATGCAATAATTTTTGCCAACATTATTCTTAGATGTCATTCAGATCTGTTCTGTACTAAAAGAGATATTAAATTCCAAACATTACCTATCCGTTTCAGCTCATTTTTAGCCTGATCCTTATTTGAACAGGAAGTTGATGATTTGAGTTCTATATGAGACTTAGTGTTACAGGGAAATATGAAGCTCGATTCGGTGTACAGTGACCAGGAAATAGGTCACTTCAGCTGTTTTAACTTGAGCTATTCACAAACACGTCACATTATCTGACAAGGCAGATCCTCAATGTTTTATAGGACTTCTCTCATTGAAAAATCCGTTTTAAATCTTGTTTTTTAATTTGGGTTTGGGTGGGGTTTTTTTAGATATATTTTGTTCCATAGCAGTGTGAAATGAACAGTATACCACAAGTCTTTTGCATTATTTCAAAGCAGCAAAAGGGTAGGGTATTTGTGTGTACAAGATGTGAATCTGTGTGTTTCAGTGCTTTATGGGATATAGAGACCGGCCAACAGACCACTTCTTTCACTGGCCACACTGGAGACGTCATGAGTCTTTCCTTGTCTCCTGACATGCGCACCTTTGTTTCTGGTGCCTGTGATGCCTCCGCCAAGGTGAGTTCTTGTATCTGTCTGGTCTGGCCTGGCCTCTTGGTTGGCATACATGTTCAGTGTTGATTGTAGGGTGCGCCCTTGCAGGATTCCCGGGAAAAAAATTTCAAACTTGCCGCAAAATGATGTGGGTAGTGCGCCTGAACAGACACACACACACATAAAATCATGGACAGTGTTTATTTGAACAAACAGTGCGCCATCGCAACTACTGTTTGTATACAATCTCTAAAATTAAACACTACTTCCGTTGCTGAAGTTTTCAGCCTCACAATATCCTTAAAAATTAGATATTAAAAACAAAAAACAATCAAGATGCTCTGAAACCTGAATGTGGTTTGGATGTGCTAAACACATAGATCTATCCTTTTTTTCAAATAATATGTGGTAATACCCTCCCATGTTTCAGCTGAAGGTGAAGTGCTATGACTAGTTGTTCCACTGTCTGCATTTCTTCAGTAGTTGATCACTGTGTGGTTGTGTCCTTGTTTCAGCTGTGGGACATCAGGGATGGCATGTGCAAGCAAACTTTCTCGGGCCATGAATCGGATATCAATGCAATTACTGTGAGTATATTCTGCTCTTACTGATTCTCTTGCTTGATGTGCATTTTCTTTTAGTGTTTGGGGGGGGAGGGGGTGGGGGTTAAACTTTATGGTTTATTCCTGAATAATGCAAGCATTTGACTAGAGTTAACTTTTTGTTTGAATTGTCAGACATATATCGTGATATTGGTTAAATTTTGTTGAAATCTCCAATCTTAAGAATTCATTTATGTTGGAAAGTTGAAATATTTGTAATGTACTCCTAGTTACCAAAACAGTATTTCTGCGTTCTCGTGGTTTGTATGTGTTTATAAAAATCAAAATGCAAGCAAACTGTATAGTAAAAGATTGCTCATAATCCTGTTCATTTTATCCTCTGCAGTATTTCCCCAATGGACATGCATTCGCCACGGGATCTGATGATGCCACATGCCGACTGTTTGACATCCGAGCGGACCAGGAGATTGGCATGTACTCTCATGACAACATCATCTGTGGTATAACGTCGGTGGCCTTTTCCAAGAGCGGTCGCCTTCTACTGGGTGGATACGATGATTTCAACTGTAACGTCTGGGACGTCTTGAAACAGGAGCGAGCTGGTGAGTGTTTCTCAGGCTAATACCTCAGTGTGTGTTGAGTTCAAGTCTAGGTTTTTAACATTTTCTCCATGTCTGTCATCCTTATGCCTTTCTCAGTCTCCTTTCCTCCTCTCCATGCCTTTTTACTCCAATTTTCATGATTTTACATGTCACATATGCACTGGCATACTTGAAAGTCACATCTCGTAGCTATGAAAGCCAGCATGTTACATTTGTTAGAGATGTCTTTGGGTAAATGCTAAATGTAGGCAGAAAACTGCTTACTGCTGCCCTGTTCCCTTACCCATTGTATGAGATTCATTTTTCTCTGCTGTCAGCTTAGTTCATCTGTAATCTAGTAGTTCAGGAAGAAAAGGTAAAGATATAAACACGTATAAAAGCACTGTGTATTTACTGGGAAAATACTAGATCACAACGCTAAAAGTTCATGCATTGTAGATACCACCCCTGTATCTGCTCTGCTGGCCAATAGTTGGGATGGGTTTGAGGATGAACAAAATGTGGAGTTTGATCGAATAGAAGCCCAAATTAGGCTGAACATTTTGGAACTGCCTTGACATAGTTGTTAAAGTTGCTGATTAGTCTTCTTACATGAAACTGTAGTACTTAACTAAAATGGCTATAGAGTGCCCGTTGAGAAAGTAGCATTTTGAAACCATAGAGCGCCTGGTAACACGTGGTTTCAAAGGGTGCTGCCATTGTTGACATAAACCAATAAACAAGACTCGTGTCAGAGTTGCTGTCTCTCACTAACCTTTAGCTCTGTACTGACTGACCTGCTCAGTCCCTGCATTTTTTTTTCATTGAGCAAAAAACATGAGCGCCTTCTTCTTGTTTAGAACTGTTATAATTGTGGATATTAAACAGGTACTGATTTTTTTTTATCAATTATGTGAGGAATGGATGAGGAATTTTCTCTATAAAGCATTATGTTCTTCAAGCACGGTTTAACATTGAAAAAAACAAACAACAAAAAATGGAAAATGTTACATTTTTTACATTGGAAAAAAAAAGAAGCAAAAACCGGGGAAAATGTAAACAGTTCCCTATGAGTAGAGTTTTGGGGTGCAGCCTACCAGACTGTGGTACCTCAGTTACAAAGTGATAAGATAATTTTTTCTGTTTAAGAAAAAAATCAGATCTGTAGAAATATCATCAGGCATCTCCTTTGGACCAAAAGCTTCCGTGAAATCAGTGAACAAAAAGTATTCATGGCCACTTTGAACATCGTCATCATATTCATCATCACTCTCACTAGAAACACGTTTTTTTCACCTAGACCGCCTGCTGTCATTTCAGTGTTGACTTCAGCTTGTGTTAAGCCTTCAAATCCATTTTCTGAGGAAGAATCAAAGAACATTTTCTGCAAAAAGCCTTGAAAATCAAGGTCTTGTCTTTTTGGTGTTGATAATATACCAATGATCAGTGTTTACTATTATAAAATTTGCTGTTCATGTTGAAGAAAGTGCAAATGGCATAGAGAAGAGAAAACTGAAATATCATTTGAACTCGAAAATAGTAGTATTGCCCTGTCTTTTTGGAGTTGATAATATACCAATGATCAGTGTTTACTTATATAAAATTTGCTGTTCATGTTGAAGCAAGTGCAAATGGCATAGAGAAGAGAAAACTGAAATATCATTTGGACTCTAAAATAGTAGTATTGCTTTTTATCGGTTATGAAAATAGTGCTGACTAATCACAAATTTTAAACACCCTATGACACAGTGCACCTGCTGAAGCAAGGGAAATAATCTGCTTGGCGACACATTGCACCATCCCTCTCTTTGTTTCTGCCTTGTTCCTTTTCTTCCTGTCACCTTTTTGACTCATTTCTGCCTTCTTTGTCCATTCTCCTGCCTTTTTTCTGAAAAAAAAAATCTGAAATAATAATTGTCTCCCATTCCGAAGTCAGATGTGCAGGGCCTTATAAGTCAGGTGCTTAACAGCAGGGCAATTTATTTTTACTCATCTGATGACTATAGTTGCTGTCTGAATGTTCTGAATATTGCTATTTTCGGGGAAGGGGGGGGGGGGGGGGGGGGGGCACACACTACGGTGACAGTCCTGGTATGATTCTGTCGACTGGCTAGAGGAAAATTTTTTTTTTTTTTTTTTTTTTTTTTTTTAAGTTTAAAAAAAATCAACACATTTTATATTTAATCTTGAGTTGCACAGTTTACTCAGTGTCATAAATAGTACAGTTTACGCAGTGAGTGGTAAGCAAGTAGCTGCAAACACATACAGTGAGCTGTGAATTGTTGTATGATGAGGTTACAGCTCTGATAGTCTTTGTGATTGGCAGGGCCGGAAGTGGTAGTGACATTTGCTTTGATCTGACAGGTGTTTGGGATATTTGATTTGATTTTTTAAGTGTTTGGGATGGGTTGTTAATATTTTTCAAGTCTTTGGGATGTGGCATTGAAAGGCCATTTATTTATTTATTCTTTTATATCAAGAATAATGGAATAAGCACTCATGTGCTTTTTTACATCTAGACCAAGTGTGTATGCAGTTTTGTAAACTTATCATCTGTTCCCACCGGCACACAGTGGCCTCCTCTTGCAAAAAGCAGAACAGGATTTAACATGTACACAAGATGTTCTGTGTGCGTTCGCACACAGGGCCTCGGTTTACAGTCTCATCTGAAGGACTGATGGGTGGGGAGAATGGAGTCAGTACTGATGTTAACTCCAGGGGAAAAAATCCCCTTGACCGGGAATCGAACTCTGGTCGTCAAATTGCCAGTGCAGTGTTCTGACCACTAGCCCTATGTATGTGTGTGTGTGTGTGCAGGTGTGGTGGCTGGTCATGACAACCGCGTCAGTTGCCTGGGAGTGACCGAGGACGGCTCTGCAGTGGCCACAGGCTCCTGGGACAGCTTCCTGAAGATCTGGAATTGATAGCACGCCCTGCTCAGTCCCCCACCCGCCTCTTCTCTTCGCCTCCACCCTGTGCAGTGCAGGGGAGTGCAGTCCCTGTCCTCTCCTTTGGCAAGCATCTCCAACAACAACAACAACAACCTGTATGAACAAGAAAACAAAAAAACTTCCCTTCTCCCTCTCCTCCTCCTCCTCCAGTGCAGTCATCATTTGTCGGCCAGGTCTTCACAGCTGCAGGGACACAATATACACCGTCAGACCTGGGTTAGCTTTGTCGCAGCCAGGTTCCGCTGGTTCACAACAAAAAATAACACTTTTTTTTCCTCCAATCCCCCCCCCCCCCTCCCTTTTTTTTTTTTTTTTTCTTCCTCCCTCCCTCCCCCCCTCTCTTTCAGATTTGAACATTTGTGGTGTGAGCCCAGCGTGGCTCTGTATGGTATAACCTCTCTAGTGTGAGCAAGTTGGTCTTTTTTGGTTTTTTGTTTTTGGTTTTTTTTCGACAAAGAATGACTGGCTTTTTAGTTTGTGTATATTTCATCCTTGGTGAGCCTTTCTCTGTCTCTGTCCTGTCCTGTCCTTTGACTGTCTTACTGCTTTCTGCACGTCAGGAAACTGAAGGATGATGATGGTTGTTGGCTACCTGTTCCACCAGCCTGTGTGTAAATTGTTCAGGAACTGTAGATAAGGACTGAAACAGTGTGCGTGAAGGAAACCGGGAGTCTGCCACAGAGTCCATGCGTTTCTTTTTTTCATTTGTACGTTTTTCGTCGTCTTTGCCTTTGTCGTGATTATTGACAAGTGAAGCAGGTGGATGATTTAGTGTTTGTTGGAGGCAAGTGCTGTTAGTTAGAGGCATGGGTCTGAGTGGCTGATTTTTTTCAGCTCAAAATTTAAATAGAGTGCATGAATAGTGGATGATCTGTCAAAAAATAAATTTTTCTGTAAGTAGAATCTTTGCAGTCACTGTATTTATATGTACATTTTTAAGATATTTATAACTTTGACAAAAGTAATATATTTTAAAAAGAAAGAAAGAAGAATCAGAAGGAAGTAGTCTACCTCTTATTTGTGGTAGCAGTAATGGGGGAAAAAATATCCAAAAGAGGACAAAAACTGTAAAAAGTAAATTTTTAGAGTTGCACCTGGACTTTAAAAAAAAATCTTTGAAAAAAGAAAGAAATGTAATGAAAAAAAACCCTTTAAAAAAAAAAGAAATCTGAAAATGTAATGAAAAAAACCTTTTAAAAAAAAAAGAAATCTGAAGCTAAAATACAATATATAGAAAGAAGCAAATCCTACACTTTGTTCCTGAAAGGAATACTTTGCCATCTACGGCTACTGTATAAAATAGATGCACAACGTAGAACGTAGTGAAGCACAGAGAGGTCAGTAACCCAGACCCTTGTCTGCAGGGTAAGATGGGTGTAGGGACGGTGGTGGAACAGGACAAAGGGTGGACACCGTGCAGAAAGCGTTTTCATCCTTGCCAAAGGGGCTGTGCTACCACATCTACATACATTGATACACCCTTGTGAAGATTCTCCATCTTCTCTCTCTCTGCCCTCTCACCCTTTTCTATTTCGTTGTGTCCATTCACCATGGTTGATTGTGTGCTCAGACATGTTGCGCTCTCTCTCTCTCTCTCCTCTCTCTCTCTCTCTCTCTCTCTCTCTCTCTCTCTCTCTCTCTCTCTCTCTCTCTCTCTCTCTCTCTCTCTCTCTCTCTCTTTTCAGTTCAGACTGGATGAATATGCACCTGTCATTCACTTATCCAGGACTCATGTGTGAACTTGTGGATGTATGTTAAGATCTGTATGTCTTCTGTTCTTTTTCCCTTTGGAATCTGTGGTACATTTTTTGTGTGCAATGTCTTCATGAAAAATTTCTCCTGTGTATGCATTAAAGTATTTAAAGAAAGTGAGTGGGGAGGGGATTATCACTAAAAATCAGAGAGAATGTAAACTTGTAAAGTGTATTATTGTCTGAGTGTCTGTACATGTAATCACAGGAACGATGAATCTTATTTTGTTGTCTTACTTTTTTTTCTTTTTTTTTTTTGTGGTCAAGCTTTTGTGTAAATGCAACTTAGATGAGCATTATTCACTGTTCTATGTGTGAGTGTCTGGCTTTCCTGTTTTAAAAAAAAAAAAATTGATTGACTCGTGCTCTGTGACTGTCCGGGACACGTCCATTGTCGTGCACATCAGTGACAGTGTTTTCAGTGCTGTTCCACTCTCCTTCGTGTCAGCTGTCTGTCGGACCAGAACACCTTAGGTGGTTCTCTCTTCTTACACTACTACTGTCATCGCCAGATCTGGTGCGGGCCCTGCATCCCTCCTCCCTGTGTGTGCAATGAGTTCGTGCAGAGAGGATGTGAGCGTAGATGGGTCACCCACCACTCAGGGCTGCTGCTGCCGCTGTCTGTCGGAGAGTGGACAAGGAACTGAAGGGGACGGTTGAAAGTGGTCACTGCCAGTAGAAAGAATTTTTTTTTTTTTTTTTTTTTTTTTTTTTTTTAAAAAAATATGGGTTTTTTATGTTGCACAGTCTTACGCTTGTCAGTTGTCATTCCTGCTCTGTCAGGCTGGTATTTTGTCTTGGATTCCTCTCTTTTTCTTTTTTTCTTTTTTTATTCGAAAGGTTTTCTTACGGGAGAATATGGCCGAGGCAGTGAAGGGAGTTTGTACTGATGAATTTTTGAATAAGTCATTTTTTTATGTTATTTTAAAAAAAAATCAAAAAAAAAGGGGGGAGAAAAAAAAAACGACCCTTTAAAAAAAAAAGTCAACTTGGTGCAGTAGTGGTCACAAAAGCTGTCTGTCCTGAGCTGGGGTCCAGCAGAAGAAAGGTGGCAGCAGTAGCGTGAGCTGCTTGGCTGGGAGGAGGTGTCCATCTGTCTGTCTGTCTGTCTGTACTAAAGAGAAGAAGCAGCAGCCACTGCAGGAGCAAAACTTTGCCTTGTTCAGTCAGCCAACTCCAGTGGAGGTTTGTTTGGTCCTTTCCTCTGCCATCCACTTTTCCACCAAGGTTTTTTTTTTTTTTTTTTTTTTGTAAGTTAGCTCTCTTGTGTTCATTCATGTGTTGCATTTGAAATCGTTGCTTGAGGCTGTGTTACCTTATTGGAGGTTTTTGTTTATTGTTCAAGTGCAAAGAAAAGGGGTGTTTTTGCTGGGAAATTGAGTTTATGTCTACAGTTTTTTTGTTTGTTTGTTTGCTTTTTGGATCTGAGAGCAGTGGATTGATTGGAATGACTTTGCTCATTGGCGAGAAAGGACGTTTGCGCGTGCGTGGGAGAGCGTTTGGCTAAGGGTGTGAATGTTGATAAAAGTGGTTGTGTCCAGCGTTGGAGGAACACTTGTCTGTTGTAGCTCTGTTCACCATGTCTGCTTTCTCACTGTAAGGAGATTCCGTGGCATCGTCTGTGGTCTGCTGTAGGTCTGAAGCGGGGAGCCGTGTGGTCTGGTCTGATCTGATCTGACCATTGCTGTGTGCTGCTGTGTCATATGGCGCTTTGCTGTGGGAGGGTCGTAGTCGCGTGGGATGGATGGCCAGGCCTGCCGAGCGTTTGCTATGTGAGGATGGTTAACCGCCCTGGGGTGTGACCAGGCACGGCTCTCACCAGACCAGCTGGCGACAGTGAGGGGGTAGGGGGAGGGGGAAAGGCGTAGTAGGGTTGAAGCAGACCTCCGTGGCACAAGCTTGTCTGTATTTTGATACCGTCATTTCCATTGTGTGTGCTTCTTCTTCATCCTGATTCATTGTCAGTGTCATGATTTAATCATGGTCCTTCTGCCATGGTCTGCTGTGGAAATGCATGATGTCTGTGTTGTTGTGTGACCACGACCATGGTAGGTGTAACAGGAGACCGTGCATGATGAAGCCAGTTCATGGTGGCTTTCACCTGTCCTCCCCCCCACTCAAGATGTGCCTCTTGTGTGTGTCTGCTCTTTCTTTAGTTCACTCCCTGACCAGACCATGGTAGTGAATGTGTCTAGACTCAACTGCTCTCTTTCTCTTTTATCTCTTTCTCTCTCTCTCTCTCTCTCCCCCCCCCAGTCCCCCTTCTCCTGTCTCATGTTCTTGCTCTGTAGACCAATAACCGCTGCCACCGGCGTGTGGACTAGACATGTACGAACAGAGCCTTCCCTGTAGGTGTAGAGGTTTTGTGGTGAGAAGAGGAGACTGTTCCCAAGTCCTGTCGACTGCTAACTTGCTTTGCCGTTCCTCCGGTGGGGGAGTGGCTGGCGGTTTCAGAGACCCGTTTTCACCATGGCCGAGTCTTTGCACCTTTCCACGTCAAAACACACCATAGTCAGTGTCTGTCTGTTGAAGAATGTGATGGTTATTTGTGGTCTGTATATTGAATGCTGATTATACATTTTGTGTAGAGAGCAAGAGGGCCGATTCGAGACGTGCTCCTCTACAAGTCATCACTTGTAATCTTGTGTGTACAGTAAGTAACAATACCTGTATCATTTGTTAGTAGACGCTTTTTTCCCTTTTTGTTACATACAACTTTCTGCCTCTCTCTTTCCTTTCTCCCTCTAACCCATGTCTCATCCCCTCCCCTTTCCCTTCTTCAGACTATCACCTGTTTTGAAAGCATGTGCATTACCAAAAAAAAAAAAAAAAAATTAAAAGGAAAAAAAAAAAAAAGCTTTTTATGGTACAAGTGTTGATGTCATTATAATTTATGAAGATGGAACAATTTTGTGCAGTCCACGCTATGATGTATGACTTTGTATTGCGTTAGTTCACAGACAGTCAGTGCTGTTGTGTCTTTCTTTTCCTTCAGAGCATATTGAAGCTGTACTTGCGACGGCATGGAGAGTTGGGTGAATGAAGCTAACTGTAGACAAACAAACCAGCAGACTGTTGGGGGGGAGAAGCCCCTCCACTTTAACAGGTCTCCTCTGCAGAGAGGCGTCGGTTTTTATTCTGTGACCAGGTGCTACGCAGCACAAACAAACAAAAGCCAGAGCTGTGGGTAAGGGCTGTGTGTGGTATGCGTGCATCCACAGCAGCGGAGTGGGAAAACCTGTGAGGTGAAGCAGTATTGGTAGATGCACCGTGTCTGCCAGTTCTGGGGCCTAGCACACTTGTGATGTTCTCACATTTGTGGTTATCATCTCGGTCCTGCAGTCTCTTTCAGTCCAGATTTCTTCTTCACGTCGTCATGTCATCTTGGCTTCTGGCCAGCAATCCAGTTCTGGACTCTTCTCTCTCTCTCTGTCTCTGTCTGTCTGTCTTTAACTGTCAGCTTTTTGGAAATTGTCTTCAGTGTTTCAAGTTTCTCTCTCGACATGTGGCACCATTTGTGTGGACACACTGCAAACCAGTCTGTGCAAAAAAAAAAAAAAAATGTTGGTATTGTGAACTGGTGGTCTGAAGCACAGCTGCTTGGTATTCATTCCATCACTTGCCTGTGGTGATGTGGAGCTTTCATGGACTCTTGTGTCTGTCGGTGTGTTTTCTACTGTCTTGGCACTACTCCTTGTGTGGTGGAGGTGATAGGGGCTGGAGTGACGCTTCAGTAGACGGCCCGTCTGTCACTTCCCTCTGCCATGTGACTGACTGCACCACTCTTTCTCTCAGTTGCCTGGTGAAAGCGGCGACACACTTTCTCCAGCCAGAGCAGCTACTGCCAGACGCACTGTTTACACGCAATTCAAATTCTTAAATCAGTGTAGCCGACTTCATTCTCCCTTCTTTCTTTCCTGTATATGAGCGTCTTCAACAGCAAAAAAAAAAAAAAAAAATTGTTGTTGATCAAAGATCAATGGTTAACAGACAACAGAGGAAGTATAAAACCTGTCAATTGCCCTCTTCAAAAGGGGAAAAAAAAAGTGTGTATGCTGTTTTAAAACATAAACAGGGCTTTTTGTTAGATTGCTGTTCAGTATTTCTTTGATACTTACTGACTTTGTAGACATTGTGCAGGTGAACAACCATTTTGAAGAACAGTTTGCAAGGCTTTATTCATTCTTCTGACACTACTATTGCATAACTAGTGGACAGTTCTCACCTTTTGTGACATTTCATTTCGTATGTGTATATGTAATTTTTGATTTGTCAAATAAAGCTATTTGTCTTTATTGTATTTGTCTTGTGTTGTTTTTATAGGTCCATGAAAGTTGTCTGAGAAATCTGTTCTGCTTCGTTTCCCAACTGACTTCTCTCTCATCTATGCTTTGCTTTGTTTTTTTAAAAATTAGATATGATGTGTTGGACTAGCGTTGTAGCCCTTATGTTCATACTAAATTAGATTAACAAGCATCATAACAATAAACAGGATATTAGCAACATATTTTGTAGCAGTCTTGAGGCTATTCTCTGAAGACATACGCAAAGATTTTGATAGCTGAGGAGAATAACCATGGGGTTTGCTGGAAAATTGTCTACACATACTGGCAGCCTGGTAATTATTCACAGAACTTTTTCACTTAGAACATCTTCATCCCTGGAAACACTGGATTTCTTGTGTTGTGTACACACCCACTTCATTGCCCACTCTTGCATTAAACTGAAGAAAAACATTTTTTTAAACCAGGAGCAGTATATTTTAAATTAATGGTGACAAAGGTGCAGAGACCTTCCTTACTGGGGCAGAAAGAGTTATAGCAAAGCATTGTGCGCTCCATATTTTACATAAAGCAGGATGCATTTTTGTCAGGGAAATTTATTGTTCTGTCTCAAATGTACTGGGACCTCGAAAGCACAGTCACTGTCATAACTCCCATAAAATTAAAAAACAACCATCCAACCTTGTGTTTGTAAACAATAACTGTAGAAGACATTTGTTGTTATGTGTAATAAAAGACAGTCTCTATGAAGACTAGGCCAGCACACTTTTCATTCGAAAAGGGCTTTGTAAAAAAAAAAAAAAAAAAATTTTTAAACTAAAGAAGATCGCTGTTGCGTCTTCTCTCATGTCCCCCCTACGTCCTTTGGGACATGGGACTGACTGAGTGAGTGAGTGTGAGTGAAAGAAGGGGGGTGGACCCTGAACTGACAGCATTCAGTGCTATTAGGGATAACAGTTCTTCAAGCAGAAGTTCTGTCATACCCCAGAGCAGCTTCTTCATCTGTAGCATACTTGTGAAATGTTATGTGTTCTTGTGCACATTGACAGTCCTGTTATACTGAAGATGGGTTCACATTGGAAAAAGATTTTGAGCTTTGTTTTTATCTTACACGATTGTTTTCGATACATATAACTTCGTTAGTGAGCATTCCCAATCTTGAGCGCCCTGTGGGTCACCTAAGAGAGATGATACTCCATGTTATTTGTCACATAAGCCAAATCTCAAGAATTTTTTAAATGTTAAACTACAAGTCATCATTGATTTTAACTGTATTTTCCTGCTTGTCCAGAGTTTGAATTCACCCTGTTCCTTCAAAACAGGAGTGTAGACTAGATTATCTTGAATGGCAGAATAAAATTGATTTCCTGCCATTTAATTCCATATCTAAGCGCTCTTGTCTCTGTCTGTCTGTCTGTCTGTCTCTCTCTCTCTCTCTCTCTCTCTCTCTCTCTCTCTCTCTCTCTCTCTCTCCCCTCTCTCTCTCTCTCTCTCTCTCTCTCTCTCTCTCATGCACACACACACATGCCTCC
>CM060348.1:28684572-28689572 GCA_030674155.1 Stramonita haemastoma
AAAGTGTTTTATTTTAATCAACTGGTAGACTTTTTTGGACAAGTATTTGCATAGGTGAGATATGTGGTAGAACCAGCTGAGATTTTCATCAATTGTCACTCCTAGAACTTTGTGGTGAGAGGTCTGTTCGATTGCTTCCTTTTTTATGTGAATTGGAAATAGTTTATGTGGTAAATTTTGTCGCTTTTGTCTGGTAGTGATAAGCATGCATTTTGTTTTTTGGGGATGGATAGTCATGTGGTTCAGTTCAGTCCATTTGACAAGGTCGTCAGTGCTTTTTTGTAATAAAGTTGTGAGATAGTCAATGTCATTATGGCTCGTATGTATGGTTGTGTCATCTGCAAATAGTTCACATTTGGAATTGATATGTAGAGGAAGGTCATTTATGTATAATGAAAAGAGAATAGGGCCCAATATGGATCCCTGTGGTACTCCATAATGAATGGGCTTTAGTTTGGATGTTGATGTAGCTATTGAGACACACTGGTGCCTATTTGTAAGATATGAATCGAGTAGTCCTAGGGTTTTTGTAGAAATGTTATACAGGTTTAGCTTTTTAAGGAGAAGTTTGTGGTCAATTGTATCAAATGCTTTTTTGAAATCAACAAATAATACTCCACAAAATTTATTGTCATTGATGTTTGATAGCCAATTATCTACAAGACTGGTTAGTGCTGTATGACACGAGTGCTTTATTCTAAATCCAGACTGATTAGGATGAAGTAAGTTGTTGATTTCTGCATGATGGACTAAGTGTTTATTCATATGTTTTTCCAGTGGTTTTGAAAGGATCGGTATAATGGAGATGGGCCTATAGTTTGAAGGATCAGAAGTATCGCCAGACTTGTAGATGGGGATTACTTTAGAACATTTGAAGGCGTTGGGGAAATAGTTCTTATCAAGGCATAGGTTGTATATATATGTTAGGGTGTCTGTGATAACTGGAGCTGATAATTTTAGTATACTGCTGTCTATTCCATCTAGACCACGCGTTCTTGATTGTTTGAGGTGAGTCAGATAGTTGTAGACCTCTGAGACAGACATGAAAGGTATGTGAAGTTTTGAAGGAATATGCTTTTCTTGGCAGTATTGTTTTAATTCATTAAGATCATTGGACTCTGAGTTATCATTGCTAATTAGGTTGGGAGAAACATTGATGAAGTGGTTGTTAAGCTTTTCAGCGGAGATGTCTTTGATTACATTTGATTTAGGAGTTGATTGATTGTTTGTTATTTGATTTATTGCTCGCCATACAGTCTTTGAATTTTGTTTGGAAGATAGTAGGTCTTGAAAATATTTCTTTTTTTCACGCCGTTTTTGTGAGATTATGGCGTTTCTTAATTTTTTTGACTCATCATAATATTTGTGTTCTTTTAGAAGGTCTCTAAGATAACATGCTTCCTCTAGTTCCTTTGTGAGCCAAGGCGGTTTGGGGTTGTGTTTGATCCTAATGGTTTTAAATGGAGAATGTTTGTTATAGATTTCAGTGAACGTTTTTATCCAAAACTCAATGGCTAAGTCTGGATCAGTAATATTGAAGGTTTCTGAGAGTGTGGAGTTGCATAAGTCTATGAGAAAAAGCTGTTCATTAAACTTTGCAAAGGAACGATAGGTTATAGTTTTAGGGCCAGGTTTGGGAATTTTAGTTCCTTTTTTTGACCATGTGGCACAGACTGGGTAGTGATCGCTGCAGTTGTAGACAGGGACACAAGTTTCTATGATGTTTTCTGGGTTTGATACATAGATGTGGTCAATTAATGTGTTTGAATTTGATGTGACTCTTGTGGGAGATTTAACTAATTGGTGAAGATTGAGTGAATTCATAACTTGGGTCCATTGATTATGTACTTTTGTTAGGTCTATATTGAAATCACCCAGTAAGATTATTTCCCGAGATTCAAGTAGGACTTCGTTTATCATGGAGTCAAATTTGTCTATCCAATTTATTCTTTCACTTGGATTCCTGTAACAGAACCCCAACATAACAGGCCGTGTACCTTTCATGGAAACTTCGATCCAGATAGATTCTATTTCATGACGTTCTAGAACGGGCAAACGTTTGAACGTTACAGAATCGCTAATATAGATTAAGATACCTGTTTCTTTTGGCTTTTGTGGATCTTTCCGCAAGATTTTATAACCTGGAATGTGTATGTCAGCATCGGTTAAATGTTCGGTGAGTCTTGACTCAGAAAGCCCTAGTATGTGGAATGGTTTGCCTTGATTTGTGATGAGTGTTGATATATCTTCCATTTTGTTAATTGCATGGTTTATGTTTAGGTGGCAAATTCGTAAGCCATTCTTGGAGGGCCAGGTATTGTGTCTTGGATGCATCTATTACAGGTAGTTTGGTAAGCAGTTATTAATGAGTGCAGAGATTGGTGAAGAGAGATTATTAATATGGGAGGAATGTTAGCACTTGATTGGGGATGGAATGAATTAAGAAGGAATAAAATCAAAATCAAAATCACTCTACATATGACACACAATGGTATAATCAAGATCAAATCAAATCACACTACATATAACACACAGTGTTATAAAAACTCAATCAAATTAAGTGTAGGCCTACTTCAGAAAAAGAGTCAAGTAGACCTAAAACAGCAACCTGGTGTTCAGGTGATGTGGTTCAGATAATTATAGAAAAGGGACAGGTTTTGAAAAAACAAAATGAAAAACAATAAAAAAACAAAACAACATAAAATAAGATAAGGCAGAACAACACAATTAACTCTGGACAATCAAGGCAATACTATGCCAATCAACGTTTATAAGCAATATCAACACAACAAGAGTGAAAATAATATGGAAAATATCCTTATGCACAATCAGCACAGTTCCTGAGAAACAAAATGTTGATGCACAATCCAGAGAATTCAGTCAGTCTTGTCAGTATAGAAGTCTGGTCTGGGAAGGACCAGTCACAGTTTGTTACACAATACTATGCCATTCAACATCTATAGGTGATAACAACACAGCAAAGTGAAAATAATAAGAAGCATATCATGATGCATAATCAGCACTGTTTCTGAGTAATAATATGTTGATGCACAATCAGCAGTCCAGAAGATTCAGTCACTGTCTTGTCACAACACAACAGTGAAGTAATAAAAAGCATATGATGATATGATGATGCACAATCAGCACAGTTTCTGAGAAACAAAATGTTGTTGCACAATCAGCAAGATCCAGAATTCAGTCACAGTCTTTTGGGTATAGAATTCTGATCTGGAAATGATCAGTCACAGTTTGCTGCACAATAGGAGCACTGGTTGGGTGGACGAACCTTGAGCTAAAAAACAAACTAGCTGGTATATATATGTTTCAGTCTGTGGCGAGTTGATAGTTCAAGACCATGGGTTGCAGAGCACAAGTGTCAGTCTTCATAATCTTGTCTCATTACACACACACTTATATATACTTGTACATATCAGACATATGTATATCTATGCACACACACACACACACACAATCATGCACTAACTCACATGCCTATACACATATTTTGGAGGAGCATGACTTATCACACCAGAGTTTCTATGGTGTACACTGTGTTGTACTGGCGATAAGGTTCTCTTGTCTTGAGAGCTGGAGCTGGGTAAGGTCTGGTGGTGAGCATTGCTGGGTAGGGTGGGGACAGGAGGTGGGGTGAACGCTGGGTCGACACTGATTGTAGTTGTTGGAGGGTCAGTCTGTTGGCCCAGACATTGTCGTTCTGGGGTTGGGGTTGGGGGGTGGGACGGTGTCCAGTCATCTGTGGTAAATAAGGGTATCTGGGGACACTGGAATGTCGTTGGTACTCTTTATGTAGTAGTGCTGAGGGTTGGGTCTTCTGTTCGTCAGTAGGTCGTGTAGTGGGTGTTGTCAGCAGTGGCTGTCGTTTATGTCTGGGGTCAGCATATTTGAGGCTGTATGCTAACCTGTCTGAACCTTTGGAGCTGGGATGAAATGTGTCAGAATAAAGATCTTTGCGTGGGGCCCCACTGGAGGTTGTAAATATATTAGTGTGGTCTGCAAATGAGATGTTTTCTGCAGCACACACTTTAGCTAATGAGATATTGGAAATATTGACGGTTTTCTTTAGGGGGTGCTGTCCCATAGGGGGGATAATGGATGATGCCAGCAGCCTGGCTCGGGGGAATACATGTTTGATGTTTCTGATGAGCTGAGTCCATTTACTTTCAGTGATGGCTGTATATTTGCATGTATTTATTCCTGTGTGAAAGATGATGTGCTGTATTTCTTTGTTGTTGGGAATGTGATGGAGCCAATGAATAAGGTCATCGACAGTGATACCTGAGATACTGAGGTTTTGATTTTTACCTTTGTAGAACAGAATATCGGATTTGATATGTCGTGTTACTGAGTCTCCTAGGATGAGGTTAGTTGTGCTGGAGTGTACTCTTTGTTCTGCTAGTTGTTGGCGTGGTGTGAGAGTGTTGTCGGTGGTAGTATGTTGTGCTTCAGAAGTGTGGGTTTGGGTTTTTGTGTCTTTTCTTCTTTTTTTTGGAGAGACTTTTGTCCATACGTTTGGGTTTGGTTCATTGCCCTCAGGGATGTTGGATGTTTGATTGTCAGAGTCTGTTTGGTTGTTGTTTTTGATGGTGATGACAGAGTTGACTGTTGCTTGGTTGTTGATTTCTTTAGTGGTGTTGGAAGTTTGTTTGTCAGGGTCTGTTTGGTCGTTGATTTTGGCAGTGTTGACTGTGTCTTGTGGTAAAGGTGGGGTTGGATCAGCTGGGGCTGGCTTCTGATCAGGGTTGTTTTGAATACATTGTTTTTTGTTTTCGTGGTCGAGGGACAGAAGAGAGAATCTGTTGGTGGTAGGGAAGGATGATAGGAGGGTGTCTTGTTCTTCATCTGACTGCTCAGCTAAGTGCGTTTGTGTGTGTTCTTTTGATACTGTGTGTTTCAGCTGGTTCAGTTCCGACTTTAAGTCATGATTTTCTTTTTTCAGTTGGAGAACAATCTTGGTGAGAAAACCTAAGTCTTTTGTGTTT
>CM060348.1:28694572-28699572 GCA_030674155.1 Stramonita haemastoma
AAACAAAAGAAAAACAAAAACAAACAAACAAACAAAAAAACACATAAAAACACACCAAAAAACAAACAATCAAACCAAAACATCAAAGAACCAATCCACACGGATTATATATTAGAAGGAAGAGAAGAAAAAACAACTAAAGCAACAATACCATATGATAATACCCATCACCACTGAGTGGAATAACATAAACATATGGGCATGCACACATTTAAAAAAAAAAAAAAAAAAAAAAAAAAAAAAAATTTTTAATCATATGGTGTCAAACAGCTTATATCAATACAATGTCACCAACCATTATTAACAAACAATCAGACCAAAACATCAAAAAACCAATCCACACGGATTATATATTAGAAGGAAAGAAAAGAAAAAACAACTAAAGCAACAATACCATATGATAATACCCATCACCACTGAGTGGAATAACATAACAAACCTATGGGCATGCACACATTTAAAATTGTTGTTTCCTCCAAAATCATATGGTGTCAACAGCTTACATCAATACAATGCCACCAACCATTACCCAAGACCAAAAAAAAAAAAAAAAAAAAAAAAAAAAAAAAATCCATGAAATGTCAATAAGCAACTTATGTCAGATTACATTATCTCCACACTTCAATTCATACTTATGTTATGAGGAAGAAAAGAAAAAACAAAACAAAACAAAACAAACAAACAAAAAAACAAAAATAAAACCCCGAAAACAAACGCAACAATACATATGATAATACCAATCTCCACTGAGAGGAAATAACATATACACTAACAAACATTCAAACTAACCAAAAAACTAATAAGCAAACAAAAGCAACAGAGAACCAAACAAACATAATGAACGAAAAAAAAAAAAAAAAAAAAAAACACCAAGCAAAACAAAACTAAAGCAAAAAACAAACAAAAAACAAGCAAACAAACAAACACAACCCCCAAAAAAAACACACACAAAAAAACCCCACACACTCAATAAAGAAAAAATTTGGAGGGGGGTGGGAACGGGTGGGGAGGGGGTATCAAGAGGAAGGGGGAAAACACAAACAGCAACCAGAAGAATTATGATAATGATTTATGATTATATTTCATAAATAAAAAACCCTACACATGTGAACAAAAACAAACAAACAAACATTCAAACAAACAAACAAAAAACAAACAAAACACAACAAAAAACATACACAACAACAACCAGAACAAAAAAATAAGGCCTTTCCACTTATCAAAATAATATAAATATAATAGTGCTAATAGTCTCATTAGTATAATTAATAAAATAAAATAAAAATTAAATATTTAACCTGAAACTATTAAACTGGGTAAGTGAAAAAAAAAAAAAAAAAAAAAAAAAAAAAAAAAAAAAAAAAAAATCCAATCTAGTCGTCAAATCAGTGGTTTGGTTTTCTCCTTGTGAATTTGCAGAATATACACGTGTTTACATACATCACTTATTCCCTATCCTGTTCAAAATTAAATTATAAAATAAAAAAAATAAAAAAAAAAACAACCCTTTCTCCACCTTTTCCCCCTTCCACATACATATATAGCAAGCAAAGTGTAGCTTTTTCAGTCACAGTGAGCCACACGTGAAAGATTTTTCGGGGTTAGCAGAGAGTATCAATATCTTTAGTCTGTTCTAAGTATGGTTGATTGGATTGATGTGTAGTTCTTAAACATTTTTGCATAAGCCCATTAAGTGATTTTTCAACTGATTTTTGAACTGATTTTTATTTTTGATACATTTTAAATGTTTTGGGAGCTTGTTCCATAAATCACTACCTGAATATAGGAAGCTTGTTTTGTAAAGATTGTTTCTGGGTCTGGGAAATGTTAGTAGATGGTTATGCCTGTGCTCATTAATTTTGAATCTATTGGTGATCTTGGGAGGGGCATTTCCATTGACAACTTTTTGTACAAATAGAGCTTTATTGAGATAAAGCCTGTTTTGAAATGTAAGAATATTTGTTAGCTTATAATCATTGATGGTTAGGGAGCTTGATTTTAATTGGACAAGTTTTAGCGCTCTTTTATATAATCGATGGATGAATTTCAAATTAGTTTCACTGCAGTTGTCCCAAAGAGATGAGGCATAGTCAACTATAGGCAGGATGTGTCCACAAAAAAAGAGTTTGCGTGAATGACTATCTAGAAAGTGTTTTATTTTTGATAGCTGACGTACCTTGTTTGTAAGACGTTTTCCTTGTGCCATCACATGGTCAGTCCAAGTAAGATTATTGTCGATAATTACACCCAGAATTTTGTGTGAGTCAACTTCTTCAATGATTTTTTGATCTATCATCAGAGGTTGAAATTTACTTTTCATTTTTTGCCTCTTTTGTCGTGCTAGTACGTACATACTTTTAGTTTTTTGAGCATTTAAGGACATATGGTTTAATTGAGTCCAAGTAATCAATTTGTTGATATTGTTTTGAAGTTTGAGTGTTAGTCTGTGGGGGTCAGTATCACTACAATAGAGGGATGTGTCATCAGCAAACATTTCACAGCTACAATCTAGAAATAAGGGTAAGTCATTTACATATATTGAGAACAAAAGAGGACCCAATATTGATCCTTGTGGTACTCCATATCTAATAGATACTAATTCTGATGTTTGATTATTTGCAGTTACCAACTGCTGTCTATCTAACAAAAAACTTTTTAAAAGATTGATTATTTCAGGTGTTAGTTTGTATAGGTGAAGTTTACGCACTAGCAGGGAGTGATCAATTACATCAAATGCTTTTTCAAAGTCAACAAAAATTAGGCCTGTATAGTTATTTTCATTTATGTTGTGTAAGAGACTGTCTGTTAGTTGAGTTAGAGCTGTGTGACAAGAATAGTTTTTGCGAAAGCCTGACTGATCTTCATTTATTAGGTTGTTGTTAACAAAGTAGGAATATAAAGATTTTTGGATATGTTTTTCAATGGGTTTGGATAAGACCGATAGGATTGAAATTGGTCTGTAATTTGAAGGACAAGAAGAATCTCCAGATTTGTGGACTGGTATGACTTTTGCCTTTTTAAATATGAGAGGAATGTTGCTTTTATCTATACACAAGTTATATAGATATGTCAGTGTTTCAGCTATAATAGGACCAGAAAGGTTCAATATTTTTCCATCCAGATTGTCAAGGTCACGTGTTCTGGAATTTTTTTTGAGAGATAGACTTTCCAACACGTCTTTAATTGTCATTGGCAATAATTCAACTGGGAATTTAATTTCTTTTGATTCAATATATTGTTCTAAGTATTGGAGATCATTTTCATTTGACTTATCACATGATATGATTTTAGTAGCGATGTTTGAGAAATGGGTGTTCAGTTCATCAGCTGTTATGTCTTTAACTGTCTTTTGGCTTTTTGATATAGGTCTATTACATAAAATATTGATGGCTTTCCATACCTGGCGAGAGTCGGTAGTTGTAATTAACAGTTTTTGAAAGTAATCACGTTTTGATCTCCGTTTTAGTGAAGTTACTTTGTTTCTTTGCATTTTAAATTCTTCTTTTGTACCATGGGTTTTCAAATAGTCTCTTAAGCGCATTTCTGACTCTATGTCTTTTGTTATCCAAGGAGGTTTTATTTTTTCTTTAACTCTTTTTTTGATGAAGGGGGCATGCCTATCATACACTGAAATAAATGTGGTAATCCAGAATTCTGCAGCTTCGTTGGGGTCTCTGATTTGATATATGTCTTGAAATGGCGAATTTATCAAGTCTGAAAGAAAGTCTTGTTCGTTGAAGTTATTAAATTTTCTGTAAAAGATGGTTTTATGTCCTACTTTGGGAATTTTGACACGATGTTTAAACCAAGTTAAACACACAGCATTGTGATCACTGCATCCACAGGAGGGGGCACATACTTCTGTTATGTTTTGTTTTGTAGTAGTATAGATATGATCTATCAAAGTTCTAGAGTTATCTGTTATCCGAGTTGGTTTGTCTATTAGTTGTTCCAGGCCATGCATAGTAATGTTGTGACTCCATTTAGGCTTGGGTTTTAATAAGTCGATGTTAAAATCCCCAAGAATAATTGTTTCATAGTTTAAAAATGTCACTTCATCCATAAGAGAGTTGAATTTCTCAAACCAGTCTGTGGTTTCCGAAGGATTTCTGTATATGAATCCTATTAATATTGGATTATTGTGTTTTAATTTTATTTCAACCCAAATTGATTCAATGTCATAAACATCAAAGTTGTATAATCTTTTGCAACTCAGTGAAGAAGCGAAATATGTTAATAACCCAGTGGACTTGGGCTTGTGTGGATCCTGTCGAAAAATCTGATATCCTGGAATATTCATGCATGTGTCAGTTACGTGTGGTGAGAGTCATGTGCTTTTTTACATCCAGTCCCCGCCCTTTTCAGGGATAACATCAAGATAAAAAGATAACCTCAACTAAACAACAATTATAGTGATACAAATACCAAGAGCAAGAAACCATACCAAGTATCAAACAACAGGTAAGAAATAAGACAGAGATACAATATTAAGGTAATGTTATAAAAAGGCACTCATTCAGAAACGAAAATAGAAATAAGAATCAATGATGACTGATTTGAATAAAAAACAAAAAAACCCAAACAACAACAACAACAAACAAACAAAACAAAACAAAACAAAACAAAAACAAAAAAAGGCACAATAATGAAAGATCAAACATGAGAACATGGTGACGTTAAATGACTGAAGCACCATCTATCATCAGAGGAATGGAGGGAACTGGTTGTCAAGTCTTCAGGGGTGCCCCCGTGGTCGCCAGACTAAGAGATAGATAGATAGATAGATAGATAGATAGATAGATAGATAGATAGATAGATAGATAGATAGATAGATAGATCATAGACAGACAGATAGATAGATAGATAGATGGATGGATAGATAGATAGACAGATAGAGAGATAGGTAGATAGATAGATTGATAGATATAGATAGATAGATAGATGACAGACAGATAGATGGATAGATAGATAGGTAGATAGATAGATAGATAGATAGATAG
>CM060348.1:28707072-28724572 GCA_030674155.1 Stramonita haemastoma
CTCTCCGAACATATCCTCTTTTATACAAGAAATATTAAAACAACAATTACTACATATATATGTATAAGTCATCCTTTTGTTGTAAACACACACACACACACACACACACACACACACACACACACACACACACACACACACACACACAAATATTCTTCACAACCACTGGAAGAGTCAAAATGGAATTTTTTACAAAAACAAAACTGTTAAACAATGAAATAAAGTTGTCGATGAAAATAGACACACTTACAAAACACACCCACATGTTGTAAGAATAACACATCCAGTTTGTCTTCTGATCTTGAAAATGCAGTGTGGTAAATTCTTGATACATGGAAGCCCCAATATTATGTCATGTGCATTCTTTTTCAAGCAGCTTTTGCATCATAATGTTTAAAAAAAAAAATGCGTTCAGCCTTTTTTCCAATACATTTCCTTTCATGATGTTTGGTCTCTGTGGTGAAGAGTAGTATCTATGCCTTTCATTTCACAGAGAAAATGACAGGAACACAATGACATTTTTTTAAAGGAAAAAAAACAAACCCTTTTGTGAAGTGGTTCATAAACGTTCTCACAATTTTTTTTTTTAGTTTCACTTTTCAGTCTCATTACCTTGTATCACTTCATTTTCAGACTTTTCCAAGAACAAATTTCCTAACTTACAACAACACGAAATGCATCATACTTATCTTTTTTTTTATTAATGTATTTATCCATCTATTTTACATTACTCCTCAAGAATAACCACATAACCATTAAAGTAGGCAATGGAAATAAGAGCTATAATATTGACAATATAAGACATATCATAGTGAAAATGGCACTGCAGATAAATATTTAAGTGAGGCCACTGGGAAAGGAATTCACAACCTTACAAATAACACACCCAAAACTCAAGCCTCTGGCCCAAAATGTGAATGAATTTGAGCACTGCAGTTCCTTTTTCTTTTTTTGGATGATCATTGAGTATTTAAACTGCCAAACTCTCTTTTATTTGAGAAGCAAAGATTACAGCAACTATGTTGACAGCGTATTAATCAACTACACTGGTGAAATCATCAACTTCAGAGCAGATTTTTTCTTTTTTTTCAGTACAGGATACATACTGGATGTGTTCATGTTTCTGTAACCCATCGAATACTGACATGAATTACAGGCAGGACCTTTAACGTGCATATGTGGATCTTCTGTATGTATACTAGGAGATAAAGGCACTGGCAGGTCTGCACTTTAAGTCGACCTGGGAGATGTTCAAAATCCCCGCCCTTGATTCATCAGACACTGCTGCCAAGGTTCGAACCCACGACTCCATAGACACAGGGCATTGAAGTCAGTGGGTCTTAACCACTCGTCTTTAAGCATCCGTCATTGGAATTATCAAAGAAAGGCAGAATTATGGTTTAGAACATTTGGATGACATATTCATAAAATATACAGAAAACAGAGATCTTTGATTACATAACTAAAGATCCAACTAACAGGCTTAAATAATCTTATTCTCGTTTGGAAAGATGGCCAATAAAAAAAAAGCCAGCAAATAAAAAAAATTCATGGAATGATGGCATTCTTCCATAATATAACGCTTGTTTTTGATGAAAGCAGACATTATTCATTTCATGCCACGTCATGTTATTAATTAATAGCCTTTGCCAATCATGAAAGCCATAGGACATTTTTCAACTTTGCTTCTTTGTCAAAACAATAAATGAATGTTGAAGAATGGAATGTGAATGGTAAAAATCTAACAATCCAAAAATAAATGTCATTATCACGAACTATGGCAAGGTGGAAATAAGCCAAAAAATTGCGTCTGTCAACAACCAAAAAAAAAATCTTTAAAAAATTAACACAAAAAGAAATACTGAGAAAAGAAGCTGGAAGTTCAACGGGCAAAAGTAGAAGTTAAATTGTGGAAAAGAAGGTGAGGGAATAGATGAAACTTGGGGGGAGGGGGGGTTGTAAAATATAAATTGTTTTTTCTTTTCTATGAGAAGAAAAAACAATTTACATCTTACAAACAAGAAAGAAAAAAAGAGCAGAAAAATAAAAAGAGAAGCAAAAAGAAAATTAATCATCAAAATACAATGTCAATGATGGAACTTATGACAGAAGCTCAATAGAATAAACAAGAAAATTCTATGCCCCCCCCCCCCAAAAAAAGGGAAAAAAAAAGGAAAGGAAATTTAATTCAGAAAATACCAAAACAAACTGAAAATCAATTTAGAAAAATGAAAAACTAGAGGAAAAAACAAAAACAAAACTGCTCATTGAAAAAAAAGGGCAACTTCAGGACAAATTAGAATTTTAAGGATGACAATAAAAGTCTAACCCTCCCCCCCCCCCTCATCTCCCCTAAAGTAGAAATCCACCAGAAAGTATGCAATTTCTCTATGTGATAAATAACCTGGGAGACAAAATAGTGTAAACAAATACCTAAAAGCAAATGTGATCCTTTCATTTCATGATGTTGAAAGCCCTGCCAACCACAAAAGCCATACCAGGGCTGTCACCTCATTCAGTTTCAGTGGCTCCAGTAACTTTCATCTCAAGTTGAAAATCTACATCCCTTAATCAATCTCTTCAAATATCTGATACTTTCATCCTGATAAAAAAAACAACATACTGTGATCATAACGGAATGCAATACGCAAGGCATAACAAAAGCAGATAGTCTTTAACCTACATGTCAAAGCAAATTAGCGTGTAACTGTATAATATATTACATTCTGAGCCTTTAACTCAAAACTGTATGAGGAGAAAGAAGTTAAAACGAAAACAACTGTAGGACTTCTGATCTGTGAACTAGTACATGAATTTAAACGCAAACAATTTTTGTAACAGTAACACTAAAGAATGAAAGGAAGAAAAAACAAGAAAGAAAGAAAGAAAGAACGAAGAAAGGAGGGAAAGAAGTGAGGAAAGGAAGAAAAAAAGCAATTAAAAAAAAATATATAATTTTTGTTGTAAAAAAAAAAAAAAAAGATGTGTTGTTGATATTCCTTTTCTCTTCCATCTGAAAAAGTGTTGTGGTGTTGGGGGCTCATTTTTTTAATACAAAAAAAAATATTTTAACTTTATGGCATTTTAAAATCTTTAAAATATCACAAACCAACGGCTTACCATTGAAAAAAATACAAAGAATACTGACATTGAAATATTTATCAGCAATGTGATCTTTTAACAACAACAAAAAATCCACAAAAGACAAACCATACATAGATTTATTGAAAAAAAACAAAAAACAAACCCAACAACTGTATATGTGACGCTCCACCACGAAATGAGTCGCTTAGCACATTACCCAATTTTGCGCTAGGAACTATTAAAGGCAGGTGGGGGTCAAGTTGTCAATTCTGAGATTTTGATTGATTATTAAACTATATCCGTTTATCTACCTTATTATGAAATATCAAGGCATAATTTTTACTCCTATTGCTGTTAAATGTGTTTTGAAAATACCAAAGCCCTCATTCTGACAGCCTGTTACAAAAATAAACTTGCCCGTTTCTCATTTTGTCACATTCTGCAGTCTATCATTTCAATTTGTAATATTTTTGCACAGACTTGTCCGAATTTCAATCTGTTTTTTGTATTGGATAGCCCTTTTATTGCAGATTAATAACTTGTCAATAACTAAAAATTGACCTCTGGTGCAATGCGACTCCTTATGTGGTGGAGCGTCACATATGTAATATATATATATAATATAATATATATATATATATATATATATATATATATATATATATATATAATATATATATATATGTATATAAAGAAGAAAAAAAACACATACACACAACCTGAAAAAAATTTGCCAAAATGCCTTTTTAAAAAACAAATCAGTGTACACACACAACACACACACACACACACACACACACACACACACACCCATTAGTCTTCAAAAACAACAAACCACAACGACAACTTAAATAGAGTCAGTTAATTGTCACATCAACCTATCACCACCTTTTGGAAGTGTTTTCTCTTCTTTTTCGTTGTGATCTGGAACGCTAGTGTAGCATATACAATACAGAATACTACTAGTGTCATCAAATTAAGAAAGAAAAAAAAAATCAACAACTAAAAAAACCCACCGTGATAAACCCATTTACAGAGACCTACAAAAAAAAAAAAAGATTCACCAATACTTCAACTTGACAAAAATTTTAGTCATCATTGTCACAGATGCTCAAAGGGAAAGCATCCTACAACTCTGCTACAATTTTGATTGTGACCATTGGGAGAGTTGTTGCCCTTCCTTCACACCTTCCTCCTACTATCACCCCCTAGGAAATTGTCATTGTACTTTTTGTCTCACTCACAATACCTGAGAAACCATGTGAAGCTGTAAACTTGTTCATACTGGAGAATTAAGAAGCCTGCATGTGTGGAATATAATTTTTTTTTAACCCCCCAAAAAACAACCTGCCATACATGCAAAGTTTTCTTTTCCAATCTGTGTTTACAGTCTCTCAGCCATTCCCAGAGGTGGAGGTGGGTGAGTGAGACAAATGTGCATATTCTGGGTGAATCCCTCCCCCCCTATCCCCAAGTTGAAGAATGCTTCATGAAAACCATAGTTTTTACTACCAGTCCTAAATATGTGCATGCATGCATGCATGCGTGTGTGTGTGTGTGTGTGTGTGTGTGTGTGTGTGTGTGTGTGTGTGTGTGTGTGTGTGTGTGTGTGTGTGTGTGTGTGTGTGTTGTGTGTGTGTGTGTGTGTTTGTGTGTGTGTGTGCGCATGCGTATGTGTGTGTGTGTGTGTGTGTGTGTGTGTGTGTGTGTGTGTGTGTGTGTGTGTGCATGCATGTGTGCAACCATTTTCATGCAATATCATGTCTCTTCTCCTCAATGCAAAATTTCTAGGTGATTAACTGGTTTTGATATGTCTGTTTGATATTCATCCTATACTGTAATTTACCACAATGTTTCATCAATGCTTTATGTGAATGTCTTAGAAATAAATGTTTTCAGTTGTCTCAGCACAACACGAGTTCTAAGCTTGTTATCAATGCTCTGTGTCACTGCTCTGTCTTGCTCAAGTATATTATCTACTTTGAGAACAAATTCATGTTCAAAAAAAAAAAGTCTGTCCCGAGCCTAAGGCTCATCAGGCCGGTGCTTATCCCGGTTTCTGTGGCGTTAAGCGACTGAGAGTCATAGACTCCCCCCCGGATAGGACGCCAGTCTATCGCAGGGTTAACCCCCAACACAAGGTTGGTACCCCTTTTACACCTGGGTGGGGTGAGAAAATAGCCGTAAAGTGCCTTTTCCAAGGGCACAACACCATAGCCGAAAGCTGGATCGAACCTGCAACCTTTAGATTACGAGTCCAACGCCCTAACCACTAGACTACAGCGGCAGCCAGATATTTCTATGAGTCACATAAGTTGATTTTTTTCTTCTCCTTTTTCTTTTTTGTTTTTTTTTTTTGCTGCCATTCCATTAAATTGTTTAAAATCCTTTGACTTCTGGTGCTCTTTGTAAATTTTGAAAGAAACCCCCCTCCAAGACCCCCATTTCATTGCTCTAATGTATAAAAGTATATATTTTACTGAAAGAAAATGAACGGAGAATATGACTGTTATATAATTTATGTTTAATATAGACACGATAAGAGAACTCGCAGTCAAGGGAAGGTAACCATGATATTAAAGGAAAACTACACACAATATTCGGAGAAAAAAAACAACCAAACCCTATATAAATTTGACACTGTATCTTACGAGTGGAAATGATATTAAAATACTGACCAAAAAAAAGTACTGGGACACAACCAACCAAGAGTAATACTTACTAATCGTTGTTTTCACTGCCATACAGCACACTGATACAGAGAATTCTCGTCACTTCTTCAGCAGTAAGTAAATCTCCTAAGAACAATACTGACATGCTTGACAAATTTCTGCTGTACAAAATACAAAAACCGCATCCAAAAAAACTGATCAAAAACTTACACTGAGAAATCACAGAATGCTGAAAAGCAGTTGCCATTTGTAAGCAAATAAGCAAGCATAATCAAGTGACTGGCAAGACTGTTCATTGTGCGATGATCTCCTACACTGCAGCTATATCTGCAGTTAGAAGTGAATGGATGAACAATGGACACAGCAGATAACAGTCTGGATTTTTTTGTGATCTTAGCTTTTCTGACACTTCAGTTTCTGCTTTATCCAACACAAGAATTTTTTTTTTGATATTTTTTTAAAAGTTTGCAATTAGTGATTCAAGCTTGCATATGAACAAAGAACTAACAAAGTATCAGTTTTATTCTTTTTGGGTTTTTTTTTGTGTGTGTGTGTTACCATATTCAAATTAAGAAGGCATTAAAATAGACATATAATATACAAAAACTAGAAACATTGAAAGTTCATAAGCATCAACAAAACCTAGTTTTTATATTTCTTTACGCAACCTTGTCAAAAGAATAGTTTTTAAATTATGGCTGTAAACCAACTACAGACAGAAAAACAAAAAACCAGATAAATGTTACAGTTTTGATATTTACATGATGTCAATTATTTTATGACAGCCTTCTTGAATCGTTTCCACAGCAACCAGTGATTGGAAAGTTTAATTTCGCATGTTTTTGTGAGATGTGGGCGATGCCTAACAATGTCCATCTATAACGAAATTAACTGTATTTCAACATAAGTGCTGTTCAGAAATAACTGCCACGTCTGGCCTTTTATTTTATTTTTTTTTTTCTAATAAAATAAGATTTTTCTTTTTCAAAAATTTTATTTTATTTCATTTTCCCCCCCATGTCTGGCCTTTATTATACCCCCCCTCCCAAAACACACACACATATTTTATATCATATATATATACATATATATATATATATAATATATATATATATATATATATATATATATATATATATATATATATATATGTATGTTGTTTGTGTGTGTGCGTGCGTGCATGCGTGCGTGTGTATATTTTACATAGAGCAAATGCTTTGTGTAATCTGTTGATGCCTCATGGAAGTGTGCTCAAAAAACAGGTGGTGGTGGTATTCAGTAGAATGAATGGTAACTTAATGGTGGGAATGGAAACTTGGTGATACTAAAAAAAAACGTTAACAACAATAAAAACCCTTTCAATATCTCTGAACAAAAATCAACAACAATATAAGACAATACAAAAAATGGAGAGAAAAAAATTCTGGCAATAAAAAAAAAATCAAACACTCTCTCTTTCTTTATCACAAATACAACGGCACTTTCATTTTGAAAAAAACAACAACATATTGTGACTGGAATTCAACGATTTTTTTTTTTTTTTGTTCACCCACACCCAATAATATCACAAGTCATGCTGAATCCTCAAACAAACCAGGTAACTTCTCCCACACAAAAAAGAAAACAAACCCACAACCATTCCAAGACTAATATTCGTCTACAACTTGATCCCAACACTACTCTGATTCAAACCCACAGTAAGCTCCCACACATGGGAGAGAGAGAGAGAGAGAAAGAGAGAGAGAGAGGAGAGAGAGAGAGAGAGAGGAGAGGAGAGAGAGAGAAGAGAAGAGAAACAGAGAACAGAAACAGAGACAGAGACAGAGAGAGAGAAGAGAGAGAGAAGAGACAGAGATAAGAGAGAGAGAAAGAGACAGAAAAGAGAGAGAAGAGACAGAGAGAGAGAGACAAGAAGAGAGAGAGAGAGAGACAGAGACAGAGAGAGACAGAGAGAGAGACAGAGAAGAGAGAGAGAAAAAAAAAAATGCACTGCTCAATCATTCATGTCCATCAAAATAGGAGTAGGAAAACAAAGATTCCCTATTCAGTACTCCCAAAGACTACACATGTGATTCTATCACATCGTAGTTGAATCATCTCTCACCCAAAAAAAAAAAAAAAAAAAAAAAAATTCTCGCAACATGACCAAACACAACTGAATAGAAAACACTCCAGCTGCTTTTTTTTTTTTTGCTAAGCAAGTTTATCAATATCTCTGATTTCTTTACCATCATTTTTTAAATTTTGTTTTTCTTTTGTTTTCTCTAATTTTTGTTCACACAGATCTTTAAAAAAAAAAAAGCAACCAACTCAAACAGGCAACACACCGCTGTTTCTCGAAATGATGAACGACTTCCGAATCGCGGCGGGGCCCGAACCAAACGAACCCAACTCGGACCGCTGCGACTTGGAGAAACCGTAGTTCAAAATCCCCAACACGACCAGAGCGTTCCCCACCCACCAGAACAGCGTCTTCCCTTCCTCCTGAACCAGAACCGCGATGCACGTCTGCAGCAACGACTTGGCGTTGATGCTCATGTGGTGGGTCACCGGCGAGGTCATACTGATCACCTTCACCGCAGTCCACCCCACCAGCAACCTCAACACCCCCGTCAGCACCAGCTGCGACCAGCGGCGGCGCTCAGGATGTGCGAGGACCCCAGCGCCGACTGCAGCTGCCCCGTGCTGACCATCAGCGGGAAGAGGACGACGACGGTGTTGACGTTGTTGACGAGGGAGAGGTTCAAGGCGTTGCCGCGGACCTGCTTGTCGGCGCGCTTGATGAAAATGCCGTTGAGGGCAGCCGACATGCTGGCCACCAGCCCGTAGAAGACGCTGACCCACGACAGGCTGCTGACCAGCATCTCCTGGTCCACGCTGACCACGAACCCCAGGATGATGAGCGTGCAGGAGAAGAGCACCCGCACCGACACCTTCACGCCCAGCAAGAGCCGGGTGAAAATCACCGTGAAGATAAGGTGGAGGAGCGTGCGACCTGGTAAAAGTCCACCCCAATGTCCCTCAGGAGCAGGTTGTTCATGACCACGATGCCGATGAAGGTGAAGGTCATGTAGAGGACGTCGCTGTGCAGGAAGGTCACCAGGGGGATGCCCAGGCCCGGGGAGCGGGGGTTGAGGTAGCGTTGACCAGAGCGGCCACGAAGACGGTGAGGACCGAGAAGAGGCACTGCGCCCAGGCGATGAAGATGGTCAGGTCCTGGTCTGAAAACCCCCAAGAGTAAATAGTTAATATGTGTGACGCTCCACCATGAAATTTATTTATTTATCTTTTTTTTTTAATTCTTTTTTTTTTTTATTCTGAGGATAATGGAATAAGCAGTCATGTGCTTTTTTTTTTACATCCAGTCCCCGTGTGTATGCAGTTTTTTGTAAATCGTGTCATCTGTTCCCACCGGCTTATGATGGCCTACTCTTACAAAAGCGGAACAGGATTAAACGTGTGCGCAAGATGTTCTGCGTGTTTTCTGTAAACAATATGCCAATGCTATATCAACAATCGGTGGTCTAGGAGGTAATGCGACTGTCTAGAAAGTGAAAAGTCCGGGTCAGAGTGTGTGGTGGTCTGAATCCCGTTTGGACCCAAAACTTTTCCCCCTCATCCATCAGACCATGAATGGTGGTCTGGGGGCTAGTCTTTTGGATGAGACGATAAACCGAGGTCCCGTGTGTTACACATCATTATTTAGCGCACATAAAAGAACCCACGGCAACAAGAGGGTTGTCCCTGGCAAAATTCTGTAGAAAAAAGCCACTCTGATAGGGAAACAAATACGACTGCAGACAGGAAATACAAAAAAAAAAGGGTGGGTGCTGCACTTGTGGCAATGTGCTCTCCCGGGGGAGAGAGAGCAGGCCGAAATTTCATGCCGAGAAATCTGCTGTGACATAAAGTGGTATAAATAAATTAAATGATAAATAAATAAATAAATAAATAAATAAATAAACTAGTGAACAATCATGATGGACTCTCCTGTCGGTACAACAGAGGAGTAGGCAGACAGGTCAGTTGCTGGAATGGGTCCTCATGTGGGAATGAACACCAATCTTGGATGCACAGCTTCGCAAGCAGACAGTGCAGGGATAGGAGTCCACTGGGGCAGGACGCTGTTTTCATCTGTTCTTTGTCTCTAGAATGGCAGCTGTTCTGTTGGCCTCGAAGGTCTTCGCTCCCAGTGAACAATCAATTCACTGCTCATTAACAAGTCTTCCTTTTCAATCTCTGTGGGATTCATAGTCAGTGCCTGGTTTTCTCCTGTCTTGTGACTCTACAGGAGGTGTGTTTACTGGCCTCAGCAGACACATTCCTACTTCAGAGTAGCTCATCTTTTCTTTTTTTTCTTTTTTTGTACAGAACGCATGCTGGATATGTTCACGTTTCCATATGCCCGCTGAATACCTACATGAATTACGGGATCTTTAATGTGTACATTTTGATCTTTGCGTGTGTGTGTGTGGTGTGTGTGTGTGTGTGTGTGTGTGTGTGTGTGTGTGTGTGTGTGTGTGTGGTGTGTGTGCGCCCACCACACACACAAAATGGAAATAAAAAACAAAAGGAGGTCTGCACTTTAAAGTTGTTTTAGGAGAATGGGGATGGATAGCTCAGTGGTCAGAGTGCTTGCTTTCCCCAAGCTAAGGTTAAGCAGCATTGAGAGTAGTTACCAATTGGATGGGTGACCCTTTGCGTGCCTTGGCTTCAGCACAGTCCCACAGTTCACCCAGCTGTAAATGAGTACCTGCCCTCTTTAGGGTCAGGGAAGGTAAAGCAGCGAGGGAGAGGAGATGGGCACCACTCTCAATATACTGGCCCCTAGAGAAGCTGAGGTCTCTGACGCCTTGCTCCCTATGACCGCTTAGGTTATGGGACACCTTTACCATTACCCTTTTTTTTTCTTTCAAAATCTTCACTTCTGTTAAAAGCTCCCATGATTCATGTCAGGGTTACAGAAGCACAAACATGCTCAGCATGCATCCTATACATATCACAGAGAGTACACTACAAGATCAGTACTCCTCTGTCACACATGTCTCCACAAAACAGCACCCTCCTACCTCTGTGAATGTCTTCACCTGCACACTCCTCACTCCCTCTTACCTCCCTTGTGCTTACAAATACCTAAAAAGGTAAGGTGGTCAGAGCGCTTGCTTTCCCCCAGTCAAGTTAAGCAGCATCGAGAGTGGTTACCAGTTGGATGGGTGACCCTTTGCGTGCCTTGGCTTCAGTACAGTCCCCCAGTTCACCCAGCTGTCAATGGGAACCTGCCCTCTTTAGGGTCAGGGAAGGTGAAGCAGTGAGGGAGAGGAGATGGGCACTGCCCTCAGTATGCTGGCCCCTAGAGAAGCTGAGGTCTCTGACGCCTTGCTCCCTACGACCGCTTAGGTTATGGGACACCTTTACCATTACCCTTTTTTTTTCTTTCAAAATCTTCACTCATGTTAAAAGATTACATGATTCATGTCAGGGTTACGGAAGCACAAACATGCTCAGCTTGCATCCTATACATATCACAGAGAGTACACTACAAGATCAGCACCCTCTGTTACAAATGTCTCCACAAAACAGCACCCTCCTACCTCTGTGAATGTCTTCACCTGCACACTCCTTGTTCCCTCTTCTCTACTGCAGATATCTTGTGCTTACAAATACCTTAAAAGGTAAGGTGATGAGAGCGCTTGCTTTCCCCCAGTCAAGTTAAGCAGCATCGAGAGTGGTTACCAGTTGGATGGGTGACCCTTTGCGTGCCTTGGCTTCAGTACAGTCCCCCAGTTCACCCAGCTGTCAATGGGAACCTGCCCTCTTTAGGGTCAGGGAAGGTGAAGCAGTGAGGGAGAGGAGATGGGCACTGCCCTCAGTATGCTGGCCCCTAGAGAAGCTGAGGTCTCTGACACCTTGCTCCCCTACAACCAGTTAGGTTATGGGACACCTTTACCTTTTTCACCTTTTACAAATACCTAGATTCAACCAATCCACCGTTGGCTGTTGTTCCTCCTCTTTTTCTGGTCCATCGATCTGGAATAACTTCCCTCTCTCCCTTCTCCAAAAGCCTATAAATTTATGACACTTTTAAATCCAGCCTCAAGACAGATATATAATATCTATTCCAAACCCAAGATTTTCCTCTCCTGTTTCATCTAATATCTGTTCCTGCCTTCAACAGCTGAAATCCCCATCACACTCCAAAGCCTATAACCTTAATGTTGTGTGTGTGTGGGGTGTGTGTTGTGTGTGTTGTGTGTGTGTGTGTGTGTGGTGTGGGTGTGTGTGTGTGTGTGTGTGTGTGTGTGTGTGTGTGTGTGTGCGTGTGTTGTGTGTGTGTGTGTGTGTGTGTTCCTTTAAATGAATTAAAACTGTTAATTGATTATTGGTTGCTTGTGTAAAAAATAGGCTGAATGCAAGCGGTTTGATTTGGGTTTTTTTTTTACAAGATATAGGAAATAATACACTAAAAAAAAAAATTTTTTAAACCCTAACCCCCCCATGAACACACACCACAACACCAAAAAATCCTCAAAACACACACAACCACTGACATGCAAAAACCCCCAAACAAATCCCACCGCCACACACACCCCCTCCTGAGAAAAAACCCCCAAACAACCCCCCCCCCCAAAAAAAAATCCAACCCAAAACATCCACACACCCCAAAAAATCAACAAACAAAACCAAAACTGACCACCATGTTTTGCAGACATTAGGCGCTTGTTGACGAAAATGAGCGAAATGGCCATGACCCAATGACACATGATGACCAGTATGATGCGGGGCTGCAAGACCTCGCCCAGGGGGTGGGCTGCCATCTTGTCCAAGGGATGATGGGATGGACGCTGGTCATACGCTCTGGTTCTGTCTGGTGGCCGGGGTCATATTACTGCTGGAGAGGGGCTGGTAGAAAGATCATGTGGATTCGGTTACTTTTTTTTTTTTTTTTTTTTCTAGTTGGCTATGGGTGTTAGACTGATACTAATAATTAATGTTGAATAAAAAAAACTGTATTCAAGAGAGAGAGAGAGAGGAAGGAGGAGAGTGTGTGTGTGTGTGTGTGTGTGTGGTTTTATTTTATTCTTTGTGTGTGTGATGTGCATTATGTGTGTGTGTGTGTGTGTGTGTGTGTGTGTGTGTGTGTGAGAGAGAGAGAGAGAGAGAGAGAGAGAGAGAAGAGAGAGACAAGAAGACAGAGACAAAGAGAGAGACAGAGAGAGAGAGAGACAAATGTGTGTGTGTATGTGTGTGTGTGTATGTGTGTATGATGAGTGATGTGTGTGAGTGTGTCGTGCGTGCGTGCGTGTGTGTAAGTGTGTGTGTGCACGCATGCTCATATGTGTGTTTCTCTCCAAAATTCCAAAAGCATGTCTTCCAACATACAGTTTTACAATGAACCCAGAAATGTAGGTAAAAATGGTTGAATACACAAAATCTCACCATTGTGAACCTTGAAGTTCTAGGCTAGCAAAGGAACAACAACAAAAAAAGAAAGAAAAAACCCCTAACCGAGAAATGTTTGCAATGCATGAGAAAAAAGAAATCACCTCTTGTTTTCCTGTCCATAATTAAGTCTCTAACTAAGACAGGGAAAGGAGAGGATGTGTGCTTAAAACATGTTAATTATAGTATCTGGTTCCATGTGCAAGCTGAAAACATTTTCTGCATGGATCTGCTATCTCCTACTTTTTGTGGAAGGTTACCAAAAGTTATGTTTCTTTTATGAAAAATATTTTATACATGTATAGATATTGCTGTTTGTTACACAAGATTATAATTGTTTTGTTAGGGGGTGTTGAAAAAAAAGTGAAAAAAAACAAACATAAAGAGTTGAGTATGTCACCACATACACAAAAATTCCAATAATAATAAAAGGAAAGATGAATTTTCTTCAGTTCTGTTGTCTATGCTCTTCATCCCAGAACTCTGTGTGTGTGTGTGTGTGTGGTGTGTGTGTGTGTGTGTGTGTGTGTGTGTGTGTGTTGTGTGTGTGTTTTGTGTGTGTGTGTATGTGTGATGAACGGATACAGCAAAATACTAGCAATTAAATACTAAATAGCATTAACAAAAAAACCCCCTTTTTTTCACTTTACCAGTTTATTTACACATCACTTCTAAGTTTTATGGACTTTTTTCTGACTGCATGGGGTGTTATGTGTGCTTTATGTGTCTGTGCAGGCATGCATGTGTGCATTGTGTGTGCATGTGTGTGTGGTGTGCATGTGTATGTGTGTGTGATGTGGTCAGCAAATCTCCTTTGCTTTACAGGAAAAAAAAACAGCCTTAAGCTTAGTGAAGGGAGTGCCATGGTGTGTGAAGGTGTTAGCTGCTTTAGGAAGTATTATTTTAGTATTATTGAGCATAAAAATAATCTCATATAACGCCAGACTGCACCTACTGACTCAAAGGGCCAGCCTATGCACACACATGGAGAAGAAAAAAAGAGGGAAAGTATGGGGAGTGGGATCGGGGAGTGGGTGGTAGTAGATAAAGGGGGAGGGGGGAGGGGGAGGTGTCCCACTTTCATTTCGTATTAAGTTGGCCTACATGGTTAGTATCGAATAAGGGAGTCGCAATTCAACAAGATGCGTTCAGTTTTGTATTGCGTGATCAAAATAGTGTGGTATTTAATACCTCCCTCGGAAATTCTATTGGGAATAGTCAATGGTCGAAATTCTACGTTGAACATAAACGTTAACTACATTTATAAATATAATACATTTAACTACATATACATACTTTATTCGACACAGCAACACTGACTGCCACGCACACCACTCACACTCCACGTTCACACTGATTTAGATACATCAAATCGGTCAAAAACGGCCGTAATTTCTACATTAGAGTTAGCTAGTAACCTTCAGTTTTTCCGCCTGCTCTAGCCTAGTGCATCTCATAGGGCGTTTCCTGTCAAACATGCTCCAAACTCTCGTCATTTTCAACCACTAACTTTCCACTTTTTCCATGAGTCATCCTCCAACTACGTACTTCGACCTCCGCCCTAAATCTGGGAATGTTTGAAAGAATAGATATGACCAAGACAAGTCACTTGTTCATGGTGGACTTCACCGCAACCTCAAAATTCAGATTCGATCAGACGACATCATCGGTGGAAGTACCGATCGGCTAAGAACCAATCGCGACGCATGTGACAACGCCGTGTTGTTTTCAAGGGAACCGGAGGCGTGTTGAACACAGTGAGTCACAAATGTGTAATCATGGGTCAGTCGACGATATGCTGCACGGAACAAAATTTTACTGTCAAGGGAAACCACTTTGTACGACCCGCGCTCCCCGCAACTCGCACCACGTGGGTCAGGCTTTTATCCATTCATTCATGAGTCACCGTGAAAATGCCTTGAAGCCCAAATCGCAGCCGCAGTGCACGCCTGATCGATTTTTCGCACTGACCTCGACCTCAGGCGAGGTCACGGTACAATTTTTTTTTCCCGCAGGGCTAGGTATTTATTCAGTGTGATTGAGGCAGACCGTTACGGTCAACGCCTTTTAACCGTCTAAGGTAATAGGTCAAACGTTGGAAACCCCTTGCATTCTAAAATAAATTACGCTCCCACGTCAAAGTCATCCCAGGATGTTTTCCCCCTTTCACACAAACAGTTCATGTACGTGAGCAAAATATAAATCTGCTATTTCATCATCACGAAAGGTAACAAAAGTGAGGTTTTCTGCAATGCCTTTGAACTGACCATTACAGGACCATTACAGCTTATCACAGAGCACTGTGACAGTCTCAACAGGCTTCTATCTAGTCTATGGTTCATTGTAGGGGCCGAAAGAAACCCAAGGCGGAAGTCTGCATATAATTATTTTATTTACATGTAGCCTATATATTTTCTCTTTCATATTGACGTCTGAGGCAGAAAATTGCAACAGAGCAGACCTTTTTTTTTTTTAAAACAGCCCCCCCCCCCCCCCCACCCCCCCCCCCCCCCCCCCCCCCCCACCCACACACACACACACGCTAAGATACACTTCGACTCACTGTGAAGTCTGCTTGCTCTTCACTGAACTTTCCCATGAACTGAGACAAATTAGGCCTAATGGGGCAGGGAAAGTGTGTGTGTGTGTGTGTGTGTGTGTGTGTGTGTGTGTGTGTGAGAGAGAGAGAGAGAGAGAGAGAGAGAGAGAGAGAGAGAGAGAGAGAGAGAGAGAGAGAGAGAGAGAGAGATAATCTTTATTTTTCAAGGGTTATGGAGTAAGTATTACATACTTTTTTCATCAGCCCTTGCCCTGATTAGTGATATAGCCATTAAAAAAAATTTTTTAAAGGTAACAGCACCCCCCTAACCCACAAACCACCATCACCACCACCACCAATTTAACATATATTTTTAAAAAAGGAGAATAGATACATTCAACAAAACCCTTTATCTCCAACTGGATACATTGATAATTATTCAAACAAAGGAGATAGATAAGTATTCACAACACATAGTCCACAGCTGACCCGAACGTTAGTGTCAAGACAGATGCACAGTATAGTTACGTCAATCAAGTCAATTAACATCGAGAAAAAAAAGAGAGAAGAAGAATTAAAAAAAACAACAACAAAAAACTCAAAAATACCCAACGAGAGAGAATAAAAACAAGCAAAAACAAACAAACCCCACCAACCTAGAGAGGAGACAGCAGAGAAGAGAGCAGCCCCCCCCCCCCCTCCCAGAGAGGGGAGAGAGAGAGAGAGAGAGAGAGAGAGACTGTGTGTGATGGTGTGTGCGCTGTGTGTGTTGCGCGCACGGTCGCAGCGCGTGCGCAGTGGGTTGTGTGTGTATGTGTATGTGTGTGTGTGGTGTGTGTGTGGTGCGCGCGCGCGTGCACGTGTGTGTTGTTTTGTGAACGTACACGCGCGCACTGAAAACTTCCCAGATGTGTTTTAAACATTAAAATGATCGAGAAAACCTTAGATTTATTTAAATGAGGATTTCAAAGTTGTTAGGTTTTTTTCTTGTCTGCAGAGTCTACTCACGATCTGTTCAGCATAAAATTCGTTTTTGTCCAAATTTAATGGTTCTGCTGACTCATAGTTCAGTTTCAAGTTATTCAGTGATAAAAAAAAAAAAAACAACGTTCCCATTCTAATCTGCATATATATATATATATATATATATATATATATATATATATATATATATATATATATATATATATATATATATATATATATATATATATATAAGTGTGTCGTGCGATAACGCACACACAATAAGACACTTCAGTCACGAGACGCTTTCAAAACTAGGTCACAGATCCTGCACTGACAAAACCGAAGATCCTGTATTATTCAGTCTGTATTCAATGTCTCTTCTTTTTAAAAAAAAAAATCTTTTTTTTTTCTTTCCTCAGCTAGAGCTCCAGGGTATATTTATGGTGGGAGTGTGTGTGTGTATGCATTTTGATTTATAATGTCTGAACGTCACACTAGTGTGCATGCAGTTTTTTTTTGGTTTTTTTAAAACAAAATTTTGTCCTCCATTTCTATCGACACGTAATAGCCTACTGTTTCGAAATATGGAATGGGTTTTAAAGTGTACAACTGTTCTGCGTTACCCATTAACAGCTGGGTGGACTGGGGACTGTACTGAAGCCAAGGCGTGCGATTGTCACCCATCCACTGGGAACGAGGCTCGATGCTGTTTAACCTTAGCTTGGGTGAAAGTGAGTGCTCTGACCACTGAGCTGTCAAATCCCCTACAAAATGTTTTTACTTGTTCTCAGCTTCTTTT
>CM060348.1:28727072-28764572 GCA_030674155.1 Stramonita haemastoma
TAATAATAATAATAATAATAATAATAATAATAATAATAATAATAATAATAATAATAATAATACTTCGAAGTTATATTGCACTACTATATCTTGCAAAAACAAATTAAAGCCCTTGCATTCAACCTATACAACACACAAGCAACTAATAACAATTAGTAGTTTTAGAAAATTCGAATATTTACACACACGCAGGCGCGCGCGCACACACACACACACACACACACACACACACACACACACACACACACACACACACACACACACAACACAACACACACACACACACACACACACACACACACACACACACACACGAACCATGTGTATCCGCGATTGCTTTCCAATGGACCATTCCAGTGACGTGAATAAGGAGGGGGGGGGGGCGGGGGTGGTGGTCTGCTGCATGGGTAACAGCTTGCCCTCCATAGCTTACTTACTTACCCAGGCTTTGCGCTCTAGAGCCAGACTGAAGGATGCCTACCATACCACCCTGCCCCATGTCATGGACCCATCAAAAGAACAGTCACGTTGATGTGGCGTGGAGGTGTGACTGCGTTGGAGATGCTCTCCAAAGGCCAACTAGCCCCCAGGGCTGCAGCACATAACTGTGCAAGTCAAGTCTCCTAGTCAGAGAGTCATAGTCGATCACTAAAGACTAAGCTGTAGAGTGGAATTCCATGAGTGGGAAAGCCACTGATCATACAGCCTCTCACTTTGCTGTTGCCCCCAACGTCAATGGTTTAATCAAGAACTGTGATAAAACCCGGGCGCTGACGGTACTATATATATATATATATATATATATATATTATATATATATATATATATATATATATATATATATATATATATATATATATACATAGAGAGAGAGAGAGAGAGAGAGGAGAGAGAGAGAGAGAGAGAGAGAGAGAGAGAGAGAGAGAGAGAGAGAGAGAGAGAGAGAGAGAGAGATAAGGTAGACATGTCATTCTCGGAAGACTGGAGTTGCCCTCTGGAGCCTGGGTTTGTGAATATGGAAAGCAAGCTGTTACCCATGCAGCAGACCCCCTCCCCCTCCTTCCCCACGTCGCTGGAATGATCCATTGGAAAGGCAATCACCGATACGAATGGTTCCAGTACCGTCGCAGGTGCCACCAGAATGTTGCCATATACAGCCCCGAGCCGCCCTGGGACTCCAACTCCTAGATTTTTCCTCAAGGATGGTGTCTAAACACGACACCTGTGTGCATGCTGGTTTTTTATTTTGTGCCTACCGGCACACAATGGCCTGCTCTTTTGAAGGGCAGAACAGGTTTTTAAGGTGTGCTCAAGATATTCTGAATACGTTCGCACATGGGGCTCGGTGTATGGTCTCATTCGGATGATTATATAAAATATATACATGTTACCGTAGTAGTTTTTTTCTTTTCTCAGTCAGAGCATTCGCGTATCAATTTATTCGCCCATTCACCTTTTAAATAAAAATAAATAGATAAATAAATAATTAATTAGTTCTTAGCTCCTAGTTTCTTTTCTTCTTTCTTCCCGTTTCTTGTCTCTGAACACAAAGCATATTATGTTCTGATGCAAGTAATTATCATTATAAAAAATCACTTCGCATAGCAGATTTGTACACACACACACACACACACACACACACACACACACACACACACACACACACACACACACACACACGTGCACACGCGCACACACACGTGCGCGAGCGCGCGCGCGCGCACACACACACCACACACACACACACGTGCACACGCGCACACACACGTGCGCGAGCGCGCGCGCGCGCACACACACACACACACACACACACACACGTGCACACGCGCACACACACGTGCGCGCGCGCGCGCACGCACGCGCACCACACACACACACACACACACCACACACCACACACACACACACACACACACACACACACACACACACACACACACTCGAAGTCTTGCTATTTCAAAGTCTGTTCGTGATGTAATATTTATCAATCAAAAGAAATATCCAAAAAGAGCTAGGGATATCTCTTTTTTTGCAGCCCATATGAAGTTATACCGAAGACCTTATGAAGGAAAATAATATCGATATATCAAACGTCCCAGTTTTACCAGTATATTCCACCATGGGAACATATTTAATATACAAACTTTTATATTGACTACACAGAAACAAAAAAGGACACTAATCAAAACCTACTCACAACTGAGATTCAAAATCATATAAACTGTCAGTATTTAAACAACTTGAAAGTAGGCTATAGACGGACGGATCTGTCTTAAAATTGGGCGTGTGCGGGGCTACATTCGTTATACCCGATTTAAAAGTAAAAAGATCTTTTTGTATTGGAAAAAGTTTCACAATAATTATTCACATCTGCATTGTTCGCAATTTTTATGGCGCTAAATTATCTTTCAAATATTTTTCTTGCGATTTACAATGTCGTTTTTGTGTTGATTCAAAATAAGTTTTACTCGCTTTGAAACATTGAGACTCTAAAATGAGAAATGACGTTATTTTTTAAATAAAGTTCCTTGTGCATTCTCTTGTTTCTAAAGGTATTGGGATAAATTTTTGCTGGGTGCCATCACACTGCGGTCTTTACTGGAACGAGTTGGCGGATTCTCTGGCAAAACGCGGTGCTTCAGAATGTACAAGTGACTTAGGCCTAATGACTAACAGTATACGTCTACTTTTATCTTCATTTGAAATAATTTCAATTCTTGCAAACTCTATGTATTCAAAGTTTTTTTTTAAGCTTCACTTAAAATTGTTTGTGTTGCCCACGAAATATAGAAATTATAATTCATAAACTACGTCTAAATACTTGGAAAACTAAATAAAAAAAAAAGTTTTCTGCATTTATATATTGTTTGATTGCCTTGTGCTCATTGCCTCGTATAAAAGCAAAGGGATAGATCTAAGAAAAAAATATGGAAAAATCCAAAGTGCTCTGTATGGTTCCAGAGTCGCATGTCCTAGTATCAGTTGCAGAAAGTATTTGCCAGTCACCAGTAGGACAGTTACTGTAAATGAAATTTTATAAACTTATCATCATCCATTACATTCTTCATCCTTTCACTTTCCCCTCGTCCCCTTTTCAGTACATTTTTAACGTGAATGTACCATTGTCTAAATCACCTTGTAGTGAATGGACATTAAACCAATGAGAAGCGCGCGCGCGCGCACACGCGCGCGCGCACACACACACACACCAAGACAGGAGAGAGAGAGAGAGAGAGAGAGGAGAGTTTATTTATTTATTTATTTTTTATTCTTTTATTTATTTATTCTTTTATATCGAGGATAACAGAATAAGCAATCAGTGCTTTTTTTCATCCGGTCCCCGTGTATGTAGTTGTGTAAATATTGTCATCTGTTCCCACCGGCACACGATGGCCTACTCTTACGAAAAGCGGAACAGGATTTAACGTGTGCGCAAGATGTTCTGCGTGCGTTCGCACACGGGGCGAAGAGAGAGAGAGAGAGAGAGAGAGAGGAGAGAGGAGAGAGAGAGAGAGAGAGAGGAGGAGAGAGAGAGAGAGAGAGAGAGAGAGGTATCTTTGTTATTTATCTTATTTATTTATTCTTTTATATCGCGATAATGGAATAAGCACTCATATTACATCCAGTCTCCGTGTGTATGCAGTTTTGTAAATGTCATCTGTTCCCACCGGCACACGATGGCCTACTCTTACGAAAAGCGGAACAGGATTTAACGTGAGCGCAAGATGTTCTGCGTGCGTTCGCACACGGGGCCTCGGTTTATAGTCTCATCCGTTACGCACAGAGAGATAGATCTTTGTTACGCACAGAGAGAGTTTAGGCCCAGCCCAGTCTCACAATTTGTACTTGTGAAAATAACATGAAAAGTAACCTCCCCCCCCCCTCCCCCCATTCCAAACAAACAAACCAAACGGGTGAAAAAACTAACTTGAGACAACAACAAAACCATAACAACCACGACACACAATATCATCAGCCGCATGCACGTACACACACACACACACACACACACACACACACACACACACACACACACACACACACAACACCACAGAGTTAATATTAACTTGGAAAACATAAGCAAGCATATTACACAGTAATAGACATGAGTGTTTGTTAAACACAGACTTGCACCGTGGGAGCATTAAATTGAACTGAATTAAATTGAATCAATTTTATTTAAAGACAGTTATGCTTAAGAAAACATGCTTTTTCTGGGCAAAAAGAACACACCCCAAAATCGGCAACGAACAATTTTTCAACCAAGCAAGTTTTTTTTCAAAGGAGAGAGAGAGAGAGAGAGAGAGAGAGAGAGAGAGAGAGAGAGAGAGAGAGAGAGAGAGAGAGATTTGTTCGTAACTTCATAACGCGCGCTGGTCAATGGTAAAGTGCGTGTGTGTTTGCACTTAAGTCGGAAAATATAACCTTGCACGATTCGATTCGAACTGGTAATAGTCTGTCTTGTGGAAGGTCTCTGTGCAAAGCCAACAGTTATTCGATCGGGAAAAAAATATCCGTAGGACTGTGGGTTGCCAGGAATCTGCGAATATTCCAGAACAATTCTTTTCAAAATTTCTCCAAAGCGAAGGTGACTGGTGGTAATTAGCCATAGTGACGAACTAACACTAGGCAAGTCCTATGAACTGAATGCGAAAGCCGAAGAATTTGACCTCAGATTTGACCCCAGGTGGAGTAAAATTTTGGATCTTGCACCACGACAACAGTCAAGCTCTCATCGTCATATATTCTATTGACGTGAAGAACGGTAACCAACCAAAGTCATTTGAACTCGATCCTTTCTGTTGGTGAGACTGTGCTTTGTGGTCCAAAGCAGTGTTAATATTCAACTATGGCTTCAGACCAGGGAAAGCTCCCGATTTTGAACACTCTCAATTCTTTTGAAGAGTATGTTGCTTTCGCGAAGCTTGCGGAACAAGCAGAGAGGTATGACGATATGTCGAAAGCCATGACAAAAGTGATAGACACAGGAAAGCAGTTGTCACCGGAATGTCGTAACCTTTTCTCAGTGGCATACAAGAATGTTGTTGGCGCTAGACGTTCTTCTTGGCGTGTGATCTGTATGATCGAACAGAAAGCGGAGACAGAAAACCACAAGAAGCTGTCAAAAGAAATGCGAGGGCGCGTCGAAAAGGAGCTGGATGATACATGTGATGAGGTGCTAGGACAGCTAGACAAGTTGCTTGGTCAAACGTGTACCCCCGAAGAGAAAGTTTTCTACTTGAAGATGAAAGGTGATTACTGTCGCTACAAAGCCGAGTACAAGGAAGAGGACGGACCCAAGTCGGATGCTCAGTTGGCATACGAGGAAGCTACGAAATGGGCAGAGGGAAGTGGCAAAGATGGGCCAAACATGGTTGCAACCCACCCCAACCGCCTTGGACTTGCTCTGAATTATTCAGTGTTCTATTATGAGATTCTTAATGATCCAGATAAGGCGTGCGAACTTGCCAGGCGGGCTTTTGATGACGCTATTGCTCAACTAGAGGGCGACAAAGAACGTGAGGACTGTAAAGACAGTACACTTATCATGCAGCTTCTTCGAGACAACTTGACGCTGTGGACATCGGACACCACGAATGCGGAGAACGGTGGCGATGCGCAAGACTAAGCTAAATTTTGTGCATCTCAGTAACCCCCATCCCATTCTGCGCACTTTTGAAATTGACTCTTTTGCTGAAAATCATCAGAACAAGAAGAATCTTCGCTCATCATCTTGTGTCATTTCTGAGGACCCCATTTCTGAGTGAACTGCTTGCTCTTTTCAGTTGCATAGCACATTCAAGGGTGTTCCTGAACCTCATGTGAGAATGTTGAGACTGAATGCAACATGAGATTTGACATATCTTTTGCCTGTTATGCTTTTTGACATGTATGAAATTTGTATGTCGGGTATTATTTACACTTTGCCAGCATCACTTTTAGTATAAATTTGCTGTCTGTTCATTTAGAATGTGTTACAATGTCAGTAGAGTATTGGTTTTAACATTTTGGTGACTAATAGGTTAAGTGATTTTTACTTTTGAGTTCATAAGTAGGTTTTGGAGAGATTGAGTGTAATTTATGCATTTAACATTAAACAAATTGCCTTTACTTTTGACATTTTGTAAGTGTTTGTAATGACCCTACTGTGTCTGGTGGAAAAAATGCAGCATTGAAGTATGTCAGCTGTTTCCAGGCTCTTGCCAATATTTTTGTATCTTTACTATTATTAGGGATTGAGTTCAGTCTATATTTGACCAGTTTTTAAAAGAAAGTGGCATGGAATATATTTTGTATTACCATATATATATTTTATGTCATTTTCTTTTAAAAAATAATCCAGTAGATAACAGTAAGGTATGTTGCATTATTCTGACAAAACTTTTTAAAAACTAGTCCATGGCTAAGAAAATTAGAAAGGCTATAGTGTTTTTCTTATCAAAAAAAGACCGCCTGTTTTTATCAATTTAAACAGACCTAGATAATATCACAAACTTTTTGTTTTACAAGTAAATGCCATACAGGGTTTGGTGTTCTAACAGTAACACAATTGACAACACGCATTCATAGTCGCAAACACACACTCGATTACTGAATTTAATATTTAAGTATACACAAGATGAAACAGGACTGTTCTCCAGCATAAAGAGGGACTGATACAGGTTAAATTGTGCAGTTGAAAGTTGCAATGTACATTGAGCAGTGTTGCTGATTAGGCGGAATTGCCATTACATAGGCCTACCCATAATTGTAATTTGTATGATAATTTTGGTGCATTTTTCCAATTATAGCTTACAAGACGATGGGAAATTTCTGACTCGTGCATACAGAGAAAATGTTATCATTTGTGTGTGTGTTTGTGTGTGTGTGAGACACTGAATATCAATATGTGACATTCAAAACATGAAAAACAAAGATATGCTGTGTTGTTGCAAAATGATTCTCATGAAGTCAGTATGAAAGTATAGTGATTTATAGTCTAGTTATTCCCCCTCCTTCTAAATTATTAAAAAAGAAAATAAATCTAAGACATTGTCATATTAAAACTAGAGGAGAGAAAAGAGAAAGCCATAAATTTATCATCATAGCAAAACCAAAGCTTGTTGTCCTCGCCATATTGTCATCTATCTGTTTTCTAATTATGTAATATTAGTAATATAAAGTTTTATGTGTGTTTTGAGTATGTACAGTTGTAACAGTGTGTTACTGTGAATGGATGCAGCTTTTTGCCTGAAATGTAAAACTTTGAGATGAGCAGCCAATAAGTTCATTATAGCCATTGTCAGTTATGTTTCACTTTCAGGTGTGTGGACATGCACACACACATTCACAAGCGCATGTGCATGCACGTGTGCGTTCACACACACACACACATATGAGTCATAGAATTTATTCACAGTCAATTAACATGTAGAGGTAAAGCTGGAAGACAACAGATGTGGAAAGCTGTGAAAAGAAGTGTTTGAGAAAAGAAATGGTTTATTTGGTTGTGCACTCGGCTTTTCATGGATGATAGATACTAGATAGGTTTAGTCATAAGTGCTCTTTTGTCATTATCAAATCATAAGTGTAAATCGTCACATTTGATTGGCAAATCTGACAGTGAAGAAAAGTTGGAAGATTAAAAACCAAATAGATTAAAGGTGATGGTATATTATATAAGTAACTTTTACATTTTGTCTTGCTTTGCTGACATTGTGACGTCAGTGTCTATTTGTTCATAATCATTTTTCTCAAGGAAATTTGGGAGAGGAGGGACAGAAGAAATTAGCTTTCTCTTTTAACTTTTAATAAAAAAAAAATAAAAAAAAAAGAGAAGAAAAAAATAGTTAGACTGCTACGTTATAAAATTGTACTGCGGTGAAGGTTTGGTTGTTTTTGCCCCTTCTCTGAAAAAAAAAAAGAATTGGGAAAAAGAGCATTTTCAAAGCAATTTCTTTTTTTTTTGGGGGGGGGGGGGGGGGGAATGTAATGGTAATTACAAGTATTTTGTATTACCAAGTCATTCCTCCCCGACCCTCTTCCCCCCGAAAGCTGTATAGGAGATAAGCTCCCATCTATGACATGATTTGAATTTAAGATTTGCATTAGAATTTTGTATTGGTAGTGTAACAATGCACTTGATAATGCTTTTTATTTGAATGTGTTTGTTTTCTTAGATTAGAATAATACTCAGGTCGAGGCACTTTTTGTTTTTGAATCGAAATGTCAGCTGAATTAAGATGTTGTTTTTTTTACTCAGGTTTTTGGTTTTCAATTTTCGCTGAAGTGTTCGATTTAGTTAGTTCTCATCACATCTCATCAGACCTTTCAAAACCACCTGAGTTACCACTGTTATTCTTGCCAGTGTTGTGTCTGGTTACCGTTCACTTTAAGTTGACAAGAAATGTTTAAAGTATGCCCTGTAGATTTTTAAAAACATAAGGGTGCAAGATGGATGTTATTCTTTGCATAATTTATGTTTTTTTTTGTTTGTTTTATCAATAGTGTGGATTTCTTAAAGAATAGTTGAAAAGTATTAAGTGGTGGGTTCAAAAAGATGCAAAGAAATACTCCACAGTAGTCTTGAACACCTTTTTAATTAAAAGTTCATGTAAAAGTTCTAGATGTGGTTTCATTGAAAGTGTGAGTTTCCAAGAAAAGAACTAATTTTGCTCGTTAGCTAACCCATAATTTATGTTAGGATCACATTGTTCTTGTGTCATCTTCGTGTTTTAGGTGGTGATACACTGCTTTGACTATGAGGCTCTCTACTGATCTTACAAAAGAGCAATTGTGTTTTTACTGGGATGCACATGTTTGGTTACTGAGTTTTGAGCTGTACAATATATGTTGGTAGTGAATCAGTAAATTTGTCAAATTTATAGAAAAGATGAACTTTATTTCCCTTTCAGTATGTGACAACTGTGGAAAGCTGTAGATGGAAACAGGAAAGCCTACAGTTTCAGCATATCAAAAATGGTTTGTTTCCCAGAAGTGGGAATGTAGCTAGCTACTTTAGTGGTGGGCAAAAAAGGTAGCCTACACAAAATCTCACCACTGGTGACCCCACAGCTCTAGCCAAGGGGAAAAAAAAGTAAATGTGGTGCAAGAGTTTGACTTTGAAAAATGAGTACAGACTAAAAATGTAGTATTAGAAAAGACGCTTAACGGCAGTGCAACACATTTTCGCTTATATGACAGATAACAATAGTTGCTGTCTGAGTGTTGGACGAAGGAAAAGGTTAAGGGCAGTGATATTATGATAACCTGGCAGTAGCACATCAGGGAAATTTCCTGAATGTAGTCTTGTAGTGTCAGTTCTAGAATACAGGCAGACAAGTAAATCTAAAAATTCAGCATGTCATACATGTACCCCCCCCCCCCAAATAAAACTTGATCAATTGAGAACAAAATTTATGTAAAGAGTTCTGTGACTCCGAAAAGTAAATATTGTGAAAAACATTTTCCACAAGCACCACAAATACTCGGTTGGAAAGTACTTTTCCAATAAGGGGATGTTGAACAAAAGTGTACACCGCCTCCCACCCTCCTGAAAACTTTTTTTTTTTTTTTTAAGTTGTGTAATGTTTCATTTTATTGCATGTGATAGTGTGCTTACACTGTTGATAATTGTCTTCAGAACTGCTGTTGTAGCTAGGTGTGCCCACATTTACTCATGAAGACAGCAGGACCAAGGGCACTGTTGTTGTTGTGTGTGTGTGTGTGCGCGCGCGTGTGCATGTGATTGGAGTGAGTTTGCATTGTGGAGGAAGAGAAGTGGGTTTGACACGTTGAAAGTATTTTGAGGAAGAACCATTGCAAACAGTAGTGGTGGTTTGTTTGGCAAGTGGTGTGAATGAGCCAATTGTGCTACCAGCTAGCTAGCCTGTGTATTGATCTTAGCATTGCTGGATGTAGTGGTAGCACATAATTTTGTTTTACAAAACCTACATAGTTGCTTTTTTTTTTTTGGTGTGTGCTCCAGATCATACTTTCGTTTTTATGGTTGAGTATATCAGTTACATGGTACCATTTGATGTCTTGATGCTTATTTGTTATTGTGCTTGAGCTGTTGATGTAACGATTGCTCCTTTCTGTCGAATATTATGGTTGGCTCAGTGGACGTTTTGATTTCTATTCTGCAAGTGTTTTGTAGATTTTTTGTGAAATGTACCCACTACTTAACTGACTGGTAATATTGGACAGAGAGTAGAAAGAGAATCTGGGAGAAAGTGACTGTTACTAGAATATTGACCTGTAGAAAGTGGATACGAAAGTGGCTGTTATTAGACTTGCTGTTTTGAGATGGTAGAAAGTGTTTACATTTGTTATTTTGACTTTTTGCGATGAACAGTTATGTATATTATTCTTACATTTAACACTGGTAAGAGAAATTGTGCGTGTTTTGGCACCTGTTAAGAAATGACACATGGTGACTTGATCAGAAATATACACTAGTGCAGAGAGAGAGGAAAAAATAGACTAAGGAAAAAAACAGCAGGTAACTTGACTTTTTCTATTCTTGTCTTGACAACTAAGGCAGAAGTGTATTTGTATTGGGAAAAAGAACAGAGTAAAAAGAACAGATCATAGTTTGAAAATTGTTTTTGTGCAACTTAACAGTCATAAGATTATAACAAAAAACAAAAAATCAAAAGAATGTCATGGTGTTCAACAGATTAATTTTAAAAAAATGTCTTGTGGATGAATTCACTGATATATAGGTTTTGGTGAGCTGGACTGTAGTTACCTGTGTAGATAAGTACTATCTACACAAGACCGTGCAGACAAGCCTGTGTGGAGCAACACTGTCGATCTTGTGCTTTTGAGAAATGCTGGTTTATTTAGATGTGGAAGAAGAAGGAAAGCATTCTATGCATTTTGTTCACAACCCACTGAAATTTTCCCCCCTTTGTTTTGTTACTTTACTCCAGTTGTTTCAATCTCAGAATTGTTTTTGCAGCAAAACTAACCTTAGGTCTGTGTTCAACAAGATTCAGGAAAGTAGGCTAGTTGTCTCCCCTTTGTCACTCTGCATTTCTTTGTGATTGGTGACCTGATTGTGCACACAAAACGTGAAGAGTGGTTGGGTCGAAAAGTGAATATGAAAGTGCGTGTGACATGACAAAATGGATCCTGAATGTGCCTCTTTATCTCCCACTTTTTTTTTTTTTTCTTTTTTTTTCAGTTCAGTACTATGTACTTGACTCATCAAGCCATGTTGGTCAGTTGTATAAATGTCTTGTTTATAGCCCATTTGCTTTTTAGACATTTTTGCCAAGTGTTTTCAAAGTGCCGCTGTAGTTTCTTTGCTTCTGTGGCAATCTCCTCCCCCTCCCTCACCTAAATTTCCCACCCCTCCCTATTCTCTTTATCCCCCAAGTGACCAAAGTACCCTCCCCCCCTTCAACTCCCCCACCTCCTCCCTTCAAAAAGTGTTTGAATTCCATATGCTGTGTTTGGCTAAATTGCTTGGATCTTTCAGTACTGATTACATGTAGTTTTGAAATGGAATGTTTATAATTTAATGCTAGTTGAACAAAAATTGTTAACTGATTTGGATTTTTTTTTTTTTGAAGTTAAAACTTTCTGAAGACAGTTTGAAGTTGAATAAACTATGGTTTGGCATGTCAGAGAAACTGTGTTTGGCATTTGAAGAGAGAGAGAGAGAGAGAGTTTAGTCAAATGATAGATTTGATAGAATACTACTGCTACAATAATGTGATTCCCTGCGAAAGCTTTATCCAACAGTAAATCTTTGTATTGGTCTTCTATAGGGGATAATCATGATGTACAGCCTCAGCGCTCGTATCTCTATCAAGCCTGTATAGTGCGCAGGTTGCATACTACAGTATGCTCATGCCATGTTCAATGGTGCTGCCCTTACTCTTTGCTTACCCCCTCTGTTCCTTGGATAGACTTCCAAGGCTCATCAATAGTGAAGTTTTGTATATGATACCTCTGCCTGCTCTCTGACTTGGGGTCAGAACGATTCCAAAACGCCCACACCAGTGTGCATGGTTTGGGACAAAAAAGAGTTGTCTATTCCTACTGGCAACGCAACAAGTGCATGAGATGTTTATACACAGTCAGTTGATAGTCTCATCTGAAGGATTACTGAGGTAGTGGAGTCGACACTGTTGTAGATTCTAGAATAGGCTTCTGGGTATTGGCTTGAACCTGTGCCATCGAAGGACTTTAAAAAAAATAATAAATAAAAAGTCATTCGAATTGCACAAAACACTTAAAAAGTCAAAACTGTTCTTTTTCAGGTATTATTTTTTATTTGCCTTCCAACCTATGCATAATAAGGCATAATTGCAGTACATAAGGAGGGTAGGAAGCACATCCCATCTGACGCCACTTGAATTCAAACCATTGAGGAAGTAAAACACTGTTGTCGGCTATGAAATAATCACACATTTCTAGCACTGACAGGAAAGTACAAGGCCCATATTTGTCATGGAGTGAAATCACCAACACTCATGTTTTAATTTTGCCTATGAATATTGGCTTTTGATATTAAAACCCTTATATCCCTGAGGTCACACAGTTATTACATTGTGAAAACTTGTGTCAAGGGAAATAATTTTTACAACTTTCAATAGTCACTACACAAAAAAATTGATAAAATAACTACCTTTTACAGCAATAAATAGAGTACACACTGGGCCAGGCTCGTTTTTGCATTCATGCAGTTGTTTACCCCCCAAAAAACAAAAGAAAGAATCATGACACATCATTTATTTGCTCGGTATGGCAACCATGATCTCTTCCATCAAACTTTGTAAACTACAGCACCTAGGCAATTATGCCCCATCTGCCCGATCAGTCTTAACACTATTCCAATGGAAAAAGCCTTTAAATCTGCTGAACAGGCGTCCAAATCCTCTCTCAGCAGCCATCCTAACCATTGCCCATAACAAGATTTCCTTTGCAAGCTTTACTTTCAGTACAAAGAGAGAGAGTAAAATGCAGATAATATGGCGGCATCTTGTTAATGCAAAGACAGCAACTCTTGTGAGAGTCTTGTAAACAACAATGGCAGCGCCCATTGTAAGCATGTGTTTTGCAGGCGTTAGCAGGTGTTGGCGGGACATTTATCACCGGGATGTTTAGGGGCGGTCTAGGAGGGAGTAAGAGTTGGAAAAAAAACACATTCTAACTGAACAAGCTTCTAGAGGCGGGGCTGTTGAAATCTGATGTCACACAACAGACGAGCATATGTATAGAAAACCATTGCAATTACAGACAGAAAACAGAAGAAAAAAAAATAATGGGTAGGTGCTGCACTTGTGGCAACGCGCTTTCCCTGGGGAGAGCATCCCGAAATTTCACGCTATTTTTAGTGACCTACACTTTTTTTTTTCAACTTTACGCTTTCCCCCAGTCAAGTTAAGCAGTGTCGAGTGTGGTTGCCAATTGGATGGGTGACTGTGTGCCTTGGCTACAATACAGTTCCCCCAGCTGTAAATGGGTACCTGCCCTCTTTAGGGTCAGGGAAGGTAAAGCAGTGAGGGAGAGGAGATGGGTGTCGCCCTCAACATGCAGGCCCCTAGAGAAGCTGAGGTCTCTGATGCCTCGCTCCCCTACGACCACACTGGACACCTTTACCTTTTTTTTTTTTTTTTTTTACCTTTTACAGTAGAAATACTAATAGTTTTTATGGATATCATACAGGACAAGGTTATGAGTTGCATGAAAAAACAACCCAGAAAGCCTTGGGTCTGAAATCAATTGCTCATGTGTATTAAATGATAATAACCCCCCCCCAAAAAAAAAACAACAACAACAACAACCCACCCCCAAAAACATATCTAACAGTTTCCACACAAACTTCCAGACAGTTTGATGTAAAAATAAACTCAACGACTGAATGAATAAAAGGACGTTTATGCTAAAACAATCTCAAGTTCATGGCACAGCAGCTTTGAAAAGTCCTTTGGATGAGACTTTAAACCGAAGCCCCGAGGCGAGGCGAACGCACGCAAAACATCTTGCGCACACGTTAAATCCTGTTCCGCTTTTTGTAAGAGTAGGCCATTGTGTGCCGGTGAGAACAGATGACAATACTTATAAAACTGCATACACATGGGAACTGGATGAAAAAAAGCACATGATAGCTTATTCTGTAATCCTCGATATAAAAGAATAAATAATAATAATAATAATGAGAAAAGGAAAAATACATGTAAAATCCTTAACACACACACACACATCAATACAACAACTTTTCATTGTACAAAAATGGCATTCATACTAAAATCCCCACAAGGAAACTGGAAAGCTCTAACAATGCACATGTGTGCTTCACGATACAATACAACAAAACAGTTGATCAAAAATGGCACTCATACTGAAAACAATTGTGTTCAGCACGTTCTCATCCGCTCCTATAATCAAGGCTCATATCTCATGTGAGCAAACAATGTTTGAATGGTAGTGTGCAAGTGGCGCATGCACTGCCTCCCCCCCCCCCCAAAACCACCCCCTCCCCCTTCTCCACAGAGAGAGAGCCTCACCCCCACCCCCCCTTTTCCCCTTATTCAGATGTCACTTGACTTTCAAGTGGCCAGCATGCACTGTGATGACTGCTACAGTTAGGGGCAATAAACAACTTAAAAAAATTTAAAAATTTTTTTTTTTTATTAACTTTCTTCTTTTAACCAGCCACCATAGTGCAGTGGTTAGCGCCTTGGATTCCGGACTGGAAGGTCACAGGTTCGAATCCCATGAGTCATAGGGATTTTTCGGGCTCCGGCCGGCTCCTACCCAGAGTGAGTGTGCTGCTTTTATTTTCTTCTCTTGCTCAATCTTTTTGGACACCCATTAAGTGCTACTGTCTTGAAAGGAAGATTAATATTGGCCCTGAAGATTCAAGGACTTTTCAAGGTGTCAATGGCCAGTGACGATTTCCTGGCACCTTTCAAGCACTTTCCATTTTTTTTAAAGACTTTTCAAGGTGTTTAGAACCAATGCAAATCGTGTAAAACTTTAAAAACCATTCAGAATAACAAAGAATATCAGCAGGACCGGCCACTTGGTCCATAGGCAAATAACTATATTTTAAACAGACATACATATTACCGCACAGTTAGAATTACCCCCCCCCCCCCCCCTTCAGTACTCATCAGAAGTGACCATACAACCTAAAAACTGCAGTTGCTTAGACGATTAAGTTTGTCGACTACACTCGACAGTCCTCACACGTCAAACACAAGTGTCAGCTGTTTGGTAGGCTACAACTGACAGTGGACACAACGGTCAATGCACTGACACTGGTAAAAACATGCTGTTTCATCGAACTATCCCCGGATTTGAAATGTGAGAAAAACACTCTTCAACGCCGAAGTCAGATGCGCTAGGCCCGACTTGTCAGGTGCTAAACGGCAACGCAACACATTTTCGCTCATATGACAAGACAGCAATAGTTGCTCTCTGAGCATTCGACAAAGAAGACGAAGAAGAAGAATGAACTCCTTGCAACTAGGTAAGACACCATATTGACTTTGCATGCTAACGATAGGTATGTTGGTCTATTTCTCTCTCTCTCTCTCTCCTTCCCCTTCCTCCCTCCCATCTTTACCCCACTACCCTAATCAAAGTACCCTGCACCTTTGTACGCCTTGTACAAAGCATCGTTCTCTCTCACTGTGTACACCAGTGTCTTCTTTGCGTAGAAATCTCCGTCCATCTCCAGATTGTCGATGACGTCTTCTAAGACGTGAGCTCGCAGGCAATCCGACCCAGGAGCGTCGAAGTGGAGATGGTGAAGTGAACGTGGAGATGGTTGTACGAGGGCTGGTAGTGCAGGTAGATCCTCAGCTGGTGACACGCTATGTCAAACTGCTCCTTTATGGCTTTCTGTTCCCACAGACAAAAACAATTTTGTAAGTTAAAAAAAAAAAAAAAAATTAAATTTTCAAAAATTCCTAAATAAATGTTTTACATTAAAAAAAAAAATTTGATTACAATTTTGTAAGCTTTTTTTAAAAAAAAAAAGTTCCTTTTTTGTCTTAAAATTGTAACAGAGCGCAGATATTTGATCTGCCGCGACTCTGTACAACTTCTCGGCAACGACAGCACGGTCAGACAGTGGGAATGTGGCCTCTAGAAAGAGGCTGCATAAATACTACATTTTACCGGTATGGGCAAAGTGCATGCAGAAGACGGCTTTCGACCACCCCCCAACGATACAGAACGTCGCACAATTCACAGTGTGGATCCAAACGTTACACCCACGACGCTGCGATTGGCAGTTCCGATCGCAAGGGAAGTAATCTAATTACCGCCCTGCCACAAAATAAAGATTTTTGTTAACACATTCCCATTGCTCTTCATGGGAGGATTATTAAAAGTTATCTGTTAAAACACAACAAAAATTCATAAGCTTTTAAAAAAAAAAAAGAAGAAAAAAAAGAAAAGTTTTCTGTAGTACCACTCTCCATATCTCCCTTCATAGGTGATTTTAAAACTAAAGAATTTGAATATCGCTCGACTTGATTCAGACTTTTCAAAAGAATACTCCCTAACATCTTGAACATTTCAGAAAGATCAAAGCACTAATCAACACACACTCTCACCTTTCCATTTTCAAAAATGTTCTATTAATTAGACATCTAAAAAAAAACTCACAGAAACACTGCAGAACAAACATCTGTCTCTCTTTTTCTCTCCCTCTGTCTCAAAAAACAGTTTCGTTTTCTTAAATATTCCTTAAACATCAAAGAATTCTAAAACAAACAAAAAAAAACAAAAAAAAGGAAACACAAAAACACAGTATGATGGACACTACAGCCAAGTGACTAAGGCTGTTTAACTTTAATCCCATATATGTCCACATAGTTGTGGGTTCGAATCTCAGTTGGGAAAAAATAATTAAGGGTGGGATTAATAGTCTCCCAGGTCAACTTAAAAGTGCAGGCCTGCCAGTGCCCACTTGTTTAATGACCAGTAGGCAGTATAATTTGAACATTCTCTTTGTGTATACACACATGTACACATGCACAAGATATCGACATAACAGACCACATAATTCATATCAGTGTTAAGCAGATTATGGAAACACAAACACACCCAGCATACTTGCATCCTGTACATAAAAATGAGCTGCTCTAAAAGTCGCAATGTCTGCACTGAGGCCAACAGGCCTACAGATCTCCTACCAAACAACAAGCACAGGAGATGACCAGGCACTACACATCCCACACAGTGCGGGAATGCAGAGAAGAAGACGAAGAAACACACTCTCTCTCATGGTGGGCCTCCATCAGTCGGTGTCGACTGTGGAATTTGCGCCAGAAGAAAGGTCATTTGTTCAGTGACAGCGCCGGCTGTGGCTGGTCAGTCTAATGTGGGAGTGGCAGTCTCTGACGCATCTGATGCGACTCTCACTCAACAAACCTTTTAGGGGGGACAGGATAGCCTGGTGGTCAGTGGTGCGCTCGTGATCTGCTGACCCAGGTTCGAATCTCGTTCAAGAGGATTTTTCCTTTGGAGTTAACATCAGTGCTGACTCCACTACACCACAAAAGTCCTTTGGATGAGACTATATACTGAGGTCCCATGTGCGAAATGTGCAAAACATTTTGCACAAATGTTAAAACCTGTTCCGCTTTTTGGAAGAGTAGGCCATTGAAAAATTTACAAAAACTGCATGCACACAGGGACTGGGTGTAAAAAGCATTGGAGTGCTTATTCCATTATCCTCGAAATAAAAGAATAAAGAAAGAAAGAAAGAAAGAAAGAAAGAAATAAAGAAAGAAAGAAAGAAAGAAAAGAAAAGAAAAGAAAAGAAAAGAAAAGAAAAGAAAGAAAGAAAGAAAGAAAGAAAGAAAGAAAGAAAGAAAGAAAAGAAAAGAAGAAAGAAAGAAAGAAAGAAAGAAAGAAAGAACAAACCTTTCCATTTTCCAGAATGTTCCTCAGCAAGGGCAAATGCTCAGCGCGGAGGTCTCGCAAAGAGTCCAGGCCATGTTTGTGGATTATGGCCACCAGGTAGAGAGAGCTGAGGTCCGTGCGATTCCATTTCATGTCCGGCAATAAGATGAAACCCGTTTCAGGATCCGGGTCTTCAAATACGATGCGGTCAGCTTCCGTTTTCTTTTCCAGGATATTGTAGACCCACTGAAATAAAAAGAAAAGAAAAAAAAGATACTTTTTTTCCCCCGTCTAAAATAAAGTTGGATGGCTGAGACAGAATAAATCTTGGTAAAATAAGAACAGGAGAGGACCCCCCCCCCCCCCCCCCCCCCCCCAAAAAAAAAGAAAAAATATTGACAAAAAAGCAAACCCAAAACAAAAACATACCCCCCCCAAAAAAAAACAAAAAAACCCCACAACAACAAAAAAAAACCCAAACAACAAAAGCCTCACCCCCCCCCCCCCCCCCCCCCCCCCCCCCCCCGCATCAAAACAACTTTCATTTGACTTTGTTTGTTCCTTGGCTACAGAGATCTACAAGGTTCAACAATGGTGAGATTTTGTGTACATGCCACTGTATGCCCATCACTTTGGTAGATCTACATTCTAATTTTGGGGATGATGTCTGAACATGACACTAGTGTGCACGGTTTTCTTACATTTTGTCATCTGCTCCTACTGGCACCCAATGGCCTACTTTTCCAAAAGGCATCCAGTGTGTAGTTTATGGTCTCATAGTGATTCCCATGCCTAGTGAGTAGAAAAAAATCGTGCATATTCTGGGTGACATCTGACATTCATATTGTAATTGTTATGCTGAGCAATGCCCAGCACCAACATTCTACCGATTTCTCATTGATCAACACACACCACTGCTCTCTCTCTTTCTCTCTCTTTTTCTCTCTGTCTGTCTCTGTCTGTCTCTCTCTCTAATATATTATACCTGAATGCTAAACTGATTGGAGTCGATGCAGGGTTTGGTGACAGTCTGATACAACTGAGGCGTTTCTCGCACCACATGGCAGACATGGTCACTGTATTTGTCGATGTGTTTGCTGGTCGCTGGGAAGATCAATGTTGCTTTGGAATCTACAGACAGAACCGTTTGTTATTTATTTGTAATTTAGAACAGTTAATTCACTTTCCTCATATGAATGATGTAGGTATCACCCCCCCCCCCCCCTCCACCACCACCACTACCAGACTAGGTCCACAATATGTGGTTATTGCCCTTCATACAGACCATTTAAACCATACAATAATAACAGATTTATGCCAATAATCAGGCATTTGGAAGTCATGATCAACAAAGTGTGTTGATTTTATCATTTATGTCATGTCAATGATACTGCAGAAATTATACAGGCTACTTACATGTATACAATGTATGTTATGCATATATTGGAAGCAGAGAGTCAGACATTGGTTACTTTGTAGAACAATTGATATTTTTGTGTTTGTCACTGTGTCACAGTGTGTGTTTATTTTTACCTCACCTCTCTTCTCTGATTCAGGTCTCAAGGAAATTGGTTTCTGTTCCACTGTGATAAACGATTTGGCCATATTTTCAATTATTTTCAAAATACTGAAACAAAATGTTAAAACTCTACATTATACTTATTATAGGATTAGAAACTTCCTAAGTTCCTTGTGTTGACATTTGAAATTTAGTTTTATTCACACAAAATTATGGTGTTTCCATTTATGTCTAAGCATTATCTTTTCAGAATGTTAATATTATAGTTTTTGTACTGCCTACTGGTCATTTAACACACACACATAGTCACACAGACACACACACACGGAAACTTAACATAACTCATTAACTGATGATAGACTGAAAGTGATAGTGATACTTACATTAGAACAATAGAACTGTTTATTAAAATATATTTAAATAACATGTATTTTATAAGTATCAATATGCTCATCCACTGAGAAAAATAAAATGATTTTATACTTAAAGAAATGTGTAAAACTGTAATGCATGTCATTGATTTTTTTGTTGCTGTCAAGAATGTAAAATTTCAACAGCTTGTGTTCGTAAATTCATATAATTTTTAGTATATTTTACTATGTTTTGTCCGTCATGTTCGATGATAACCTCCAAAACAGCAGAGGAGGCAGCTGCATCCTCACGCTCTTGGCAAAGAAGGCATATGGACAGTCAGTGTTGGAGAAGTTCTAAAACAGTAAAAGAGCCAACTAGCCCTCAGGGCTGCAGCACATAGGCTAACTTAGGACTGTCAAAGTCAAGCCTCCTAACTAGTAACTTGTACTCCTAGTCACTAGTCAGAGTCACAGTCGATCACTTAAGACTAAGCTGTAAAGTGGAATTCCATGAGTGGGAAAGCCACTGATCATACAGCCTCTCACTTTGCTGTTGCCCCCAGTGTCAATGGTTTAAATCAAGGAACAGTGATAAAGCCTAAGGGCTGATTACATTTAGATTTACAATAATCATAACTTATCTACTATATTATAAGTCAAACATTACATACTGCCTACTGGACATGTTCATACCATATACCTATCACAGCCAGCTTACATAAGAACGATGAGATTTTAATAAGCCTATAAGCGCAAGAGGTGATGCATGCATGTGCACTAGAGTTCTACTTTCAGTTTATAAATTTTATAGTCAAAGAGTTACACAAACAGAAAAAACAACAAAAAGCTGGCTATGGGTATGACCAGAAACTTTACCAGATTTTCGTATTTTAAAAAAAAATCAGAATCAACCCACCAGGGTCTGTGCGAGGAGTGAAGACATTGTGAGTGCTGTAAATGTTATTCTTCAGAGTTTCCTTGGTACAGCCATCGTCTGCACTCAACAGAGCTCCAACTCGCGACTCTTCAAACGGCAGTCTTTCCAACAAAACCACGGCATCTCTCTTCTCTTCATCGTCTGTGAATTTCCCAACGAGTGTTACCAACTTATGCTTGTGATCCTGTTTTAGCACTCTGACTAGTTGAAAGTTTCCAAAAACGTTTGGTGTTGATTTATCAATTTCTCCATCAGAAAGCTTTCGTTTCTTTAGGTTTTGATCGCCCACGTTTCCATCTCCGGTAGCCGCCATTTTTTCAAGTGCTGAGAGTTATGTCCCATATGATGTCTTATTACTTAAGTTGGCTCTAATAATTCTTCTACGCAGAACACAACACACACACACACACACACACACACACACACACACCACACACACACACCACACACACAACAAACAAACAAACAAACAAACAAACAAAACAAATGAAAGATAAGAAACAAAAGTAAACAACAACAAAGACAACAATAACACAGACTGAAACGAACAAACAAACAAAGAATGACAACAATACAGAGATAAAGTGAACAAACTGCAAACAGCCTTGCTGGCATTAAAAACAAGATAGATAGCACATAGGACTAAATGAAAAAACCAGAAATCTCTTCTTGGTCGTAGGTAATCACATTAACAACAGAATGGTTGGTTTAAAGAAAGTTTTTAAAAAAAAGAAAAGAAAAAGAACTTGTACCACAGTAGCAGTAGACGTGATGGCAGTGGTACCGGTTTTGTCATTGTAATGGACTGAGCGCAAGTAAGACAGAGACTGTAGCCAAGTGATCTGGACCTTTTGACTTACATCCCATGCGTCAATGAAGTCCTGGGTTTGAATCTCGGCATTGACCTCTGGTGAAGATTATTAACATTTCCCAGGTCAAGTTCCAGTGCAGACCTGCCAGTGCGCTAATTTCCTTCATGTATATGCACATGCTGAAGATCCGATATGCACATTAAGGGGGATGAGATAGCCTGGTGGATATAGCATTGCACTCAAGATCCAATGCCCTGGGATCGATCCCAGGTTTCAGCTGCCTGTTCATGGGAATTTTCCCCTGGAGTTAACATCAGTGCCCACCTCCCTGTGGACTGCCGACCCTGAGGATGAGACACAATGAATCTGGGCATGGCTGTGGCGGGGAATTTGAAATAAGCGGCGTGGGAACAACAGTACGGGGATGTCACAGAAGTCGAGACAGCCCAAAAAACCCCCACAAAAAAACAAAACAAAAAAAACAAAAACAAAAAAACATCAGTGCCCACTCCACTCCCTCAAAAGTCCTTTCGATGAAACTATAAGCAGAGGCCTTAAATCACAACATGTCCACAAAGCTGAAACTCGCTCCGTCTCCCCTGTGTACCTGTGGTAAAGAAAACCAGACAGGTGAGCACATCCTTCAGAGGTGTACGCTATTCAGCGACCTGAGGAGGAAAGTGTGGCCGAAGGAGATAACCCTACAGACAAGCATTACAGCCAGCGAAAGGAGCTGGAAAGGACATACCATCATTTTTCCCAGTGACATCTGAACGTGTAAAGTGAACGAGAGAAGAACAGAGGCCCCATGAGTGAACGCATACAGAGCTTCTTGCACATGTGTTAAAACCTGTTCTGCCTTTCAAAAGAGTAGGAGTAGGTCATTGTGTGCCAGTGGGAATGTGTGACAAAATTTAAAAAAACACATGCACAGTGGTGTCATGTTTGGACATTAACCTTCATGATAGCAAGGTGTGTGAAGGTGGAGATAGGTATCCATCAGTCTCGGAAGACTATGAAGTTGCACTCTAGGCTCTAATGATAATTAAAAAATATATATATATATATGGGATTTATATAGCGCTGAATCTTGTGGAGTACACAAATCAAAGCGCTCTAGAGTGCAAAGCCTGGGTAAGTAAGTATGGAGGGAAAGCTGTTACCCATGCAGCAGACCCTCCCTCTCCAAGCTGCTGGAATGGTTCATTGGAAAGGCAATCACCGATACAAAGGGTTTCAGTGTCATCACAGGAGCCACCAGAATGTGGTGCACAAAGAGTCATATACCTATGCAAGCTTCTCATTTTGTGTGGAGGCCTACTCAGTTCTCTATGTGTGATGAGTGGAACAGTATTGCACATTGTGTGGTGACCCCCAGGTGTGCAGATGGGGAAAATGCAATTTCAACAATGTATGCAAAGATAAAGATTTTTGAGGGAAGGAGAGAGAGAGAGAGAGGGGGGGAGAGAGAGAGAGAGAGAGAGAGAGAGAGAGAGAGAGAGAGAGAGAGAGAGAGAGAGAGAGAGAAAGAGAGAGAGAGAGAGAGACAGATAGAGAGAGAGACAGAGACAGACAGACAGACAGACAGACAGAGAGACAGAGACAGATAGAGAGAGAGAGAGACAGAGACAGACAGTCAGATAAACAGACAGAAAAACAGAGACCGAGAGATACTGTGACAGAGTCAGTGTGAGAGAAAAACGAGACAGACAAAGACAAACAGAGAAAGACAGAAGAACACACCACAGTCACATCATGCATAGAAATTTGCACGGCAGGTTTATTTACGGTATAACTGGGTAAAAAGGCAATATAAAAATATTTCCAATAATAAAACGTACAATAGAAACATCTCTCAACAACAAACGTTTTCGAAATACTCCTGTATCACAGATCCACAGCAATGCAAAATTTTCAGCAGCTTAAACCAGCACAGTCTGCAATGTAATAATAATAATAATAAAAAACCCAACAACACAACAAAAAACAAAACAATCCAGCTAAGTCTTGTTCATACAATCATCAGCAAAGTTGACATGTTTTGTTACTCTTATAAATCATCGTGTCTCAAACAGAAATTCTAAAAAAAATAGATATTTAAAAAAAAATGTGTGCAGAAAACATATTATTATTATGTTCTCTAAAAGTGACCATGCTAAAATGTAAAAACAACGATGCCATTAGTTTTTGAGTTATTCTTCTCTTACAGCCATTTACCAGTTTGCTGTATTTTATTGCCTTATCTAACAACACACTTTCTCCCTTAATAAAAACAAAAAACCCCCGACCAATACCAAACAACACAGGTTACATAACTTTTCAAAACGCTACATTTTTATCATTATTATTATTTTATTATTTATTCTTTTATATCGAGGATAACAGAATAAGCAATCATGTGCTTTTTTTCATCCGGTCCCCGTGTGTATGCAGTTTTGTAAATATTATCTGTTCCCACCGGCACACGATGGCCTACTCTTACGAAAAGCGGAACAGGATTTAACCTGTGCGCAAGATGTTCTGCGTGCGTTCGCACACGGGGCCTCGGTTTAAAGTCTCGTCCGAAGGACTTTTCGGGAGAGTGGAGTCAGCACTGATGTCAACTCCAGGAGAAAAATTTCCTCGACCGGACTCGAACCCGGGCCGTCAAATTGCCAGCGCAATGTTCTGACCACTAGGCTATCCGTCCCTACATGCACATTATGTGTCGTGTGTCAACAGCATTCCCAAAGTTGGAACATGTCTACACTAACAGTGTACATAGCCGCCACTGTGGCGTAGTGGTTAGGGCGTTGGACTCGCAATCTAAAGGTTGCGGGCTCGATCCCAGCTTTCGGCTATGGCGTTGTGCCCTTGGAAAAGGCACTTTACGGCTATTTTCTCACCCCACCCAGGTGTAAAAGGGGTACCAACCTTGTGTTGGGGGGTTAACCCTGCGATAGACTGGCGTCCTATCCACGGGGGAGTCTATGACTCTCAGTCGCTTAACGCCACAGAAACCGGGATAAGCACCGGCCTGATGAGCCTTAGGTTCGGGACAGACTTTAACTTTTTTTAACAGTGTGCATAAAAACTGTTGCATACGCAAACTTGCACCATTGATGTACCTCGAAAATCTAGCCAAGGAACAAAACCAAAAGTTAGTAGTGGATATCTGTATGTGCATATACTTGACAGATTATCAAACAATATAACATGACATTTCTGTTTTGTTTCACAGGTAGAGCTCTGAGGTTCACCAATGGTGAGATTTTGCATATATACAGCCATTTGCCCAACACCGGTTCATTTTTTGTCCCAAACACACACAAAACACAAACACATGTATGCAAGCATGTGCAGACACACATAGACGCACAGACACAGACACACACACCCCCTCCCTCAAAAGTTCAGGTTTCCCAGCCAGGGTGCAGTACAGCATTTCAATAAACACAACACAAACACAGCAAAGCAGGAACATGTTCAGCCCAAACAATCACTTCTGTCTAGATTATTATTGCCACGCTTCTTGGGTTACTTAAAATCCTAAACATTTGCAAACAACCAAACTTTGAAACCAGAAAATAAACATGTATGTCAAAATCACCTTAGGACACATAATAACAACAACAAAATCTAACTATAGCTAAGATTAAACACCTATAATGGGGGAAGAAAGGGGGGTGGGGGTGGGGACAGGACAGCCTAGTGGTTAGAGCGTTGAGCTTGTGATCTGACACAGTGGGTTCCAGCTAGCACTGAGATATTTTTTCTCTTGGTGTCGCTATCAGTACTGACTCAACTCCTGCGGAGGTCCTTCAGATGAGACCTTACACTGAAGTTCTGTGTACAAAATGCGTGCAGAACATCTGGCGTACATGTCTATCTTTATTTTTCTATCTATTCATTTATCTATTCATTTATTCTTTTATATTAAGGATAATAATAATAATAACAACAACAACAACAACAACAACAACAACAACAACAACAATAATAAATGGAATTTATATAGCGCTATATCTTGCAAAAACAAATCAAAGCGCTTAAAATAAAATAAGCATTCATGTACTTTTTTACATCCAGTCCATGCGTGTATGCAGTTTTGTAAATTTTCTCATCTGTTCCCTATGTTAAAAGCGTGTTCTGCCTTCTGAAAAACTGCATGCACACTGGTGGTGTCGTGTTTAGACTTTATCCCTGAAGAGGGAAGGCAGTTACCTTCATGGTGAGCAAGTGACTGTATTATCAGCAAAAATCTCGGTACAACTATAAATAAACCTGTATATTATAACTGAGAAAGGAAATACAAATATTTCAACAAAAATCCCTTAAATGAACACAACAAAAGAGCTGAAACAAAAGGAATAAAGAAAAGTAAATGGATATCAAGTCACCGCATAAAACATTGAGGTAACAATTTTTCCAAAAACGTTTTTTTTGATTTTTACATCTATTGCCAGTAGCAAATAAATGCTTTTTTTTTTTTTACAGAAAAAAGTTCTGGATGATGAAACAAAATGCTGCGAACAGAAAGAAAACAATAAAAATACACCCCCCAAAACCAAAATATCCCCCAAACAGAAAAAAACAAAGAAACCAAAGAGATAAAAAAAAAGCTACAATTAATAATACTAAAAAAAAAAAAAAAAAAAGCAGTGCTGAAATGCTGCACGGGTTACATACAATATCAGTCAAATACACGCATACACAATAGGGTGTACACATCTCACAAACTTTAAAAAAAATGTTAACATATTGTTTAAAACATCTAAAAAGTAATATATTGCATCAAACTTTAAAAAAAAAAGTATTCACTCCCCCTCCCCCCCAAAAAAAAGAAGCACACTGCCAAACATAAGAATGCATAATATAGTGCACATATTCTCTACACATTTCTTGGAATATAAAAAAACATAATGTTCACAAATTTCACACAAAAATCGTACATTATCACAAGCTTGTTTTCGTTTTTCTTTGCTTTTAAATATCACAGCTGAAATACAAGCAGGATACAGATAAGAGATTCGTTGACACAATGAACAATGCTACTGACAACTGAATTTTGTCAATAAAACAATTGCAGTCAAGCTTTTTCATTTTTATAATAAAATTGTTAATGTTGTTCATAAACAGATACAAATCACACACACACACACACATACACACACACACACATACACACAAGCTGCCGCCGTAGTCTAGTGGTTAGGGCGTTGGACTCGTAATCTAAAGGTTGCGGGTTCGATCCCAGCTTTCGACTATGGGTTGTGCCATTGGAAAAGGCACTTTACGGCTATTTTCTCACCCCACCCAGGTGTAAAAGGGGTACCAACCTTGTGCTGGGGGTTAACCCTGCGATAGTCTGGCGTCCTATCCAGGGGGGAGTCTATGACTCTCAGTCGCTTAACGCCACAGAAACCGGGTTAAGCACCGGCCTGATGAGCCTTAGGCTCAGGACACACACACACACACACACACACACACACACACACACACACACACACACACACACACACACACACACATTCCCCACCCCCACCCCCACACAGAAAACAGGCCAAGCATCTGCTATACACAATTCTTGATAGATGCGATTTCATTGAGACAAATGTCAAAAAACCTCCAAAACCTGGCCAACACAGCCAAAAGCGAAAAAAATCCCCTTGCGATTCAGCAAACATTCAGTATACTTGTCTATCCCTCCCCTTCAACAACCAAACACCACCTCAGCCAAAACACATTCCAAATAACATTCACACCACCTCCCCATCACCCCCTATCGCTCCCCGCCCCACCCCCACCCCCCTCATTTCCCGGAAGTCATCACCGCGGGGACGCCCGTTCACCTCCACCAATCGGAACGCCCGTAACAGAATGGCCAGCTTTTCCACCATCCCGCCTAAAATGTCGCTCAAAGGTCGCGAGGCGTCCCGAACACCTGACAGCACGTTCCAGAGAAAGACGAAAAACGGCTGAAGAATGAGAGTGAAGGTCCCGGCCAAAACCGGTTTGAGAGATGGTTGCCGACGGTTTGGATGATGGCCACAAAGAGGGACGAGCCACGTGATTGGTCAGGAAATTGACGGCTTCGATGACGAGGAAGATGGCCACCGAGACGATGATGCGAAGGACGCCGAAAAATTCGCGTAGTCCTCTCTGGATGAGCTTTTCCACCCTGTGGTTGAAGAAAGAGAGACACAAATAATGATATAGCAAAATAGTCACAATACATTTTTTATGCAAATCTTACCACTTGGTGACATTTGAGCTCTAAGCAAGTAACGAAGAGAAATATAATTTTTCTTAATTGACAAAATATCCCAAAGGTAAATATCTAATAAATCAAGAATACAAATATCACGCTATGCGCAACATGCACACACACACACTTATTCCATTATCCTTAAAAAAGAAACAAAGAATGAAATAAATAAAAAAGCACATAAGCACACACAACACACACACACAACACAGCACACAGACACACACACACACACACACACACAGAGGCATGCCATGCATGCATGTAGACATACAAACACATGCATACTCTCTCTATATCTCTCTGTCTCTCACTCACTCATCACTCCCGAGCATGCATGCATGCACAAAACACACACACACACACACACACACACACACCCACACACACACACACACACACACACAACACACACACACACCCACACCCACACCACACACACACACCCCCCCCCCCACAACACACACACACCACATACACATCCACACCCACACACACACTCACACTTACTTTTCAGCGATGGAAGAGGTAATGGCTGCATCCCCTTCTTCCTCCACTTCGAAAAAAGCTCTGTTCCCCTCGTTGAAAAAGTACAGGAATCTGTTTGAAAACAACACAATATGTGTCAAACAATATAACAACACAATAAGTTAGTTAAAGTCTGTCCCGAGCCTAAGGCTCATCAGGCCGGTGCTTATCCCGGTTTCTGTGGCGTTAAGCGATGAGAGTCATAGACCCCTGGATAGGACGCAGTCTATCGAGGGTAACACACAATATATCACGGGATTATTCTGTCCGGCCATTGGTGCGGTGGAAAGATGACAGATACAAACTGCATACACCGGGGACTGGAAGAAAAAAAAGCACATGAGTGTTTATTCCATTATCCTCCATGTAAAAGAACTAAAATAAAATGATAAAATAAAATAAATAAAGGGTGCCTCCCAGAACTGGATTGTGGTTTGAGGCCAGTTTCAAAAATGGTGTTTGAAAAGTTCACGTTGCTGTGAGCTTTGTGTGCCTTTTATGCTGTATATTTGTCTATCCAATAAGCGTTAAAATAATAAGCATCATGTACTTTTTTTTAATCCGTCCATGCGTGTATGTGCTGACGAGGCTGGCGACACATGAGCATCAGTCGGTTCCTTGAGACAATCGCGAGGGCCTTAGAGGGCAAATGAGAGAAGACGCTCCTCTCATCAACCAGAATCGACTTCCTGCAGCGCTGGGCAGTTTGTTTGTCACGCATTGGACTGACAGCACGACTGCACAGACGTGACTGCCTTATCTCGGAGCAAGCATGATGATTATTATATGCTGTTTCTTTAGATGAGATATCTGTACATATGTCCATCCACCTTGCATATCTGACATTGTTGATGGCAAAAAGTATTGTTTTCGTTTGATAAATCCTTCTTGTTCAACCAGAGTAGGAGCGAGTCAAGTTGGAAAGAGGAGGACTGAAAAGAAAAGAGCCAGCCCCGATTGTCTGATCTGCTATGACAAAAATGTTAAAATGTGTGCACACTGGCGTTGTCTTTAATAATGATAATAATGATTGGAATTTATATAGCGCTATATCTTGTAAAAACAAATCAAAGCGCTTGGATTTGACCTATACAACACACAAGCAATCAATGACAGATTAACAGTTTTAGCAAATTCGAATGTACACACAAATGCACACATGCACACACACCACACACACACACACACACACACACACACACACACACACACACGCACACATGCATGCATGCATGCACACGCTTGACACCTTACAAAGGTTATACACTTTGGCAGGGTAAATGGGGATTACAAATGTTGAAGGCAGGGACAGATAGGAGATGGAAACAGAAGGAGAAAATCTTAGGTTTGAAATAAGGTGTCTTGAGGTTGGATTTAAAAGTGTCATATGTAGGCTTTTGGCATTATCCGTGAAGATGGAATGCGGTGACCTTTTAAAATATTTTTTTTTTTTTTTTTTTTTTTGATGCGGAGACCTAAATGATAGGCAAACAGACGGTCACACATGCCAAAGTATCACCATTGGTAAACCTCAGAGCTCTAGCTGAGGAACAACAAGCAATTAAAAATTATGACAATTCCTCTGCCTTGGGGGAGAATAGCTCAGTGGTCAGAGCACTCGCTTTCCCCAAGCTACAGTTAACCAGTATAGAGCGGAGTTACCAATTGGATGGATGACGTTTGAGCCTTGGCTTCAGTACAGTCCCCCAGTTCACCCAGCTGTAAATGGGTACCTGCCTTCTTAGGATCAGGGAAGGTAAAGCAGCGAGGGAGAGGAGATGGGCGCCACCCTCGATATGCTGGCCCCTAGAGAAGCTGAGGTCTCTGATGCCCCTCTCCCCTACGACCACCTAGGTTATGGGACATCTTTACCCTTTTACCTTACCTTCTGCCTTCTCCATCTCTGACGATAAAAGATTGACTTCCTCCAGGAGGGATGGCAAAGTTGTCTCCCTTGGACCACTGAGCTGGTAAGCTTACCCCCTGTTGGGGTTTGGATGATTCCTGTATAAAGAACAAAATGAATGACGACATGTAACCACAATGATGATAATGACAGAACTAGGTGTCACTAGGACCAATGGGTATACACTTTTAAGGCCAGATACAGTAGTAAAAAATATGTATAAAATGAGGATTGTTTTTCACAGTTGTGATGCTCCACCACATGAGAAGTTGCATTGCACAGGTAAATTTTTAGTTGTTAAAACATTATTAATCTACAATAAGTAAGTCATTCAATAAAATAAAAAAAAACAAGACTGTGAATCTGACATTACAAAATTGAAATGGCAGACTGCAGAAAGTGACAAAAATGAGAAACGGACAAGTTATGCAACATAATAGGTGGTCAGAATGAGGGCTTGGAATTTTCAAAGTCATTTCTAGAGTAAGAGGAAACAAAACCACGCCTTTATACTTCAGTGCAAGGTAGAAAATGGCTACAATTTCATAATCAATCAAAATCTCAAAATTGACAACCTGACCCCCACCTGTCTAAAATGGCTTATAGCGGAACAGTAAGTAAGGTGCAAAGCAACTCATTTTGTGCTGAAGCGTCATAAATTTGGGTTTTTCACAGTTTTTTTGGGGGGGAGGTAGTCCTGTACTTGTGGTGATGTGATTTTCCCAAAGACAGCAACCAAATTTGATACAGAGAGAGGGGGGGGGGGGGGGGGAGGCAGGATAGCCCAGTGGTTAAAGCATCGATCTCACAATCTGGTGGCACAGGTTTGAGCCATTACCTGGGTATCATTTTTCAGGGGGCCGCCGCTGTGGCCTAGTGGTTAGGGCGTTGTACTCGTAATCTAAAGGTTGCGGGTTCAATCCCAGCTATTCCGCTATGGCGTTGTGCCCTTGGAAAAGGCACTTTACGGCTATTTTCTCACCCCACCCAGGTGTAAAAGGGGTACCAACCTTGGGGGTTAACCCTGCGATAGACTGGCGTCCTATCCAGGGGGGAGTCTATGACTCTCAGTCGCTTAACGCCACAGAAACCGGGATAAGCACCGGCCTGATGAGCCTTATGGCTCGGGACAGACTTAACATTTTTCAGGGGATTTTTCCCCTGGAATTAACATCAGTACCGACTCCACTCTCCCAAAAGTCTTGAACATGAGACTATAAACCGAGGCCCTGTGTATGAACACATGCAGGAATCTTGCGCATCCTGTTCCACCTTTCAGAGGAGTAGGCCATTGCATGCTGCTCAGAACGAATAACTTCTCATCCAGTGCGTGCTTTCAAGCTGCAGCAATTTCTCAGGGAGGATGAGTGAGTCAGAGTGTGTTAACCCTTTTCATCCCATGAAAAACCCCCTGAGCATATCTCATTCTCCAGCCTAAGTAAATTTTGAGCAGTGACTGCTGAGGGAGGGTAGGGTCAGAAAAATAGTCATTAAAATTTTGTTTCTCAATGATTGGCATCAAACACAAAGTTGACATGTGGCACAGGATGAAGCAGCCGCCGCTGTGGCCTAGTGGTTAGGGCGTTGTACTCGTAATCTAAAGGTTGCGGGTTCGATCCCAGCTATTCCGCTATGGCGTTGTGCCCTTGGAAAAGGCACTTTACGGCTATTTTCTCACCCCACCCAGGTGTAAAAGGGTACCAACCTTGTGTTGGGGGTTAACCCTGCGATAGACTGGCGTCCTATCCAAGGGGGAGTCTATGACTCTCAGTCGCTTAACGCCACAGAAACCGGGATAAGCACCGGCCTGATGAGCCTTAGGCTCGGGACAGACTTTAACTAACTTTTTAACAGGATGAAGCAAGATTAATTTCCCTTCATATCAATGACAGTTAGCGAGGCAAAACCGCAGCTATTCATCAAAACAAAAAGTAATGATTAAGACACGAGTCCCTCATTCCACGGGCTCTGTGAAACAATGACTAAGTCACGAGGGACTCATGCCGCGGGAAGAAATGTGTTAAGCTGGGAAACACACAACAGCAACAATGATACAATACAACACAACACAACACAACACAACAAAATATACTCCCCTCAACTACAGAAATCTGGAGGGAACAGATCGCTTAACCCCGAATTTTTGTTGTTTTACAACAACAACAAAAAAAAAAAAAAAAAAAAAAAAAAAAAAAACCCTTACCCGGGCATTTTTCTGTTTCTTCTCTTCTTGTGCCAGCATCCATTTCTCCAAAACGGACGTACTGGACCCCATAGCTGGGTTCTGGCTTCCCTCACCTGTGTGAATCAAATCCAAACATTCAACCCTGACATCAGAATGCAGCTACCTAAATAGTCAGCAAACCTGTTGCATGCACAAAATCTCACAATTGGTGAACCTTAAGAGTTCTAGCCGAGAAAGAAACAAAAAAACAACAAAAAAAGAAAAATCCAACATTCACCATTACTCACATTATCTCAATTAAGAAATTCAGTATAGTGAAGGTAAAGGTGTCCTATAACCTATGTGGTCGTAGGGGGAGCGAGGCATCAGAGGCCTCAGTTTCTCCAGGGGCCAGCATGTTGAGTGTGGTGCCTATCTCATCTCCCTCGCTGCTTTACCCTCCCTGTCCCTAAAGAGGGCAGGTACCCATTTACAGCTGGGTGGACTGGGGTACTGTACTGAAGTCAAGGCACGCAAACGGTCATCCGCCTACTTTGTGACCAAGTTCAATGCTGTTTAACCTTAGCTTGGGGAAAGTGAGTGGTCTGTCCACTGAGCTACTCTGTCCCCTCCTTTGGATGAGACTTTAAACCAAGGCCCTGTGTGTTAACGCACGCAGAACATCTTGCGCACACGTTAAATCCTGTTCCGCTTTTCTTAAGAGTGGGCCGTCATGTGCCGGTGGGAACAGATGACAAGATTTACAAAACTGCATACACACAGGGACTGGATGTAAAAAAGCACAAGAGTGCTTATTCCATTATCCTCGATATAAAAGAATAAATCAAATCAAATCAAATCAAATCCCCCATGATTAAAACAAACAACAACCAACAAACCAACAAACCAACCAAACCAAAAAAGAAAATTCAAAACAAAATTACTAAGAAACTTTTGGGAGTGGAGACTTTATTATACTCTCTATGAATCATTCATTTATAATATCAACAACCTTCCCTGGGAAGGAAGGTGGCAGGATGGTTAAGACATTTTGCCTACCAAGTAAACCTTGAGGTTCTGGGTTCGATTCTCAGCCTCGCCCTTTCTGCCCAGTTTGATGAAAAAGTCCAACAGAATGCCAAAGTCCTTCAGATAAGACTATAAACCGAGCCCCCGTGTGTAAATGTACACAGAACATCTTGCACACATGTTTAAAACCTGTTCCACCTTTTGGAAGTTCAGACCATTATGTGCCGGTAGGAGCGGATGACAACAAAATAAAAAAACCAGCATGCACAACAGGTGTTGTGTTTAGACAACATCCCTGAGGAAAACTTGGGGAGTTGGAGTTCCCAGGGCAGTTTGGGGCTGTATATGGCATCGTTCTGGTGGTTCTTGTGATGGCACTGGAACCATTCGTATCCAATGAACCATTCCATCTACATGGAGTGGGGGGGGGGGGGGTGTCTGCTGCATGGGTAACAGCTTGCCCTCCATACTTACTTACCCAGGCTTTGCGCTCTAGAGCCTAGAGAGCAACTTCATAGTCTTCTGAGACTGATGGATGCCTATTATTCTGCCCCTGATAACATACTTTTAAACTGTCGTCGTGCTGACTCCGTCTCGATTTCTCGAGTCTTCTCCTTCTTGAAGGTCGTGTGCACTTCCCGTAACGTCTGCTTCATCTGCATCGGAATCATCCCAGTTGGGAATAGCCTCTGCTGCACAAAACAATCCAAATAGGAATAGCAAAAAAACCCCAAAACCATCGACAAAAAATGTAAAGGAACTAAATACAATGAACTGCATCTTGGGCAATGACAAAAAACAAACAAAAACACAACTACTACTGTTAGTACAACAAGTATTTCTACTACAAAACTACTCTCTCTCTCTCTTTCTCTCCCTTTCTCTCCCCCTCTCTTTCTCCTTCCCCCCCCCCCCCCCTCCTCTCTCTCTATCGATCCCCCCAAAAGTCCTTTGGATGAGATAATAAACTGAGGCCCCATGTGCAAACGCACCAGAACATCTTGCGCACACATTAAAACCTGTTCCGCTTTTCATAAGAGTAGGTCATTGTGTGCCAGTGGGAGTGGGTGACAAGAATTACAAAACTGCATACACACAGGGACTGGGTGAAAATAAAGCATGTGAATGCTTATCCCATTATCCTCGATATAAAAGAATAAAAAAATTTAAAACACACACACACACACCACACCACACACACACACACACACACACACACACACACACACACACACACACACACACCTCCCCCCCACAAAACATGCAGCCACACATCTCTCTCTCTCTAGTCAGCACAGAACAGCTAGGCCTACAATTTTTTTCTGATAATATAAAATCATGTGACAATAAATAAACACTCTTACCATCCACAGAATATGGCGTCGTGGGGAAGGCGACGGCTCGTACCTGCTATTCTTATAGTCTTTCCTGGATGTTGAGGGTGGTTCCCCTTTGCTCATGTCATCGCTGGCTGCAGGCAAGTAACAGTGTTATCTTGTTACTTATTTTTTTCTTTTTTTCTCAGAACTCTGATGAGGATCATCAATATTATTGTGTTGAGATTTTGGTGTGATTTTGATTCTATTACATTTCATCAGTTAATACTCCTCTATTGGGGGAGAGATCTCCTAAATCAATGATCACAACAGTATCTTGTCCATTCGTCATCCTTGGTGATCTCAAGCATCCTGAGGTCCACCAGTTTGGGTGAGATTTTTTGCATTTGCAACTGTTTTTTTCTCCCACCACTTAGGTAGTCCCATTCCACCTCAAGGGAGGGGGGAGGTGGGGACGGGGTTTGAACCCAAGCTTCCCAGCTCTAGGGCAGGTACGTTACTCTTGTCCACGACTAATAGTGAACAGTGCATGAGAAAAGCAGGCAAATGCAATTTATACACATTTTCAGATATTTTGTAGCCATACCATTCTAATACATCGCTATAAAAAAAATGCACAGCAGACTTATTTTAAATATTCATCAGTTTTGATTTGTATTGTCCATCTAAATATAATAATCATCAGTTGCCGCTTGGTGGAGAAATCCATTTGAAAGTTTTCATATTTCTAAGATTTTTAAAAAAAAACCTTTTCCCTACAGGTAACCGTTATTGGGCACCCAACATCAGCTACCAACCCTTCTCTGTGTATCACCCACTACTGGGTTACAGAAGCAGACAAATCAGCACAGTGCACGTGTACAGGGAAAGAGGGGTTCTCTCCTCCCTTAATGTAGTTAAAGTTAAAGTCTGTCCCGAGCCTGAGGCTCATTAGGCCGTGCTTATCCCGGTTTCTGTGGCGTTAAGCGACTGAGAGTCATAGACTCCCCCCTGGATAGGACGCCAGTCTATCGCAGGGTTAACCCCCAACACAAGGTTGGTACCCCTTTTACACCTGGGTGGGGTGAGAAAATAGCCGTAAAGTGCCTTTTCCAAGGGCACAACGCCATAGCCGAAAGCTGGGATTGAACCCGCAACCTTTAGATTACGAGTCTAACGCCCTAACCACTAGACTACAGCGGCAGCTTCCTTAACGTAGGGATAATGTTAATTAAGTGGGTCTCCAAAACAGTATAAACACACAGAGATATACACTGAATTTTACACTGAGACTTTGTGTATGTATGGAAAATGCCTCCCTCATAAAAACTAAAAAATTGGCATCAACAGAAATTTGCTGTGATAAGTGCTGGGGCAGATTTTTCACTGTAGTTCTGAAACGTGCTGTGTGATTTTTTTAAATATATTATTTATTTAATTTTTTTTGTCTTGCTGCCTCATCTTCTGTGACATCCCCATCCTGCTGTTCCCAAGCTGCTCATTCCAATCTCCCTGCCACAGCCATACCCAGATTTGTTGGTTGGTGCTGTGTGACTTGCTTACGTTTTTTTTTTTTTTTCCCATTGTGCATGGTCACATAAGGTTGCTGTTGCCACTGGCATATCACAGAGAACAGGAAAGACAGACAACCCACAAGAAAAAAACAACACTTACCTGTACTTCTCAGAGCCTCCCGAAAGCCTGAGGTGTAGGGAGGAACCGGGCTAGGATTTCTTGATCCTGATTCACTGAAAAACAAAATCCGGAACAGAGCCATGCATAAATCAATCTATTTTTTCTTTAAAAAATGAACAAAAAAGTAGAGAAAAGAAGGATGTGTGTGTGTTGTGTGTGTTTTTATTTTATTTTAATTTTAATTCTTTTACATGAAGGATAATGGAATAAGCACTTATGTGCTTTTTTTGATCCAGTCCCCGTGTGTATGCAGTTTTGTAAATCTTGAAATCTGTTCCCACCGGCATACAATGGCCCACTCTTACAGAAAGCGAACAGGATTTAACCTGTGCGCAAGATGTTCTGCGTGTGTTCGCACACGGGGCCTCGGTTTACAGTCTCATCTGAGAGACTTTTGAGGAGAGTGGAGTCAGCACTGATGTTAACTCCAGGGGAAAAATCCCCTTGTGTGTGTGTGTGTGTGTGTGTGTGTGTGTGTGTGTGTGTGTGTGTGTGTGTGTGTGTGTGTGTGTGTGTGTATACAATGTGTGTGTGCATGTTTGAGTTTGTGCATGAGTGCACGCATATGTATGCATGTATGTGTGCATGCACATGTGAACAGAACATCTTTTATTGCCATGGAAGCCTTGAAGGCTAATAGACACAATTAAACAAATCAGTGTGTATGTGTGTGTGTGTGTGTGTGTGTGTGTGTGTGTGTGTGTGTGTGTGTGTGTGTGTGCGTGCATGCACGCGCGTATGTGTTTTATGTGTGTGCGTGTGTGCATGTGTGGGTGTGCGTGTGCTCATGCGTGCATATACATGCATAAGTGTCAACATGTGACCATGCATATGTGCATGTGCTAAGCCATGCATGTGCAAGTGTCATACAAACATACACAGATTTGGGCATGCAAATTAGCTTCAGCATGCACAGATAAGAAGAGGGATAGCTCAGTGGTCAGAGCACTCGCTTTCCCCAGTCAACTTAAGCAGCATCGAGCGTGGTTACCAACTGGATGGGTGACTGTTTGTGCCCCTTGACTTCAGTACAGTCCCCCAGTTCACCCAGCTGTAAATAGGTACCTGCCCTCTTTAGGGTCAGGGAAGGTAAAGCAGCGAGGGAGAGGAGATGGGTGCCGCCCTCTATATGCTG
>CM060348.1:28769572-28774572 GCA_030674155.1 Stramonita haemastoma
GTTGCTTTGTTGTTGTTTTTTTGCCTGTGGTGAATTTGTTTCAAAGCCTTCAGAGTCTGGAGATTTACAGTTATAGTATGGACACTGTGAATGTGACAGTCATCACTCCATATGGGCACCTCACCTCAGGCTATCCGGGTGGTATCCCACTTCTCCCTCCCCCTAAAATTCTTTTGAATGTGTTCCTCATTTACATCTGTAAAAAAAAAAAAACACCCAAAAATCTATTGATTTACGTGATGCAAATATTACCTGCACACAGTCTGTACATCATGAATCTAAAATGGTCTAGTTTAAAATTGCTTGCGCGGGGCACATCATACCCATACCTGTAACAAAAAAAAAAAACAGATAAAAGAAACAAAAACAAAATAAACTGAAGTTGGTATTTATGAAAAAGGAAAAAAAAAAACTGAGGATGTTAATGTAATAATGAAAAGAAGAAAAAGAAGCCCTTCATTCATATCACAACAATATAACTCTGAACCACAGTGACAAACAGTACTAAATGTACGCATCACGGATTCATAATTATTTTCAGATTCAATAACTAGGCTATCTATCACCTGTTAGAATGATGCATTTGTAGTCCACTTTCAAGGCTAGATTTACCTTCCATCTTGAATCTACTCATCAAGAATTCTTGCAAACCAACGAACCCTACACACACACACACACACACACACAACACACACACACACACGCGAGAAATTCAAGATTTAATTCCTTTCACTCCTTTTGAAGCATGGAGGATATAAAAAAAATTCAAGTGGAGAAAAATGGACAAAAACAAAAGAAAAACACAACAACAACAACAACACACACACACACACACACACACTGACAGTGACACAGTGCACTAATAAAGCATTAATTTTGTCAAGCTTCACGCGCATGAATTTACAGCTACGACAGTTGTCTTTGAAAACCCAACGTTATAGAAATAATCCTGACGAAAGGCTTATATCATGAAATGTAGGTGAAGCACTTTTGGTGATAATTTAGCGACTGCACTTACCATAATGAAAACACAAATCGAGTGGAACCTTCTCTGAATTCTAGCCCGTTTCAACTTGCGCTTGCATACCAACGCAGGGGAGAGCACTCTAAAAGCTGTTGTTGCAGTGCTCGAAGACATTGTCTTAGTTTTTGTAAGCACCCAATTTATTTTAGAGAGGCTGGATCCTTTTGAAGTGTGACAGACATACCCAAAGTGTGACAGACATACCCAAGCATATGTAATTAGAAAAAAAGTACATGCATATACTCTTGCGTCAAAGTCAACATTAAACTGAACAAGGTACGAGCGTGCGCGCGCGCGCGCACGCACACACACACACAACAATGGCACTTCATGTACCTGCCATCCTTCTTTTGTGGGAAGGCGATCACAGAGCACACACAATAACAGATGCACATGCCGGGCAAATAATGGACATCATGTATGCACGCACTTGCATGCACAAACGGCTGGACACAGGCACATTGCACGTGGGTCCCCCCCCCCCCCCCCCCCCCCCTTCAAACACACACGCAATTCTGGCAATAAATTCTGAGATGCGAGCGTGCATGGGTGCCCGTTCGTCTTTTTGTTATGGTTGGTGGTAGGCCTATAGGCTTGTTTCCAAAATTTCTAATCGGATAGCTCTGCTGGGACCTTGATACAACCAAACCACAGTGCATGTTTGTGTTTATTTATTTATTCTTTTATATCGATGATAGTGTGTGTGTGTGTGTGTGTGTGTGTGTGTGTGTGTGTGTGTGTGTGTGTGTGTGCGTGCGTGCGTGCGTGCGTGTGTGTGTGCGCGCGCGCGCGGTGTGTGTGAGTGTCCCACAGACACATTATTTAGAGTATGTGCTATAACTATAGAAATGAATAAGGATGTAGCACAGATCAGAAAATGCTGTCATATCCCATGTGTTTGCTCATGAAGGAAGACTGGACGTGATAACTGCATAAATACTAGGTTCCTACTACACTATAAAGCACCCAGCATGGTTTCATCACCATACTGGATTTTGGAAATTTATAAATAGTTTGTTGTGGCCAGGTTGAATCGTGTATAGATGTGTAGCCCACCCATCTCATTTCTTGGGAAGAAGATAAACTTTTTAATACTGAATTGAGCTAGACGGATGAACCTCCATGATGAGTGTGGCACGAAGGTATGTATTCATACAAAATGTGTATTGAGTCGTTGCCGTAACGGTATAGCACAATAGTTTATTCCCATTAATAACTCTTTGGAGGTAGGCTATAGAGAAAAAAATATAGCCTTCATATAAATCAATGACGGGTATTAAGAGGAAGAGCAGAACACAAGTACACAAAAGACAATAATAATGAAAAGGAATTAGACATGGTTATACAATTTTGGGTTGATGCACCCTGGATAGATGTTAAGTTACTCATGTACTTTCAGGAAGTAGGCTATACATGTGGGCCTAGGCCTATCTAAATTGAAATGCTGCAGAGCACTTTCCGAAGAACTATAATTCTTGAAAATCTCGGATGTGATAAAACGTGGCAATTACTTCCCTTACTTAAAATTCATCATGGCTGCGTCCGCGAAGAGACTTCGTGATTCCTTCAAACCATCATATTGGAAACGTTTTATCTTCGATCCCGCCTTCTGCTTGCCTGCATTTCTCTTACTGTTTGTTGCAGAGGTTGCAGTCAACATTTTTGTCATCCACAAAATCAAATGTGAGTAATAGTTTTGGTTTCTGAAGGCTATGTGATACCATAGCCGGCGTAACTTAGCCAAAGGGTGTTGTTTGGCTGAGCTCGAAGAGTATGGATCCATATTTCTGCACAGTTATGTGTCGTAGGATCTCGAAGATGGTGATCATGGTGTTAAAGAAGAAGGAGAAGAAGAAGGAAAAGTATGATGATAATGCTAGGAACGTTAAATATACGAAGCTTAAACATTGGGCATTTATAATGACAGTATTTCTCTGAGTGTCAGTCTGATATTAACTAGTACTTTGTGATAAAGTAGTTGGTACACAGTGACACACAATTCACATGACTTGCTCAGGTACCGTCTAAACTGACATGGTATGACTGTGTTTGTGCTGTCTCTCTCCTCTCTCTCTCTCTCTCTCTCTCTCTCTCTCTCTCTCTCTCTCTCTCTCTCTCTCTCTCTCTCTCTCTCTCTCTCTCTCTCTCTCTCTCTCTCTCTCTCTCTCACAAGTGCGTGCACATACACACAGTGACACACACACACAGCACACACACACACACACACACACACACACACACACACACACACACACACACACACACACATTACACACACACACACACACACACACACACACACACACACACACACACACACACACACACACAGTGACACACACACACAACACGTGCGCTTGTCTTCAGATGAGACTATAAACCGAGGCCCGTGTGCGAATGCATGCACAAATCTTGCGCACACTTTAAATCCTGTTTCACTTTTCATAAGAGTAGGCCATTGTGTGCCGGTGGGAACATGACATAAAAAACTGCATACGTTCCCACCGACTTACAATGGTTAATGGCCTGCTCTTCTGAAAGGCAGAACAGATTTTAACGTGTGTGCAAGATGTTCTGCATGCTTTTACAATCAGGGGCCTCAGTTTATAATCACATTCGAAGGACTTGAGACTTGTGCATGTGTACATGTACAGTACATGTTTGTATGAACTTTTCAGACACGGAGATTGACTGGGTGGCGTACATGCAGGAGGTGGAGGGGGTGGTCAATGGAACCTACGACTACATGAAGCTGAAGGGGGACACTGGACCTCTTGTGTGAGTTGTGGTACTTCCAATTTCCATGGTTTAAAATTTTATCTATTTATTTATTTATTGTTTTGGCGTTCCTTCCAAATTCCATGTTGTTTGTCTGACAAGTGTAGAACTGTACTGGATAATATAATTATATGTATTGTTGTGGATGGTTACCTTTTAACTAAGGGAGTGAATTATCTTTGAAATAAAAGAATTTTTTTTTAAATGTCAGAGGATTTAGCCAGTCTGTCGTGGAATGAACTTAATTTAAAATTGATATGAAAAAAAGACCAAAACAAAGCCAAAGCAAAAAACGAAACAGAACAAACAATAAATAACACGTTAAAAGTTAACAAAAACACTATCTTCCCGCAGCTGACACCCTCCTCCCCCCTCTCCCACCACAAACATGCACACGCACGCACGCACGCACGCACGCACGCACGCACGCACGCACGCACGCACGCACAACACACACACACACACACACACACACACACACACACACACACACACACACACACACACTCAAACCCCTCCCCCCTTTCCCTCTCCACACCAGCACCTCCCCCCAGAGAGCTCAAGTTGAGGAACAACAACAACAACAAAATATTGCATGTACGCTTTTTAAATCCTTTTCTAACCCACCTCCTTCTGCCCCCCCCCCCCCTCCTAATTGACAAATGTGGGTGTTATGCAGGTATCCGGCAGGGTTTGTGTACCTGTTCATGGGCCTGTACTACGCCACAGACCATGGGACCAACATTCGACTGGGACAGTATTTCTTCGGTGCTCTCTATCTCTGTACTCTCGCAGTCATCTTCCTCATCTACCGCAAAACCAGAAAGGTTTGTTTCCAAGACTTTTTTCAAATCTGTCTGTGTGTCTGTCTGTCTGTCTGTCTGTCTGTCTGTCTGTCTGTCTGTCCATCTCTCCCGCCCTCCGTCTGTCCGTTCCTCCCTCCCTCCCTTTAAGTCTGGTGACCGTGGGGGCACCCCTGAAGACTTGAGAACCAGTTCCCTCCATTCCTCTCTCTGTTCTGCCTTTTTCAAAATTTGGTTGAGGTCTAGGCCTGTCCATTTGCTGATGTTGTCCTCCTATCTCTTCTGATCTCTTCAGATAGAAATGCAAAATAAGTAACTTGCATCCAGAAAATTTTCACTTTGCAAAGTATTTGAAATAACAGATGTTTGATATGGTAGAGGAATAGGTTGCAAAA
>CM060348.1:28784572-28807072 GCA_030674155.1 Stramonita haemastoma
GAGAGAGAGAGAGAGAGAGGTGTGTGTGTGTGTGTGTGTGTGTGTGTGTGTGTGTGTGTGTGTGTGTCTTTGTGTGTAACTTTGTGTGTGTGTGTGGATGTGTGTATCTCTTTGTGTGTGTGTGTGTGTGTGTGTGTGTGTGTGCATGTGTGTATGTCTTTGTGTGTATGTGTGTGTGTGAGTGAGTTTGTGTGTGTGTTAGTATGTATATTGTATGTGTGTGAGTGTATATGGATTGTTGTGCTGCTCCTTTGTTTGTGCCATCTTGCAGCTATCCCACTCTGCTCATTTAGAAATATATTTCTTAAAAAAGTTTTAAAGATTTTATTTTCTTATTTTTTAAAATATTTTTTTCTTACTCCTCGTTTTGATTTATACCCCCCCAGCCATACCCAGTCTTGTCATATCACAACCTCAGGGCCAGAAGTCCACACGGAGATTATTCATGTTAGGCCACCACAGGGCCACTAGCCAGAGGGGCCCTGCACTGCAATTTTGAGTGACACTCTCATATTCACAACTGTAAAGTGGATGTGGGATAGCTCAGTGGTCAGAGCGCTCGCTTTCCCCCAGTCAAGTTAAGCAGCGTCGAGCGTGGTTACCTAGTGGATGGGTGACCATTTGCATGCCTTGGCTTCAGTGCAGTCCCCCCAGTTCACCCAGCTGTAAATGGGTACCTGTCCTCTTTAGGCTCAGGGAAGGTAAAGCAGCGAGGGAGAGGAGATGGGCACCTCCCTCAATATGCCGGCCCTTAGAGAAGCTGAGGTCTCTGAGGCCTTGCTCTCTTACGACCTCAAAGGTTATGGGACACCTTTACCGTTTCCTTTTTGCAAAGTGGATGCAGATCAACTGTGTAGTCTTAGTCTTCCCAATGAGCCCACAGCACACTCACTCCGGGTAGAAGCTGGCTGGAGTAAAAAGAAACATCCTATGACTCTTATGGAATTCGAACCCGCAACCTTCCAGCCCTGTAACTCAAAGCACCAGCCTCTGCATCATGGTGGCTGGTGACTGTTGGTGTGGTGAATGATTGAGCAGCATGTGAAAAACTGCAGCTGTTGTTAGTGAATTTGTTGGTGGAAAAACAACAAAAAACCAGTATGGATTATACTGTAATCTTAGTGTGAGATAATTTGAATGTTGCTGAGCAGTATAGATGTGTGAAGCAACAGCTGTTGTATGTTAGTGAATATGTCGGTGAAACAAAAACACATGCACGCACGCACGCACGCAGGCACAGACAGACAGACAGACAGACAGACAGACAGACAGACAGACAGACACACACACACACACACACACACACACACACACACACACACACACACACACACACACACACACACACACACACACGTCACACCCCACGTCACACACCACACACCACACTCACGCAGGCGCGCGCGCCACACACACACACACACACACACACACACACACACACACACACACACACACACACACACACACACACACACACACACACACATGCGCACACACACACACACACACAACTTAGATTATAATCATAATTATTAGATCTTTTGAATGTTTCTAGTGTTACTGTAATGGTGGGTTTATCTATTCTTTTTTTTTCATTTTGTTTATCGTCATATGCACATTATGAGATGGTGTGAGTATTCATGTTCAAATGAATACATATTGTTCAAGGAAACAGGAGTATTATACAACAGATATATGCCAGAATATACAGGTATTCTTATAAGTATATATATATATATAAGTAAATGAATAAATTATATAGATATATAGATATATATATATATATAGAATATATATAGATATAGATATATATATATTATATATATATATATATAATATATATATATATATATATATATATAACACTCACACACACAAACACACGCTCACAAACACACACTCACAAACACACACACACACAAAGATAAAAAAGCAAATTTATTACTCAATATACCATCTAGAAATAAAATTTTGACACACACACACACACACACACACACACACACACACACACACACACACACACACACACACACAAGCACACACAAGCACACATTACACTCGTCTGCTTACCTTGATATGTGCCAACACAGGAGAAGCTAAAAAATGCCCAACAACAAGCACATAAATACGGTTATAATGTCTAGGGATGTGATGATGTGTGGACTAGTTTTACCATCCTTTCCCTACATGTGTCATACGTTGTATGGAAGTGACTCATTGAAATTGTACGTGGTGTTAGTCACCCTGGTAAGGGCAAGTGTATATGTTTGAATACGAGTTGTGTATGTACAATTGTTGTTAAGGTGAGACACGGGTCCAAAAGTGGCCAAAAATCATGTTTTTTTTTAGAATTGCAAATTGCTGGATAGATTTATGGAGATTTCCCTGTGTGAAATTAAAGAATTCAGATCATATAATATGTCTGTAGAAACAAGTTAACTCATACTTGTTATAGCTAAAAAGGTTTAGGAGTTTGAAATATTGAGTTTTGGTGGCCATATTGGATTGTTTCCATGGCAACAGTGCAGAAAACTGAGTAAATCTTTTATTTTATTGCTTTACAAGTGATGCCCTTTCAATATATGGTGTTACTTTTAACATGGGCTTGTAAACAAAATTCCATCAGTTTCGACCCCAGTGTCCCACTGTGGGACAAACTCCTAAACCTTTTTATCTATAACAAGTATGAGTAACCTGTTTCTACAGACATATTTTATGATTTGAATTCTTTAATTTCACACAAGGAAATCTCCATAAATGTATCCAGCAATTTGTAATTCTAAAAAAAACCATGATTTTGGCCACTTTTGGACCCGTGTCTCACCTTAATAATAGACTGGTAAAGCCATAATGTGTGAGAGAAATTTAAAATGATAGGAAAATGTGGGAGCCCGAGATTTTCATCATTGTGCAGTTACACCGCTGTCAGTTTTCCCCCACTTTCAGCCGCTCTCAGCTGCTATCCATTCCACCCCACCCCATCCCAGTCCAGCCCAGCTGGGCCAGCTGGTGCTAATTATTGCAGGAACTGATCACTCTTGGACAAGGTAAAACTAGTAAAAGGAAGGGGTGCTTTAAATTTAGCACTCTTGACTGTTAAAAAGTTTAAGTTAGTCTGTCCCGAGCCCAAGGCTCATCAGGCCGGTGCTTATCCCGGTTTCTGTGGCGTTAAGCGACTGAGAGTCATAGACTCCCCCCTGGATAGGACGCCAGTCTATCGCAGGGTTACCTCCAACACAAGGTTGGTACCCCTTTTACACCTGGGTGGGGTGAGAAAATAGTCGTAAAGTGCCTTTTCCAAGGGCACAACACCATAGCCGAAAGCTGGGATCGAACCCACAACCTTTAGATTACGAGTCCAACGCCCTAACCACTAGACTACAACGGCGGCCCCTTACTCTTGACTGAGTGATGCTGGATTTGCGCTCTGCGAGTTTGACACAGTGTTCTTCTTTAAATTTTGGAAGAGTTTTCTCAACTGGTTTAACATTGTGGCTGACATAGGTTGTTTTTTTTTCCTGGAGACTGTGTCAAGTTTTATATTCATCATCTGAAAAATTTGATGTTTATGACGTGTGTAGATGATAATGTGCAATATCATGCCCCAAAGAAAGGTAGCGTTTGTAATGTTATGTGTGATGGAGGTGTTTTAATGGTGGCTTTGTGTATAACTGTTATTGATGATGGTGTGGTGATTCACCATTTAATCTTGTTTGTGTAGTTACTGGTGTACTTACAGTTTCTGCTCAACCTTAATTTTAAAAAAAAAGGAGGAAATTTCTTCTTATTATTGTAATTTTATTTTGAGGATAATGGAATAAGCACTCATGTGCTTTTTTACATCCAGTCCTCATGTATATGCAGTTTTGTAAATTTTTTCATCCATTCCCACTGGCACACAGTGGCCTACTCTTCTAAAAAGGGGAACAGGTTTTAACATGTGCGCAAGATGTTCTTCTGTGTGCTTTTGCATGTGAGACCTCGGTTTATAGTCTCATCCAAAGTACTTCAGGGGAGAGTGGAGTCGGCATTGATGGTAACTACATGGGAAAAATCCCCTTGATCGAGATTCAAATCTGGGTCATCAGATTCCAAGCGCAGTGTTCTAACCACTAGGCTATCCCGTCCCACCTTAATCACATTTGGACTCTGATGTGGGAATGATAACACTAATTATTATTATTATTATTATTATTATTATTATTATTATTATTATTATTATTATTATTATCATCATTATTATTATTTATTATTATTATTATTATTATCATTATTATTATTATTATTATTATCATTATTATTATTATTATTATTTTATTATCATTATTATTATTATTATTATTTATTCTTCTATATCGAGGATAACAGAATAAGCAATCATGTGCTTTTTTTCATCCGGTCCCCATGTGTATGCAGTTTTGTAAATATTGTCATCTGTTCCCACCGGCACACGATGGCCTACTCTTACGAAAAGCGGAACAGGATTTAACTGTGCGCAAGATGTTCTGCGTGCGTTCGCACACGGGGCCTCGGTTTATAGTCTCATCCGAAGGACACTGAAACAAGGAGGCGGTTGTGGGAGGAGGGGGGGTGTCAAAAGCCTAGTGCAGTGGTCAGAGCATCGAGTTTGTGATCTGATGGCATGGGTTCGAGCCAGCACTGAGATGCCCATTGGAGAGAAATTTTTTCCCCTGGAGTTAACATCAGTGCTGACTCTGCTCCTGCCAAAAGTCCTTTGGATGAGACTGTAAACTGGGGTCTCGTGTGTGAAGGCACGCAGAACATTTTGTACACACACACACACACATATTCAAACCGGTTTTGCCTTTTTGAAAGAGTTGGCCATTGTGTGCTAGGATTCCTTTGGGTTAGACTATAAACTGAGTTCTCATGTTTGAAGGCATGCATGCAGAACATCTTGCACACAAAAACACACACACACACACACACACACACATATTCAAACTGGTTTTGCCTTTTTGAAAGAGTTTGACGTTGTGTGCAGGTAGGAACGAACGACAAAAATGCATGTAGGCTAGTGTTGTGTAGGTGTCGTTCCCCTACATCAGAATGTTGGGTAATCGGTCGCATATGCAAAATCTCAGCATTGGTGGACCTTGGAGCTGTAACTAAGGAATGAACAATATATATTATATATATCTATATATATTGGCCTAGGCCAAAAGTTGTGTCAGTTATTGATGTCAGCTCATTGCCAAGGCCTACTCTAAAATGTTGTGATGTTGTAAAATGTTGTGTTGAGATTGCCTTCAGCCATGACAAGCTCTTAACAGAACAACCTGCACTCTCCTTCAAAGGAGAATAAATCCTCTGAAGTTGGAGTATGGCTGCCTATATGGCGAGGTACTTGAAAATAGTCATACACGCAAACTTCTCATTGATTCAGTGTGCAATTTCAATCTCACAGTGATTCCCAGGTGGGATGAGTGAGTCAGAGGGCACATTCTGGGTGACCCCCCAGAGTGCTAAGCTGGGGAACAACAACAAACTATATATCTATCTATATTATATCTATTATCTATCTATCTATCTATCTTTTCTATCTCTTATCTATCTATCTATCTATCTATCTATCTATCTATCTATCTATCTCTATTCTTCTATCTTCTATCTTTCTATCTCTCTATCTCTCTATCTCTCTATCTATCTATCTATCTATCTATGTATATATGGCATTTGGCTAATCTAAAATATATATAAAAAGTTTTGATCCACAGCTACAGCTCCCAAGATGCACCAGTGGTGACGTTTAGCGTACACGACTGTTCACACACCATCAAGGTAGCCGCATCCCGACTTTGGGCAGTATTTGGTTTATAACTGGAAAGAGATTGATATGGTTTAAAAAGTAATCGCCAATAGTCTTGAAAACACAGTTTACTTGGAAAATACCCAGTATCAGTTAATACACTTTTTATTGGCAATAGCTGCAAAATCATGTTGCCTGTGAATTTATATCGTATTCTGAAAAAAAAGGTAAAGATGTCCCACAACCTAGGCGGTTGTATGGGGAGCGAGGCTTCAGAGACCTCAGCTTCTCTAGCGGCCAGCGTATTGAGGGCAGCGCCCATCTCCTCTCCCTCGCTGCTTTACCTTCCCTGACCCTGAAGAGGGCAGGTACCCATTTACAGCTGGGTGAACTGGGGGACTGTACTGAAGCCAAAGCACGCAAACGGTCACCCATCCATTTGGTAACCACACTCAGTGCTGCTTAACTTTGGCTTGGGAAAAGCGAGTGCTGACCACTGAGCTATCCGATCCCCTCTATTGTATTGTATTGTATTGTATGGTATTATATCATACTGTATTGTATACCACTTTCAGTCACAGCAGATTTCTTTGTGCGAAATTCCAGATGCTCTACAGGTCTAGAGAGAGAGGCAATCACTCAAGAGAAGGGCCAGCCATTTTTATAAAACTTTTTTTTTTTTTTCTGTCTGTGTATTATAAGGTGTCTGTTGTTCCAACTAGTATCATGAGTATAGTCACTAACTGCACTATTTGTCATTATTATTGTTATTGTTGGTGTTGGGCATTGCCAAGCTTAACACACATGAAGTGTCACCCAGAATATGCACTCTGTCTCACTCATCCCACCTGGGAATCACTTTTGAGACCGAAAGCATACACTTGATGAAAGTTTGCATATGTGACGCTCCACCATGAAATGAGTCGGTTAGCACCTGACTCATTTTTCCGCTGGGAGCCATTAAAGGCAGGTGGGGTCAGGTTGTTGATTCTGAGATGTTGATTGATTAAACTATAGCAATTATTTATTTATTTATGTATTTATTTATTTATTTATGTATTTATTTATTTATTTATTTATTCTTTTATATTGAGGATAACAGAATAAGCAATCATGTGCTTTTTTTCATCCGGTCCCCGTGTGTATTCAGTTTTTGTAAATATTGTCATCTGTTCCCACCGGCACACGATGGCCTACTCTTACCTTGTAGTGAAATATCCAGGCATAATTTTCTTTCCGTTTGCTTTTAAAGGTGTTTTAAAAATACCCAAGCTCTCATTCTGGCCACCTATTAGGATGCCAGCCAAACTTGTCAGTTTCTAATTTTGTCATTTCTGTGGGTCTATCATTTTCGTTTGTAATAGCTTTTGATAGAACTGTCCAATTTTCAGTCTGTTTTCTGCATTGTGTAGCCTTTTCATTGCAAATTAAAAACATGTCAATAACTTAAAAGTTACCTCTGCTGCAATGCGACTCATTATGTGGTGAAGCGTCACATTTGTTTAGACTTTTTCAAGTACCTAGCCAGCTGGGCAGCCATACTCTGACTTCAGAGGATTTTTTTTCTGCTTTCATGAAGAAAACAGATTGCTATGCTACGAGCCGGTCATGTATGATGACAATCTCTGTATTTGTTTCTTTCTCTTTGTCGAAAGCTCAACAGCTATTCTTGTCTGTCATATTGAGCGAAAATGTGTTGCGCTACCATTAAGCGCCTGACAAGTCAGGCCCAGCACATCCCGACTTCGGCTTGGGAGAAAATTGTTTTGTTGTTGTTGTTGTTGTTTAAAAAATAAAAGCTCTCTGGAAAAAAAAGGCAGGAAAATGGACTGAAAAGGCAGAAAATAATTATGTAAGGAGTGACAGGAAGTAAAGGAACAAGGCAGAAACAAAGAGAGGGATAGAAAAGAGGGAATTCTTAACATAGTATTATTTCCAAAAGGGGATGTTATTTGTAATGACAGTCCCCTGGTATACCCATAACGTACGTACATACGGACTTACATATGTGTGTGAGTGTGTGTGTGTGTGTGTGTGGTGTGTGTGTGTGTGTGTGTGTGTGTGTTGTGTGTGCGTGTGTGTGTGTGATTGATTTTTTATTCATTATTCATTCTTTTATTTAGAGGATGATGGAATAAGCACTCGTGCTTTTTTTCTTACATCCAGTCTCTGTGTGCATACGGTTTTGTAAATCATGTCATTTGTTCTCACTGGCACAACTAGCCAAATTTTACGAAAGGCGGAACGTTTTAACATGTGCATGAGATGTTCTACGCACACTGTGTGTGTGTGTGTGTGTGTGTGTGTGTGTGTGTGTGTGTGTGTGTGTGGTGTTTGTTAGTGCATGTTTATGACTAGTTCATGACAGATAGCAATAGAAAATGTATTTTGTGCGTTTGCGTGTATAGTAATTTATATTTCTTTGGCTGTTATGAAATGTGGTGTTTACCTGAATCACAAAAATGTCACAAGCTAGCGGGAAAATGCTTACAATAAACTGGACGATGGAATACGACTTCTGATGTGGGTTTTTTCCCCTTGTGGAAAGGGACGGGGAGGGGGGGGGGGGGGGGGCGGGGAGAAGGTGTGTGTGTGCGTATGCGTGCGTGCGTGAGAGAGAGAGACAGAGACAGAGACAGAGAGAGAGAGACAGAGAGAGCATGCGTTTTTTCTGTTCTTTTTTTGTTGTTGTTGTTTTGTTTGGTTTTGGTTTTTGTTTGGATTGGTTCTTTGCTCCCTAAACCTTTCCTCTCTTCCGATTCTTCTTTCTTTCATTCATTTTCGTGAATCAGGATTTCCCTGGGAAAGCCTTTTTATGAGCCAAAAACTTACCTGGAAAAACCTTTAGGGTGAATCAGGACTTACATGGGAAAGCTTTTTTTTTCTTCTGTAAGCCATTATTAATCATAACGTCAGCTTTGAGAGTGTATTCAAAACCAGATCTTCATCTGACAGGATTTTCCTCTTGTCTTAAATTATTCTTTTTTAGGTCGTGGTAAAGTTGACAGTTCCTTATCTTTCTTTCTTTCACACACACTTACGCATGCATACAGGCACGCACGATCACACACAGGCACGCACACACGCACGCATGCACGCAGGTGTACGCACACACACACACACACACATGCAAATTATGCAGAAATGTTTCATTCATTCATGCATATATATACTCATGCATATGTATCTGCACATAAGCATGCATCAGAAACGTACATGCACTTTTATGTGCCTATACACATACCTACAGTAGTACCTGAAAGTGTAACCAGATCATTTGATGTAGGAGGGAGGGGGGCGGGATAGCCTAGTGGTTAGAACATTACGCTCGCAATCTGATGACTCGTGTTCGAATCTCGTTCAAGTGGACATTTTCTCCTGGAGTTAACATCAATGCCGACTCCACTATACCCAAAAGTCCTCCGGATGAGAATATAAACCGTGGCCCCGTGTGCGAACGCACGCAGAACATCTCGCGGCGCACACGTTAAAACCTGTTCCGCTTTCGAAAGAGTAGACCAATGTGTGCCGGTGGGAACAGATGACAAAATTTACAAAGCTGCATACACACGGGGACTGGATGTAAAAAAGCACATGAGTGCTAATTCCACTATCCTCAGGACCCAAACAAAAAACAAAGAAAAAAACAGCGTGGGTTCGCGCCACCACTGTGATGCCCATTTTTGTAGTCCAGAGTACAAACGCACGCAGAACATCTCGTGCACGATTTGAAACCTGTTCCGACTTTCAGAAGAGTAGGCCCTTGCATACCAGTAGGAACAGATGACGACACTTCAAGCTTTTCCTTACAGGTTGCCCGCTACAGGGTAACCAACCATCTCCTAACTAACCCTTCCCTATGTATCACCCACTACTAGGTTACAGATGCATACAATGTGCACAGTGCATGTGGACAGGGAAAGAGGGGTTCTCTCCCTTAATTAACGTAATGATAGTGTTAAGACCTGTTCCGACTTTTAGAAGAGTAGGCCATTGCATACCAGTAGAAACATATGACGAAATTATAAAAATAAAAACCAGCATTTTTCTTGGTTTCGTGTTTAGACACCATTCCCCAATTCGGAATGCGGCTACCTTCATGGTGGGTTAAAAACAGTGGCATAAGCAAAATCTCACCATTGGAGAACCTTAGATCTGTAGCCAGGTCTGTGACTTAAAGTGGTGTTTAAAGAAAAAGGAACGTAAAAAAAGATGTTCTTACAGTATCAGGTCGTTAAGAAAATGAAATGAAGTAAATCTTGATTCGGATTCAATCTGTAGAATGCATGAGTTATCTCAGCATATTTCTAAACAACAGCATACTTTATTGATATATATATATAATACGAAGAGACATTTCTAAAGTAAAAGAGGAAAAGCAGAAAAAGTACATTTGGAAAGCACACAGGAAAGCATATGGAAAAGTATATTGGAAAAGTAACACTAGACGAGTATATTGGAAAGTAAACTGAAAAAGTACATTGAAAAAAATACACTGGGAAGTACACTATAAAGTGTGTTGAAAAGTGCATTGAAAAAAAAATTAAAACATAAAAATTTTATGGAAAGAGTATATATTGGAAACCACATGGGAAAAGAACACTGGAACACTCTCTCTCTCTCTCACCCTCTCTTCTCTTCCTTTCTTTGCTCCTCTCTTTTTTTCTAAGTTTCTTTATTTTCTTTGTGCTCTTTCACTGTCAACAAAACCGTTTATATGTTTTTTTTTCTTCTTGTATAACTATGTAACAAACAAAAAAAAAGAATAAAAAAGTTTGAAAAAAAACCCATTAGGGAAACAAAGTGGAAAAAAAGACCATACAAAAAGTACTCCGGAAAGTATATAAGTTGCAAAATCTTCAGTGGTGCTCCCTCAGTCCGCGGGACCAAGGGACAGGTGAAGGTGAAGGTGTGATATATTCTGGCTCATACTGGACAGGTCTGAGGCTGAGTGGAGCACTGCTAGACGTGGACAACAGAGAAAGAGGGAGAGGGCTGGTTGTCTGGGCACTCATAGGTCAAGAAGATTAGGGGCTCTGCCCTAACTGTCAGCCTGGAGACAGACTGTGCAGAAAGGTCTTTCCAAGTTCAAAGAGACACTTGCTCAGCAGCACGAGGCAAAGAGAATGAGAAGAAAGGCTGCAGACCAGGCAGACAGACCAGCGTCAGACTTCATCTGTGCCCTCTGCCATAGCGACTGACTGTCATTCCCGTGTGGGACTGGCCAGCCACCACCGACACTGTACCAGAAAAAAACACATAGAGCACAACTTCATAGTCCTACGAGAATGAAGGCTGTCAATAACAATAACGAATATAATGTAATATACTACACTCTAGACTTGACTAAATTGTTTTACCATGACTATTCTTGACTATTCTTGATCTTCTTGACTGGCCAAGACAGTCTTACAGGGAACAGTAAGGGGAGGAGGGAGACGAAGAGGCAGACAGAGGAAACGATGGGAAGACAACATCAGAGAGTGGAGGACAGGCCTTGGGTGGAACGACCTACCACGGAGGGCGGAGGACCGTGGGGAGTGGAGGAAGCTGTTTTCAAAATCTTCAGTTGTGCCCCACGGTCCACGGGACTATGGGACAGGTGAAGGTGAAGGAGAAGTGAAGACCATTCTACTCTTAGGAAGTCCGAATTTTAGAGCTCACTCATACACAAAAGACATGTTGCTTCCCTCAAGCTTCTATTTGGACTCCACACCTTTGGCATGAGGACGACCAGCCTTGGTCACACAGGGAATCAACTTCAAAAACTCACTCCTGAACCTGGTGCCCGTGAGACAGTACAGGAGAAAGTTGACCGAGCTGTTGGTGTACCACATATTCATAGAGGCCGCCTGCACCACCCTCCACACAGCGTCACTCGCTATGTGGTTGGCGAACATCCGCAAGATAAACACCACACACAGAGGCAGAGTCAGAACCAAGAACGTTAAGGACACGCTCAGAATCATGATCGTGGTCTTGGAGGCGGCTTTTCTGCGAGCTTCGTCCACGTTCGCAGTATCAGAATTGGAAGCAGAGTGCGCCATACTGGAAGATACTGAACTGGCTTTGAACAAAGTCCAGGATAATACGGCATCACAAACCAGAAGACAAAGAGTAGGAAGAATGGAGGAGACCGCCATGTCTATAGCCATCCAGTAATCCAGGTAAAACTGAAAATACCCCTCCCACCCCACAAAAGTGCAGATGTTCTTTTCCGAAATGTCCACCCCGGGTAGGAAATGAAAATGGGCCACGAAAGCCACAGAAGCCAGAGTAGCGATGACCATCCACGTTTTTCGTAAAGTGCACATAACTCTGATCCTGTGCGGCCATTTTACCGCCAGAGCGCGCTGCACGGTGACACTTGTGATCAGCCAGGCTGACAACGTATTCAACGCGTAAACCGTCCACGTCACCGTTTTACAGAAAAACGAATGCACTAGAGCCAAATCCACCTTAAACTCCGTCCTCAACCATTTCGTGAACACCGTCACGTACAACAACGAAAGATCCGACAAAGCCAGCGCCATCAGAAAGGCACGCTGGGAAGAGTTGTCGTCCTTGATACGACGCATGATGACGATGGTGGCGATGTTTCCGAAAGTGCCCAGGAGAAGGATGCAAGGGAGGCAAATCTTCCACATGAGGGTGACGGCCAGTAGGTGGCTTGGCTGATCCGCCGTTGTTGCCTCCCCTTGTGTGGTGAAGTCGGGAGGTAGGGTGAGGGGGGTGGTGATCCTGGGCTGAAGCGCTGCTGTGTCGTTCATGGTCTGGGGTTTGGAGGGATGGAGGGATGGCCAGGTGTTCTACTGCTGCTGCTTTAGACTGTAGAGAGGTAGGTACTCTGGGGGAACACACATAGGTGCACACAGTGACTTTTTGCATACATACGCGAGTGCAGTCATGCGCACGTACGCACGTGTATGCACGCAGGTGCACGTGCACACGCACGCACGCATGCACGCGCGCACGCACACACACACACACACACACACTCACACGTCAGGTTTTCAGAAATACCAGCTACTTTAATAAATTTTGACAATGGAAGAAGAGTTTTTCATTCTTTACACCACGTAAGCTGAAAAAAGCAGCATCACTACATCATCTTCATCATGATTGATTCTTATACACAAAAAAACGATAGTTGTTTTTTCATTCGGCAGGTAGCCCTGGGTGCCCTGATCTCATGGTGACCTGTTTTAATTTTTCCATGCACATCATGTACCCGTGATGAGTTCGTGTGTAAGTTTTCAGGGTTGGAAGTTCACGGGAAAGGACCACTGGAGAGACATAGTGGTAGCCACTACCTCAGGTAGGCACCTCACTCAGTCTGGCTCCGCGACTAAGCTATCTTTGTCAGTAAAGACTTTGAAGTGGATATCCCTGCGCATGTTAGCTCAGAACAGGCACCACTGAACACCACCAAAGTGACCCAGCAGCAGTGCAAGGCCCCTCTGGCTGGTGGCCCCATGGCAGCCTGACATTGATGGGCTCCCTGTGGACTTCTGACCTGAGCATGCATAGGGGACGGGATAGCCTGGTGGTTAGAGTGATGCGCTCGTGATCTGCTGACCCGGGTTCGAATCTCGTTCAAGAGGATTTTTCCTCTGCAGTTAACATCAGTGCCGACTCCACTATCCCCAAAAGTCCTTCGGATGAGACTATAAACCAGTGTGCGAACGCACGCAGAACATCTTACACACACGTTAAAACCCGTTCCGCTTTTCTGTAGAGTAGGCCATTGTGTGCCGGTGGGAACGGATGAGAAAATTGACAAAAAAGCGTACACACGAGGACTGGATGTAAAAAAAAAAAAGCACAGAAGTGCTTATTACATTTTCCTCGATATAAAAAGATGAAAGATATTAAATATCGAATCTGGGTAAGGCTAGGGTGGAGAGATCGAAACGAGCTGTGTATCAACCAAAGGCTGGAGCGTCACAAAAGAGGAGGCAGCAAAAAAAAAAGATCTTCCAATCCAAACTTGTTGTTGTTGTGTCCAAAGCCTAACTGAAATTGAAAGTAGATTGTAATATGTAATATGAGTTATTTCCCTTGAATAAAAGGTCACTTCCGGTTCCAGCCAAGTGCCACGTTGTTCTGGTTTTATTGTGCGCAAGCCGTACGTTTGTATTTTGAATGTAATAGGCCACTAGCTGGTCATTCTCAAGAGAAACATAACAACTGGCGACGAGGTAAAGTACGTTTTTCAAGTCTATATCATCCAAATGGCGACAAGTCTGCCAAATTTCGAACATTTTCACATCTATCAAGACAATGAAAACGTTGGCACACGTTGGCGGAAATGGCTGTCAAAGTTCGAAAATCTCGTGTGTGCTTTGGACATTACAAGAGACGCTCGAAAAAAAGCCCTACTCCTTCATTACGGAGGTGACGAAATCTTCGAAATTTACGAATCTTTCTCTGACGAGAAAAAGGGGATCGGCGCAACCATTGATGACGAACCAAACGAATACCACGTGCTCAAGACATCTTTCACTGCATACTTCACCCCAAAGAAGAATACCAGCTATGAACGTCTGAAGTTCAGAGATGTGACACAAAACACAGGTGAGACAATTGACAGTTTCCATACTCGACTCCGTGCGTTAGCAATAAACTGCGATTTTCACGATGCAGACAGTGAAATTCTGACACAGATTTTGCATGGTTGCACATCATCTAGACTGAGGAGAAGAGCGCTTAGGGATTCGTTTACACTGGACCAGATACTTTCGGAAGCACGATCTCAAGAGCTATCCGAAGCTAGGGCTGCAGACATTGAACAAACAGCTCACAGTCACAAGGTAAACGCAGTCAAGAATTCTGCCGGTCGTAAGCATGGAAGAGGAGGAGGTCAGTCCTCTCACACAAACAATCGTGAGGGACAGAGTGGCTTCCAGCAGAGAGGCAGAGGTGGATTTTCTCAACGAGGTAGAGGAAGTTCCAGACCGCCAAGGCAAAACACGACATGCCGTAACTGTGGTGGACCATTCCCACACCCCGACGGATGTCCAGCTGCAGGAAAGCAGTGCAGAGCTTGTTCGAAAATAGGACACTACTCTCGTGTTTGTAGATCCAAACAAAAGCCTGTGAAGATCAACAACGTATCAAATACTTGTGACAGATCAGCCGATAGCTCCAGTGAGGAATCAGTCTTCCACGTCACCCACAATTCCAAAATTCCAGCAGTCCATGCCACACTGTTTGGGAAAGAAACGTCATTTCTTGTCGACAGTGGTGCGACAGTAAATATTGTGCACACGTCGATATGCCCAACAAATCTGAAACTCAAACAGCCATGTCCGAGAATTATGGCCTACGGTTCTGACAAACCTTTGCCTGTGGATGGATACTTTTCGACAGACCTAGAATACAAAGGCAAAAGAACACATGCAAAATTCTACGTCGTCAATAGTGACAAGAAAACAGATAGTCTTATCTGCGCAGACACTGCACAAGCTCTGGGACTGATACAGTTCGCATTCTCTGCAAGCCTGAATTTGGACACATCTGCCCAATCAACAAGTTCCATCGCTGACAACTTCACAGAACTTTTTGATGGTAAACTAGGACACATCAAAGATACGAAAATCAAACTGCATGTGGATCCTGAAGTACAGCCTGTTGCCCAACAGCACCGACGTGTTCCATTCCATCTTCGAAAACAGGTGGAGGCCGAACTGAAGAAACTTCAAGAATTGGACATCATCGAGCCGGTAACTGGACCGACTCCCTGGGTCAGCCCTATTGTGTGCGTCCCCAAGAAACGTGAGGGAGAAGTTAGAGTGTGCGTTGATATGCGCGAACCAAACAAAGCAATAGGTAGAGAAAAACATCCTATGCCAACACTCGACGACTTGATTGCAGATCTGAATGGGGCTACAAGGTTCAGCAAACTTGACATGACTCAAGCCTATCATCAGCTGGAAATTGACTCAGACTCTCGTCAGATCACTACATTCTCAACTCACGTTGGATTGTTCAGATACAAAAGGCTGTTATTTGGAGTCAATGCAGCTTCAGAAATTTTCCAAAACGCCATATCCAATGTATTGCATGACATTCCTGGCGTTAGAAATCTGTCTGACGACATCATCGTTTTCGGGGCTACTCAGCAAGAACATGACAAGAGCTTGAAGAAGACACTTCAACGCCTACAAGAGGTGGGAGCAAAACTCAACCGCAAGAAATGCATTTTTTCTGCGTCCGAGCTGACATTCTTTGGCCATGTGTTTGGAAGAGGGGGGATGACCGCAGATCCTGAGAAAACCAAGACAATTCTCAATGCCCCTGCACCTACAAACATCGCTGAACTCAGATCGTTTCTCGGTATGACTCAGTACATGGCTAGATACATTCCTGCGTATGCGACAATCACCAGTCCACTGCGTGAACTACTCAAGAAAGATGTGAGTTGGACCTGGTCAGCAGCTCAACAGGCGGCGTTCGAAAAGCTGAAAGAAATGCTCACCTCAAGCCCAGTCATGGCATACTTTGATCCTGCTAAAGAAACGTCTATCCTGGTGGATGCTAGCCCAGTTGGTCTTGGGGCGATTCTCGTCCAAGACAACAAGGCAATCTGTTACGCGAGCCGAGCGCTCACAGACGTCGAAAAACGCTACTCACAGACAGATAGAGAGATGCTTGCTGCTGTCTATGGAATCGAACATTTCCACTTGTACGTGCAAGGAGCTCCATTCAAACTCATCACTGACCACAAACCACTGCTCGGGATAGTCAAAAGCCGAAACCCAACAACAGCCCGAATTGAGAGATGGCGTCTTCGACTCATGCCGTACGAGGTCGAATTCGTGTACAGACCAGGCAGAAATGAACAAAACCCAGCTGACTACATCAGCCGGCATCCTCAAACAACACCTGCCAGAGACAACGCTGGTGAGGAGTACATTGCATTCCTAGCCAAATTTGCAGTACCGAAAGCAATGACGCAAGGCGATGTTCGAGCTGAAACTCAGAAAGACCCTCAGCTCCAGAAAGTTATGCAGGCAGTCCAAACTGGACAATGGAGAAGTGACATTTCAGACTTTGCACGATTCAAAGACGAGTTATCCGTGCATGATGGACTTGTTCTTAGAGGTCATCGTCTCATTCTTCCGCAGTCACTTCAGAACCAAGCCATAGACATTGCTCACCAGTCACACCAAGGTATTGTGAAGACCAAGCAACTGATCCGGGAAAAAATCTGGTTTCCTGGTATCGACAAACTGGTTGAGAATGCTGTGAAGTCCTGTATTCCATGCCAGGCCACGTACAAAGGACCAACACAGAGAGAACCTCTCCAACCAACACCACTCCCTTCATGCCCATGGGTAGCAGTGGCGATTGACTTCGCTGGACCGTTTCCATCGGGAGAATACGTGTTGGTGGTCACTGACGAATACAGTCGATACCCAGAAGTGGAGATCGTCTCATCCACTTCAGAAAGAACCATACTCCCCCGTCTGGACCAAATTTTCGCACGCCAAGGCTTCCCTGAAATCTGCAAGACAGACAATGGCCCACCATTCAACGGTCAAGCCTTTGCACAATACGCTGAGAGGAATGGTTTCAGGCACAGGAAAATTACGCCTGTGTGGCCTGAGGCGAACGGTGCAGCTGAGCGCTTCGTGGGAACCCTCAAAAACAATATCCGTACATCAACAGCTGACGGCCGAAACTGGAAGGAGGAAATCCCAACGTTCCTCCGAACATTTAGGGCAACGCCACACACTGCAACTGGTGTCTCGCCATTCGAGGCAATGACAGGACGGAAGATGAACGTCGGTCTACCCACAGCTCCGAAACATCTCTCTCCGGTCCCTGTGCATACTCGTATTGCGCACAATGACCATCACAATAAAGGAAAGATGGCAGAATACGTTAATGCCCGCCGTCACACTGCACAAGCAAACATGGCACCTGGTGATTACGTGTTGGTCAAGCAGCCCAAGCAAAATGCGCTGACAACGCCGTACAACACGACGCCATGCCTGGTGAAAGAGAAGAAGGGGAGCATGATAACAGCTTGCCGCCCTGACGGATCTCTCATCACCAGAAATTCGTCCCACTTTCGACAGCTGCCAGCACACATCAACATTCCTGGCGACGTTCCAGAACTCGATGCTCCAGAGGACCCAGACATCATTCCTGGAGACATCATTCCTGCTGAGACTCCTTCAACTGGAGAAACTGGGAACAACAATACAAGCTCCGACCAGCTTCCATCACCCAGTACAAGACGTTCAGGCCGAACCACCAAAACTCCAACTTACCTGAAAGACTACGTCCTCAACTAATCCATTACGTCGATCTTGTACATGACCTGTCACTAGAGGACAACGTGTAGTTAGGTTGTCTCTCTATTTAGTCAAATTTAAGCATTGTTTGATATTAAATATCATTTATGTTTCTAGTCATTGTCAGAGAGCATCAGAATGCTCTGTAGTTTTGATTTGTGTTTATGGCCTGTATATCAAGGAGGACAGCAGTGTAGCTAGGCTGATCCAACTTGATCCTAAGTGATCGTGTAGAGTGGTCACAATATTATGTTCTTATTATCATAAGAAGAGCATCAGAATGCTCTGTATTTTGGATTGTGTTTATGGACTGTATATCAAGAAGGACAGCAGTGTAGCTAGGCTGATCCAACTTGATTCTAAGTGATCGTGTAGAGAGGTCACAATATTATAGTTTTTAAGTGATCGTATATTTTGGTCATATTAGCCTACTAAAATTTCTTTCATTTCATTTTATTCATGAAAGCTTAAACCTCAAGTCATATACTTACATATGAGTGAAGGACCGGACGTGAATTCCAAGAAACCATTCAGAACTGAGTGGACACTTTTTCATCAAAAACTGAATATCTTGACATTCAAGTTTATCATTTGTTCGTGCAAAATTTAATTTGATTTTATATGACGTTCCTATATTGGCACAGTAGGCATAACCAGTCACTCATGTGTTTGCATCCCTTTATTCTATTCTATTGGATGTTTTGAATTTTCTCAATGTCTCTGACATACACACCCACATGCAGCCAAGACATGTATTTGCTTACTGATGTGTATTCAATATATATTGATGAAGCCAAAGGTTTAATTTTTAGAAACCATTGAATTCAAATTAATGCACAATGCATATCTTCCTCAAATTTTCGAGTTTCGGATGTTACTCTTTGACAATTCATTTTCATTGTAATTGTCCATTCAAGTTGAGGAGGGATGTTGTGTCCAAAGCCTAACTGAAATTGAAAGTAGATTGTAATATGTAATATGAGTTATTTCCCTTGAATAAAAGGTCACTTCCGGTTCCAGCCAAGTGCCACGTTGTTCTGGTTTTATTGTGCGCAAGCCGTACGTTTGTATTTTGAATGTAATAGGCCACTAGCTGGTCATTCTCAAGAGAAACATAACAGTTGTGTATAGCCCCGCCGACCACAGAGGCCATAAAAAGGTCAAGGTGTCCCATAATAACCTATGTGGTCGTACGGGAGCCAGGCAATAAGAGACCTCAGCTTCTCTAGGAGCCAGCATATTGAGGGCGGCGCCCATCTCCTCTCCCTCGCTGCTTCACCTTCCCTGACCCTAAAGAGGGCAGGTACCCATTTACAGCTGGGTGAACAGTACTGAAGCCAAGGCACACAAACGGTCACCCATCCAACTTGGTAACCACGCTCGACGCTGCTTAACCTTAGCTTGGGGAAAGCGAGCGCTCTGACCACTGAGCGATCCCGCTCACTACAGAGGCCATACCGCGGCTAAAATAATAATTATCTTCTTTACTAAAACAGTTCGTGTGCCCTAGTCTCTGTGGAACTCTACAGGCATTATGTCCAGGTACGAATTCCTTGTGCCTGGAGAGGGATGGGGTCTGCTGCCAGGTTCAGCTTGCCAAGGACAGGATAGGGGGGACGGGATAGCCAAGTGGTCAGAACATCGCAATGGCAATTTGACGACCCGGGTTCGATTCACGGTCGAGGAGATTTTTCTCCTGGAGTTAACATCAGTGCCGACTCCACTCCCCCCAAAAGTCTTTCGAATGAGACTTTAAACCGAGGCCCCGTGTGCGAACGCACGCAGAACATCTTGCGCACACCTTAAATCCTGTTCCGTTTTTCGGAAGAGTAGGTCATTGTGTGCCGGTGGGAACAGATGACATTTACAAAATTGCATACACACGGGGACTGGATGTAAAAAAAAAGCATATGATTGCTTAATCAATTATTATTCTCGATATAAAAGAATAAATATATAAAAGAATAGATAAAAATGAATAAAAAAAATAAAATTCAGTCACTGCAATGCCGCATTGACTCCTTAGGAAGTGAAGGGAGAAGTCAAGTCGATCTTTGTTGTACAGGCTGTATCAGACTCCCGATATCTGGGTTCCTTGACAACAAAGCACTACCGGCTTTGTTTTTCCAAGATCTCCCACATAGCGAGGCTCCTTTGTAGCTGCTGAACCACTATCGTGTGAAAATATGTCTGTCTGTCTGTTTGTCTGTTTGTCTTTTGTCTGTCTGTCTGTGTGTCTGTTTGTCTTTTTTCTGTCTGTTTATCTATCTATCTATCTATCTATCTATCTATCTATCTATCTATCTATCTATCTATCTATCTATCTATCTATCTATCTATCTCTCTCTCTCTCTCTCTCTATCTATCTATCTATCTATCTATCTATCTATCTATCTATCTATCTATCTATCTATCTATCTATCTATCTATCTACACACAACTCATACAAAGCGTACACACATACATACATACACATACGCGCGCGCGCACGTGCACGCACGCACACACACACACACACACACACACACACGCACACATACGCTTTAGTATCTTTTGTAAAATAGCACAGTACTGATTATGTACCCTTGCTGATTTAACATGGCATTACAACCATTTTTACCACTTACCTTTTTTAAGTCATGATTATTGATTGTTTAACTGTTGTCTTTGTTCTAATTGTTACCGAGTCAATAAAGAAGTTAGCATTTTGTACAATAGTAGTAGTAGTAGCAGCAGCAGCAGCAGCAGCAGCAGCAGCAGCAGCAGCAGCAGCAGCAGCAGCAGCAGCAGCAGCAGCAGCAGCAGCAGCAAGAGATGTAGTTTTGTTATAAATGCTCCTCAGAAAGAGCCTTTTGTTTCTTACAATATATATCCGCTTTTAGTATGATATGTTTTCAAAAACTCGATTTCATCCAAGCTTCTGATAGTTGGAAACGGGAGGAGATTTCAAGTATCCCTATAAAACTGAATGACACCAGACTCATTCCGAATCACACAGTCTTTTTCGGAGCATGGAGAGTACAGTTTTTCCTGTTTTGCAACAGCAGACAATTATCTTTACAGGAATAAAACTAGGCATCATGCTGACACCCAATCTGTTTAGATTTTTTTTCTGTCCACACATGACAAAGCTTTCTCTGCAAAAATTGTAATTCCAATAGACTTTTACTGCGCAGAGACTCTATTCTTCTAAAGTCACTACCCCACTAAAGTAAATATACAAATATAAAATTTTCACAGAGGTCACAATTAACAAAGATTGATGTACTGTTGTCACCATGTAAGGAAATCTAGAGCTTGAAATAAAAAATCTGTTACAAAAACAAACAAACAATGAACTCATACACTACCGAGAGATTTGATTTCTTTCTTTTGGTTTCTTTTTTCTTGAGAGAAAACTAGACTGCATTAGATTTCTCTTGAAGAAAATTAAAACCCACGACATGTAAAAACTGATTTTTGTCTTAGTTTTAACACGAATCAGACGCTCACATTTCTAAAGATGGTCAGTAAGCTAAAGGTAAAGGTGTCCCATATCCTATGTGGTCGTAGGGGAGCGAGGCATCAGAGACCTCAGCTTCTCTAGGTACCAGCATATTGAGGGCGGTGCCCATCTCCTCTCCCTCGCTGCCTTACCTCCTCTGACCTTAAGAGGACAGGTACCCATTTACAGCTGGGTGAACTGGGGAACTGTACTGAAGCCAAGGCGAGCAAACGCACCCATCCAACTGGTAACCACGCTCGATAGCTGCTTAACTTGGGGAAAGCGAGTGCTCTGACCACTGAGCCATCCCGCCCCCCTAAGATGGTCTTATCCTTAGTAAAAGTCCCACTACTTCTTGTTTTCTTTTCTTTCTTCTTCTTCTTTCTTTCCTTTCTTTCTTTCTTTCTCTTCCTTTCTTCTTTCTTTCTTCTTCTCTTTCTCTTTCTCATTTCTTCTTTCTTTTTTTCTTCTTTCTTTCTTTTTATTCGAGGATAATGGAATAAGCACTCATGTGCTTTATTATTTTTATTATTATTTTTTTTTTTACATCCATTCCCTGTGTGTATGTAGTTTGTAAATCTTGTCATCTATCCCCCTCCCCCCCCCCAAGCACACAATGGCCTACTCTTACAAAAAGTGGAACAGGATTGAACGTGTAGAAATAAGAAAGAAACCACCGAAAGACCAGGTGCTACTGACCACCACTGAAGTGACCCAACGGCATCTGTTCCCACCTGCACACAATGGCCTACTCTTACGAAAAGCGGAACAGGATTGAATGTGTAACCCGAAAGACCAAGCGCCACTGACCACCACTGAAGTGACCCAACAGTGCTGCGGAGTCTGCTTTCATTGGTGGCCACACGGCAGCCTGTTGTTTGTGCTTCTTTCTGTTGATTCTGTTGATTCTAGTTGTTGTTATTGTGTTATTTATT
>CM060348.1:28817072-28819572 GCA_030674155.1 Stramonita haemastoma
GGGTACCTGCTCTCTTTAGGGTCAGGAAGGTAAAGCAGCGAGGGAGAGGAGATGGGCGCCACCACCCTCAATATGCTGGCCCCTAGAGAAGCTGAGGTCTCTGACGCCTGGCTCCCCTACGACCACACAGGTTTATGGGACACCTTTACCTTTTAACCTTTAGCAGGAGGGTTTAATTTATTTCTTTATTATTATTATTTTTTTTATTCTTTTATATCGAGGATAATGGAAAACGCCATTATGTGCTTTTTTCTATTTTTTTTACATCCAGTCCTCGTGTGTATGCAATTTTTTTGTAAATCTTGTCATCTTATTCCCACCGGCACACAATCACCTACTCTTACGAAAAGCGGAACAGGATTTAACATGTGCGCAAGATGTTCTGCGTGTTGAGTTAGAGATCTGACTATGGCTCCAGCCTCCTCCACCCCATACACCATTTCGAGGGAACTTTTCCACGGAGATTTTGGTTTAAACAAAATTTCATTAGTTTAGATCATAATAGTAAGCAGACTATGGGGTTGCACTCTCGGCTCCACAGCGCAAAGCCTGGATAAGTAAATGTGGAGCGCAAGCTGTTACCCATGCAGCAGACCCCTCCCCCCCTCCCTCCACGTCGCTGGAATGGTCCATTGGAAAGGCAACCGGTGAAACGCATGGTTCCAGTACCGTCGCAGGAGCCACCAGAACTTTGCCATGTACTGCTCCTAACCGCCCTGGGACTCCAACTCCCCGATTTTTTTTCTTAGGGATGGTGTCTAAACACGACACCTGTGTGCATGCTGGGTTTTTATTATTTTGTTGTCATCCGCTCCTACCGGCACACAACATAGGACATACTTTCAGATTTTTGTAGTACCGTTGCATGAAATGAAAGGTGATATTAGTACAGACTCCACCCCCTCGAAAGTTCTTAAGACGACGTTGGATGTACGAACATACGCAAAACAATTTGCGCACACGTTTAACTAAAACACGTTCCCCACTTTTCCGCAGAGCAGGTCATTGTGTTTATTTATTTATTTATTTATTTATTTATTCTTTTATATCGAGGATAACAGAATAAGCAATCATGTGCTTTTTTTCATCCGGTCCCCGTGTGTATGCAGTTTTGTAAATATTGTCATCTGTTCCCACCGGCACACGATGGCCTACTCTTACGAAAAGCGGAACAGGATTTAACGTGTGCGCAAGATGTTCTGCGTGCGTTCGCACACGGGGCCTCGGTTTAAAGTCTCATCCGAAGGATGTGTGACAGTACGAGGAACTGATGGCGAAATTGAGAGAGAAAAAAAACCACAAAGAAAGAAAGAAAGAAAATAAGAACGAAAGGAAAACAATACGCACATTAAATTTTGTGTCCTGTTTCACACATCCTCCCCGGATGTGAGAGTGCAGTGCATTACTAACCTATACAAAAATTTTGGGACGGGATAGCTCAGTGGTCAGAGTGCTCGCATTTCCGGCTTCCCCCCAGCCAATGTTAATTAAGCAGCATCAAACGTAGTTACCAAGTGGGATGGGTGACCGTTTGCACGCCCTGACTTATAGTTCCCCAGTTCGCCCAGCTGTCAATGGGCTTTAGGGTCAGGGAAGGTAAAGCAGCGAGGGAGAAGAGATGGGTGCCCCTAGAGAAGCTGAGGTCTCCGACGCCTTGCTCCTCTACGACCACATAGGATATAGGACACCTTTACCGTTTACCTCTACCTTACAAAATTTCATAAGCGGTGGCAGAACTTAGGACCTGTAAACCGAGGAGCGCAAAAAAAAAAGGAAAAGAAAAAAAGTGGCATAACCCTTCTTTGTAGTGGAGAATATAATGGTATCATCTGCATAAAGTAAAAGTTTAACATAACTGGTTAACATTTTGCCATGAGATGAAAGTTGAATATGCAGTGTTAAGCAATTTCTGATCAATATTGTTCCAAATCATTCAGAAAGTGTGTGTGTGTGTGCTACTTGATATCAATATTACTTCCCCTTCACAGGCTACATATCCTTTTAAAGAGTTGCATCCCTTTTAATTGTTTGCAGTTGCTTTGTAGTCCAGATCAAAGGTTTCATCCGATGGAAATGAAGCAGTAGTTTTGATATGAAATTGTAGACTTACTGTTGACCTGTGTGAAAGAAGTACAAGGCGAAAGTAAATGATTGTAGACATACATGTTTTTCAATTTGTGAGCATATAGTAAGAGACACCTTTGGAATTTGAAGTTGTTGGTTTAATAAGTTGTAAAAATGTGAAGGCAAAAAATTAAGCTGTGAGTTAGGAATTGCAGATCTGTAGGGGATCTGCCCCAAACTTCTAATGCTCTAAGCTTTGGAGTGATGTGTTTTCTATCTTCCCATGTTTGTGCTAGGAAGAAGCATAGGGGAGGGGGTTGGGGAGGAGGAGAGAGGGGGTTTGGGGGAGGGAGAGAGGGGGTTGGGGGAGGGAGAGAGGGGGGTTGGGGGAGGGGGAGAGTTTGGGGGTACTGGAGGAGGGGGGGAGGGGGTTGGG
>CM060348.1:28824572-28827072 GCA_030674155.1 Stramonita haemastoma
ACACGTTTCTGCTTGGTAATCCTTAATGAATCTTGATGAATATTATACAAGAGAATTTGACACATCTTAATACAAAGGATACAATTAATTTGATTGTTTACAAACACAAGCTAACACACACACACACACACACACACACACACACACACACACACACACACACACACACACACACACACACAAACACCACACACACACACACACACACACACACACACACACACACACACACACACACACACACACGGGGGACGGGATAGCCTGGTGATCAGAGTGATGCACTCATGATCTACTGACCCGGGTTCGAATCTCGTTCAAAAGGATTTTTCCTCCAGAGTTGACATCAGTACCGACTCCACTCCCCCCAAAAGTCCTCCGGATGGAACTATATAAACCGAGGTCCGTGTGCGAACTCACGCAGAACATCTTGCACACACGTTAATATCCGTTCCGCTCTTCGGAAGAGTAAACCATTGTGTGCCGTTGGGAACGGATGATTTTTTTTATAAAAACAAAACTGCATACACACGGAGACTGGATGTAAAAAAAGCACAATAGCGTTTATTCCATTATCCTGGATATAAAAGAATAAATAAACAAACAAATACACACACACAACACACAACACACACACACACACACACACACACACACACAACACACACACACTCACACACACACAACACACACACAACACACACACACACACAACGTTTCAGTAACAACTGCTGTAAAGATAACCACAAAACAGAATTTCTAATGTTCTCCTCCTCCAAATAAAAGAGAGAGACTGCGATGTGAAACCGAAAGGCAACATAATCATATAACAACATGGCGACCAGATGGTGGTTGGGATGTGGAGCAGCTGACATTCGCGTCAGGATGATTAATTCGCTCCTGCGACACGCACAACTGTTCGAAACACGGCTGTCTCTCGACCGACCAACCGACCGAAAGACCAGCATGTGTATCAAGTCTTAGGCTAGCCAACAACGAACAAGCGAGGCGAATGGTGTAGACTCTGTGTGTGTGTGACGCTGTGTCGTAGGCCCTACAGCAAGCACATCTATAACATGCTCGACTCCAACGATTTGTTTCACAGAAAGCAAATTGTCAAGGTAAGGTTTGTCAGAATTTTTTTCCCCTTGATAAAGTATTCAGCTGTGGATGGTTGTTTGTATTTGTGTGAAGAATTTCATCGGAAAAATGTGTCCGGTTTTTTTTTTTTTTTTTTTTCGGTTAGCCTACAAGATCGGTAGGCTAGCAGACGACAAGTAGTAGGTTCGGGTGCGTTTTTGCCCTGGCCCGAATAACGCTGCGGGCTAAAAGGTTTAAAAAAAAGAAAAGAAAGATATAAGACAATGCGTATATTTGTACATTGCTTTTTTTTGCGTTTTAGGAAATTTATTCTAAAACTATACACGAGTTATATCTTATATTTTTTAAAACGTTGATTTGAACACTCAACGTTTCAGAGTGACACCGCTCTGGTAAAGGATTGTTAGAAAACGATGCACATATTCATTCACACCTTTTGTTTTTCATTCATATTCTCAGGTAACCTAACCCAGCCAAGGTTACATTCCCCCCCCCCCCCCCCCAAGGGATAGTCATGATTAGGATAACCTTTCATTAACAAGGTGTCTTGGTTTTAATGACTAAATCATCAGCTAGGCCTGAAAATAGCCCTACTAGTTATACTAGGCAGGCCTACCTATCGCCACGCTTGGTTTGCTTGTCTTTAACTTCTCAACTGAATATAATTTTAGCACCGACCAAACCAAGTCTTTCGGATGAGACTAGAAACCGAGGTCCTGTGTGTGAGAAGAACGCACGCAGAACAGCTTGCGCACACGTTAAAAACCCGTTCCGCTTTTCCGAAGAGTAGGCCGTTGTGTGCCGGTTGCGAGGGGTAACAAAATTTACAAAACTGCATACATACGGAGTACTGGATGTTATATAAAAAAAAAGTACATGAGGGCTTATTCCAGTATCCTCGAAACAAAAGATACAACAACAGCAACAAAAAAGAAATAAGAAAAAGAAAATAAAATAAAGAATTAAACGATGCATTGATCACCTCGCTTTATGCACTGGCCCTCCATACTTACTTACCCAGGCTTTGCACTCTAAAGACCAGAGCGCAACTCCATAGTCTTCCGAGACTGATGGGTGCATACTACTACTTATGCACTGTACAAAAGATTAGAAGAAAGACAGGCCGTGCTTGACCTAGCTCGTTAATTTTTGGAAACAGTTGGCGCGTGATAACAGCGGTTTTTGATAACATTGCTTAAAACCATGAACGTTTTGGTGTTATCAGTTCCGGTTTACAACACTGCCTGTATAGGCATTGAGTAATTGAAAAAAAAAAAACTGAAAAAAAACTCGCGTACGTACATACACACACACACTCACACATACACACACACACAACACACACACACACACACACACACACACACACACACACACACACACACACAACACAACACACACA
>CM060348.1:28843218-28848218 GCA_030674155.1 Stramonita haemastoma
ATAAAATACTTTGCCTTGCCTTGCCTTGCCTTGCCTTGCCTTGCCTTGTCTCTCTCTCTCTCTTATCCTCGAATAAAAGAATTTTTGCCCCCCCCCCCCCCTCTCTCTCTCTCTCTCTCTCTCTCTCTCTCCCCCTCCCCCCTCCCTCCCCCCTCTCTCTCTCCCTCCCTCCCCCCTGTCTCTCTGCTACTGTTCTGTGTACCCTTACTAAAAGGCAGCTTTCCTATGCGACATCATTAGGTCGTTTGTAGTTAGGGTGTGTGACCCTCTCTCAAAAAACAACACACCATACAAAAAAACAACAACCCCCCCAAAAAAAACCACATGACGGCTCCTAATGGCAGTGGAGTAATTACTGCTTTAGAGAGTCAGGACAGAAACCGAGGACTCGTATAGGATAGAGTAGAGTAGAGTGGAGTAGAGCCTATAGGCATTGTGCCCTTTCCGGGTTGTGCAGTGTTTAACAAAGGCTGTGTGTGGCGGTTTGGGAAACGTTTGCGAGGTAGGTAGGTTACAGCGTTAAGGTCGCCTTACATGCGCACACGCGCACATGCATGCAAGGTTACAGCGCGCGCATGGGTGTGCGCGTGTGCTCGCGCACATACATACACATACAGATACACATGCATGTACGCACACACACACAGACATACACAAGCGCAAGCGCGCCAAAAACAAACACAACACAGCCCAGCACCGCGTGCGCGCGCGCACACACACACACACACACACACACACACACACACACACACACAACACACCAACAACAACAACAACAACACAACACACACAACACAACACAACACAACAGTCAACACACACACACACACACACACACACACACACACACACACACACACACACACACACACACACACACACACACACACATGTTGCCTTATCTCTGCATGAGGGATATAACTTGCTACAAAACGCTTGCTGGAAGCATTTCAGAAAGAAGATAAATGAGTCTGGCTATTGTCCCTATAATAGCCGCACAAGCAATGTGACAGATTTTCAAAATGCTTTAGTATGTAACAAAGTTTCTGACTGGTGTAATCAGAGAAATGTGTCATCCCTCATTTATAGATTTAAACTAAACGCATTCAGGACAAAATACGTGAAAGATGTCAACTGTATTTGTGGTGAGAAGATTACAAATAGTCATGTCATTTTTAATTGTGAACATTTAAAAACATTTTTACCTGCTGTACCTAGTTTGTCACTGGATCAGATTTTGTCTGAACCTTCTTTGCTGTGTGTTAGCGTTGAAAAGAAGTCCAATAATCCAGTTTTTGTAGTGTTAGGATTAGTTTCTTATTTCAGCATTGTTAAATGACATTTTTCAGTTTATTGTTAACTCTTTCAGGTTTTTGTTTTGTTTTTTTTGTTTGTTTGTTTGCTTGTTTGTTTGTCTAAAATCACGAAATGTGAATAGACGTTAAACTGAAGATACATACACACACACACCAGAGAACACCCTCAAACGCATGAAGCAAAAAAAACCCAAACCAAAACAACGACCATGACGACGACAACGACGACGACGACGACAACAACAACACCGACATGCATAAGTATTAGAAGCTGTTTATGTGATGTTAACGAGACTGCTTTTGACAGAAGTATGCACGTTCGGTTACAGTCCCTTGGAAGCAAGACAAAAAATAAATAATTATTGTGTTATGAATTTTATTTATCTTATTTTATTCTTTATATCGAGGATAATGGAATAAGCACTCATGTGCTTTTTTTTTTTTTTAACATCCAGGCCCTGCAGTTTTGTAAATCTTGTCATCTGTTCCCACCAGCACACAATGGATGGCCTGCTCTTTCGAAAAGCGGAACAGAATTTAACGTGTGCGCAAGATGTTCTGCGGTGCGTCCGCACACGGGGCCTCGGTTTATAGTCTCATCCGAAGGACTTTTTGGGGAGAGTGGAGTCGGCACTGATGTTAACTCCAGGGAAAACATCCCCTTTGATCGGGATTTGAACCCGGGTCGTCAGATTGCGAGTGTAATGTTCTATTTTAGATTAAGTGGAATGGCTGGCATCCTCAGCACATCCCGGTTTTATGTTTTATTTATTATTTATTCTTTTATATCGAGGATAATGGAATTATCTGGTTATCTGGCGTATGTCTTAAAAATGAAACAGTTTTAAAGCTGTCATGCAATTTGTCATGGTTTTTTTTTCCTTCTTCTGAATTTTCAAGTCTATGGTGTTTGATGTTTGAGGGCATTGGGAGTTTGAGGTGAATCTTTTTTATGTGAACTTTTTGAACTGATTTGAATTATCCACTGCAGCAAACATACAATCACATAAAACCTACTTTAAAAGTGTAGCCTACACACCAATCTTGAATTTGTTAAGATTGATATAGGGCCTATGTTTTAAGCGTAGGTTTTGCTTATATAATCCGAAACCAATTAGCTTTATCTATCTATCTATCTATCTATCTATCTATCTATCTATCTATCTATCTATCTATCTATCTATCTATCTATCTATCTATCTATCTATCTATCTATCTATTCATTCATTCATTTATTCATTCATTCATTCATTCATTCATTCATTCATTCATTTATTCATACTAGAATGGGGAAATCTATTCATTCCTTGATCTATTCATACTAGAATGAGCAAATCTTGAAGAAAACATAGGCCTACACGTTTCTGCTTGGTAATCCTTAATGAATCCTGATGAATATTATACAAGAGAATTTGACACATCTTAATACAAAGGATACAATTAATGTGATTGTTTACAAACACAAGCTAACACACACACACACACACACACACACACACACACACACACACACAACACACACACACACACCACCACACCACAAACACCACACACACACACACACACACACACACACACACACACACACACACACACACACACACACACACATACACACACACACAACCACACACACACACACACACACACACACACACACACACACACACACACACACACACACACACACACACACACACACGGGGGACGGGATAGCCTGGTGATCAGAGTGATGCACTCATGATCTACTGACCCGGGTTCGAATCTCGTTCAAAAGGATTTTTCCTCCAGAGTTGACATCAGTACCGACTCCACTCCCCCCAAAAGTCCTCCGGATGGAACTATATAAACCGAGGTCCGTGTGCGAACTCACGCAGAACATCTTGCACACACGTTAATACCCGTTCCGCTCTTCGGAAGAGTAAACCATTGTGTGCCGTTGGGAACGGATGACTTTTTTTATAAAAACAAAACTGCATACACACGGAGACTGGATGTAAAAAAAAAAGCACAATAGCGTTTATTCCATTATCCTCGATATAAAAGAGTAAATAAACAAATACAAACACACACACAACACACACACACACACACACACACACACACACACACACACACACACACACACACACACACACACAACACACACACACACACACACACACACACACACAACACACACACTACGTTTCAATAACAACTGCTGTAAAGATAACCACAAAACAGAATTTCTAATGTTCTCCTCCTCCAAATAAAAGAGAGAGACTGCGATGTGAAACCGAAAGGCAACATAATCATATAACAACATGGCGAGCAGATGGTGGTTGGGATGTGGAGCAGCTGACATTCGCGTCAGGATGATTAATTCGCTCCTGCGACACGCACAACTGTTCGAAACACGGCTGTCTCTCGACCGACCAACCGACCGAAAGACCAGCATGTGTATCAAGCCTTAGGCTAGCCAACAACGAACAAGCGAGGCGAATGGTGTAGACTGTGTGTGTGTGTGTGTGTGTGTGTGTGACGCTGTGTCGTAGGTCCTACAGCAAGCACATCTATAACATGCTCGACTCCAACGATTTGTTTCACAGAAAGCAAATTGTCAAGGTAAGGTTTGTCAGAATTTTTTTCCCCTTGATAAAGTATTCATCTGTGGATGGTTGTTTGTATTTGTGTGAAGAATTTCATCGGAAAAATGTCCGGTTTTTTTTGTTTTTTTTTTCGGTTAGCCTACAAGATCGGTAGGCTAGCAGACGACAAGTAGTAGGTTCGGGTGCGTTTTTGCCCTGGCCCGAATAACGCTGCGGGCTAAAAGGTTTAAAAAAAAGAAAAGAAAGATATAAGACAATGCGTATATTTGTACATTGTTTTTTTTTTTGCGTTTTAGGAAATTTATTCTAAAACTATACACGAGTTATATCTTACATTTTTTAAAACGTTGATTTGAACGTTCAACCTTTCAGAGTGACACCGCTCTGGTAAAGGATTGTTAAAAAAACGATGCACATATTCATTCACACCTTTTGTTTTTCATTCATATTCTCAGGTAACCTAACCCAGCCAATGTTACATCCCCCCCCCCCCCAAGGGATAGTCATGATTAGGATAACCTTTCATTAACAAGGTGTCTTGGTTTTAATGACTAAATCATCAGCTAGGGCTGAAAATAGCCCTACTAGTTATACTAGGTAGGCCTACCTATCGCCACGCTTGGTTTGCTTGTCTTTAACTTCTCAACTGAATATAATTTTAGCACCGACCAAACCAAGTCTTTCGGATGAGACTAGAAACCGAGGTCCTGTGTGTGAGAAGAACGCACGCAGAACAGCTCGCGCACACGTTAAAAACGCGTTCCGTTTTTCCGAAGAGTAGGCCGTTGTGTGCCGGTTGCGAGGGGTAACAAAATTTACAAAACTGCATACATACGAAGTACTGGATGTTAAAAAAAAAAGTACATGAGGGCTTATTCCAGTATCCTCGAAACAAAAGAAGCAACAACAGCTACAAAAAAGAAATAAGAAAAAGAAAAGAAAATAAAGAATTAAACGATGCATTGATCACCTCGCTTTATGCACTGGCCCTCCATACTTACTTACCCAGGCTTTGCACTCTAAAGACCAGAGTGCAACTCCATAGTCTTCCGAGACTGATGGGTGCATACTACTACTTATGCACTGTACAAAA
>CM060348.1:28858218-28860718 GCA_030674155.1 Stramonita haemastoma
GCACACGTTAAATCCTGTTCCGCTTTTCGTAAGAGTAGGCCATCGTGTGCCGGTGGAACAAATGACATTTACAAAACTGCATACACACGGGGAACAGATGAATTTACAAAACTGATAAAGGCAACACAGAGTGCTTATTCCATTATCCTCGATATAAAAGAATAAATCAAATCAAATCCTCTCTTTTTTCTCTCTTCCCTCCCCCTCTCTCCCTCCCTCCTCTCTTCTCCCCCTCCACTCTCTCTCTCCTCTCTCTCTCTCCCCTCTCTCTCTCTCCCCCCTCTCTCTCTCCTTCCCCTTTTCTACTATCCTTTACATCATTTATATTCCTGTGCACCATCTTATGCATCTCTTCTCCTTATCTCCCTCCATCTCCCCCCCCCCCCCCTCTCTCTCTCCCTTCTTTCGTACTATCCATATTTTCGTTCTTTCAATAAACCATGTGGCAACATCTTTTATACGTCCTGTCTCCTAAAGTGTCCCTCATTGTCTCTTCACAAAGATTGCATACCGTGTGAGCAGCAGAACATAAAGACACACCTGGGGTGGTGGTGTAAAACCGAAGATGGAGCAATAAAGATTTAGATGTAGAGCTGACTGTTAGAGAGAGAGAGGTGAGATGAGAACGAGAGAGGAGAGAGGAAAAGGAGAGAGAGGGAGAAGATGAGAGAGAGGAGAGAGAGGAGGGATGAGGAGGAGGAGAGGTGAGAGAGAGGGAGGAGGAGAGGAGAGGAGGAGAGAGGAGGAGAGAGAGAGAGGAGAGAAGAGAAGAAGACAGAAGAGAGAGAGAGACAGAGAGAGAGAAGAAGAAGACGAGACAGGAAGAGAGAGAAGATAGAAGAGAAGAAGAGAGAGAGACAGAGAGAGAGAGAGAGAGAGAGAGAAGAGAGAGAGAGAGAGAGAGAGAGAGAGAGAGAGACGAGAGAGGAGAGAGAGACGAGAGAGCAGAGAGAGAAGAGACAGAGGAGAAGAAGAGGGAGAGAGAGGAAGAGAGGCAGGCGGAGACAGACAGACAGACAGAGAGAGACAGAGAGGGAGGAGGAGAGAGAGGAGAGAGAGAGAGAGGACAGAGAGAGAGGAGAGGGGACAAAGACAGACAAGACAGACAGAGAGGAGAGACAGAGTAGACAGAGAGAGAGAGACAAGAGAGAGAGATGGCAAAACAGACTGACAGACAGACAGACAGAGATATAGGACAGAGAGGAAGATGAGACGGGACGACAGACAGGATAGATCAGTGATAGACAGACAGATAGACAGATGATAGAGAGTAGACAGACAGACAGACAGACAGACAGACAGACAGACAGACAGACAGACGGATAAGCAAAATGATACAATGCAGTACAAAACGAACCAAAAACAGCCTAAATAACATCGTCACAAAATTTGTCGTGGTTTAAAAAAAAAAAAAACACCCTCACTTTTGTTGACTAAAAGGTAAAGGTGTCCCTTAACCCTTGTGGGTCGTAGGGGAGCGAGGTTAGAGACGTCAGCTTCTCTAGGGGGCAGCATATTGAGGGTGCGCGCCCATCTCCTCTCCCTCGCTGCTTTACTTCCCTGTCCCTAAAGAGGGCAGGTACCCATTGACAGCTGGGTGAACTGGGGACAGTAACTGAAGCCAAGGAACGCAAACGGTCACCCATCCATTGGTAACCACGCCCGATGCTGCTTAAACTTGGCTGGAGGAAAGCGAGTGCGTTTATCAAACCACTCATGTGGTGTTTTCAGCCACAACGTAGAAACAAAGCAACTGGATGTGATGTCGTTAGGCGTTCCCCGGCTTAACGTTAACCTTGGGGGGGGGGGGGGGGGGGATTATCCAGCGCAACATAGTTCTGCACTCTATCATTATACTCACCCCCCTGGGAATCACCGGAGACCATGAGTATTTTTTTATTTTATTTATTTATTTATCATATTTTATACCACTTTATGTCACAGCAGATTTCTCTGCGTGAAATTCGGGCTGCTCTCTCCAGGGAGAGCTCGTCGCCACAAGTGCAGCGCCTACCCTTTTTTCTTTTTCCTTCTGCAACTATTTTGTTTCCCTATGAGAGTGGCTTTTTCTACACAATTTTGCCAGGGACAACCCTTTTGTTGCCATGGGTTCTTTTGGTTGCGCTAAATAATGATATGTAACAAATGGGATCTCGGTTTTTTTGTCTCATCCGAAAACTAGCGCCCAGAACACCACTCATGGTCTAATGGAATGGGGGAGGGGGGGGGAAGTTTTGGGCCTAAACGGGATTCGAACCACCGCACACTCCGACCCGGATTTTTGGCTTTCTAGGCAGGCGCATTACCTCCTAGACCACTGATCCACCGTACACAATGTGCACGGCTGTTTTCAAATACCTCACCATGAAGGCAGCCATACACCTGACTTCAAAGGACACCCCCTGCCCCTCCCCTCTGTCTTTAAAGACGAGTGTAAAATAATAAGGTTGTCAAGCTTGAGACTTGTTATGGCTGAAGACAATCTCAAAATAACACTTTA
>CM060348.1:28865718-28870718 GCA_030674155.1 Stramonita haemastoma
TGTGATATTAGACGTGGTTGGTTGAATAGGTTGAATTGGTGGTGGTGTATAAGCTTAGGAAAAGTGGCGGGAAGTCAATGCTCTTCTCCATCGGATAAATCTTTTCTATCATCCTATCTATATATTATCATCTAACAGTAACAGCAACAAGACCGTTACTTTAAAAAATGTGAGAGCGTAGACAACTTGGACAGCAGTATTAGAGTGAGGGACGGGATAGCAGAATAGTTAGATCACTGCGCTTCGCAATCTGAAGACCCCGGGTTCGAATCCCGTTCAAGGGAATATTTTTCCCCCTGGAGTTAACATCATGCAGTCTCCACTTCCCCCCAGAAGTCCTTAGAATGAGACTATAAACCGAGGCCCCCGTGTGCAAATGCCCGCAGAACATCTTGCGCACATGTCAAAACCTGTTCCGCTTGATATTGTGTGTGGTGGAAAGATGATAGAATTGACAAAACTGCATACACACGGAGACTAGATATGAAAAGCGTACGAGTGATTATTTCATTATCTTCGATATAAAAGAATAAACGAAAAAAATGAAATCAGCTCCTAACAAACATCTATGTTAACATTACATTGAGTCACGAAAGAACATTTTCAATGTAACAAAAAGAGATTAACGTCGCTAGTTTAATGTTTTGATTTACGTGAAAATTGTGCTTAGTAAAAGGTTCAATTGTAGGCTGTAGCTTTTGGAAGAGATGAAAAAAGGCCTTTGCTATGCGAGCTTGTAGAATTAAGGCTTAATATTAAAACGAAATGTGTCTTTCTAGCCTTACAATAAGCACCCTTGTATTTTTTCCGCAAAACCTAAGATTGTTTCTCTCTTAAAGTAAGTTCCTAAATATCCGACACTATCAGTTATTCACAGCGCGCGCGCGCACAGTACGCACGCCGCACGCATGCAGCAACAACACACCACACACACACACACAAACACACACACACACACTACACACACACCACACACACACACACACACACACACACACACACAACACACACAACACACTATCTACATCTCACACACACTAACACACACACACACCAACACCACAAAAAACACCACACACACACACACACACACACACACACACACACACACACACACACACACACACACACACACACTTCGCAGGACACATTTCAAACAGTAATAAAAACCTAACTTCCCCGACTCAAAAGGGACTTTTCCACATAAAATGTTATTCTTCTGAACTGAGGTTATTTCAGCATGAAAGGCAAGGGCTGCTTGTGTCGTAAAGTGGCATTGGTCCTAAAGTGTATCGTGGTCTAGGGTAACGCGCCTACCTAGACAGCGAAAAGTCCGGGTCGAAGTGTTCGATGGTTCGAATCCCGTTTGGGCGTAAAAAAAAAAAAATTCCTCCATCCATTAGACCATGAGTAGTTTTCTGGGTGCTAGTCTTTTGGATGAGACGACAAACCGGGCTCGTGTGTTACACATATATCATTTAACGCTCGTTAAAGAACCCACGGAAACGAGAGAGTTGTCCCAGGCAAATATCTGTAGAAAAAGCCACACTTATTAGGGATACAAATACAGTTGTAGACAGGAAAAGAAAAAGAAAAAAAAAAAACCCACACACAATGGGTAGCGCTGCACTTGTGGCGACGCGCTCTCCTTGGATGGGGGAAGCAGCCGGAATTTCACGCAGAGAAATCTGCCGTGACTTGAAAGTTTAAAAAAAAAAGTTAAAAAGTTAAAGTGAACGGGCTTAACGGAGAAAATACCTCCTTCCAGGGTCTTCTAGAAATTTCCTATGGAAACTTTTACCCTTCTCCTGTTTCTTCATTGGATAGGCTGTTTGTTAATGCACAGACCCCAAATCGTAAGACAAACGATTTTAAATCTGACAATTCCCTGTTGTCTTCGTTGAACGTGCGACTACCGGTAAAACAACACGATTTTCTAGGCAGTTATTTATTTATTTATCTATTCATTTATTTTCTATTTTTTTTAAAATTTATTTTGAGGATAATGGAATAAGCACTCTTTTTTTTTTTTTTTTTTTTTTTTACATCGAGCCCCTGTGTGTAATGCAGTTTTTGTAAATTTTGACATCCGTTCCCACTGGCACACATGGCCTGCTCTTCCGAAAAGCGGAACAAGTTTTAACGTGTGCGCAAGATGTTCTACGTGTGTTCGCACAAGGGACCTCGGTTTATAGTCTCACCAGAAGGACTTTTAGCGGGGGGGAGTGGGGCCGGCACTGATATAAACTCCGGAAGAAAAATCCTCGTGAACGAGATTCGAACTCGGGTCAGCAGATCACGAGCGCAATGGGCATCACTCTAAGTCTTAACCATCAGGCTACCCTGTCCCCATCCAGTTAGGGACAAGAGAACCACTTAGGGACATCCTAGACGTGCATGACAGATGTGGAGGAAAACAGCCAGTGCATGGATTATTGAAACAGCAAGAGCAGTCCACACACAACGCCGTGTGTGTGTATATATGTATAAATAGCCCAGTTTGGTCACAGCTTATGAATAATGGACGAGGGACCACAGTCCGTGTTTTGAACTCTATCCCCCAGTTGCATGAAGCGAGCTTTTGACACCATCACAGCTTGGCTACTGCACTCCCAAAAAGGTTCGTGGTTTTTTTTTTTTTTTTTTTTTTTTTTTTAGCATAAGTTCCGAAATTTATGTTGTTTTTTTTGGGGAAAATGTTCATGTTTTTATCATTACCATCAGTGGGTTTTTGTTGTTGTTTTTTAAATATTTATCTCATGATTTTTAAATTTAATTTGATTTTTATTTATTCATTATTTTTTTAAAACTGATCCCGATTTCTTGATTCCCAGAGGACTAATGGTCGCACCTCAATAAAAAAAGAAAAAGAAAAAAGAGATGTTGCTAGTGATAAAATGAGATGAAATCGTCACTACAAAGTCATTCATTTCACAACTTTAGGGACGCAACTGAGTGTATCGCTGAAATTACCCTGACCAACACAACAGCACTGCAGGTGTCTGTAATCTCTCGGGCGGGTTGGTACAGGGATATATTGTGGTAGGAAGCGTAGAGGACAGCCCTGTCATGTAGTCTCAAACCACAAGCGTATCAATGTCCAGCATCATTACATAAACGTGGTGAGGAAAGGAGAGGGGGGGAAGTCCATTTCTTTCGTCACTTGACAAATGCACCATTATGTTCAGGACTTTTTTTTTGTATTTGGTAAACAGGGTAGTACCACTTTAGTTTGCGTTTTTTTTTTTGACTGTGGTCAGGAGATCTTCAAAGGGCCCGATGGCTTGACCGATTCTGATTCTCACTTCCTCGTTAGTAATGTGGTCTTCGTAAAGACCAACAAACGCAAACTGAGGTGGTATATGGGCACGGCGCAAGATCAACAGGGCTTGCCAAGACGATTCTGCAAGGAACCGTGCAAGGCGGGGAGAAGGAGAGGCAGGCAGAGAAAGAGATGGGAGGACAACGTCCGAGAGTGGACGGGCCTCAAGCTGAGGGACACCCTGAGAAAGGTCGAGGACAGAGGGAAATGGAGAGAGCTGGTTGCGAAGTCTTTCCGTGGCGCCCCTACGGTCTAAATAGACTACGGGATAGAAGCGAAGAAAGAAACACAGTACTGGGGTGGGGAAAAAGCCTGGACCATTTTTCTGACTTCCGGTCCTTTACCAAATATGGTATGCAGCAGCATTCCGCACAGACCGAGCAGGGAGAGTGGGAGGGGGGGGGGGGGGGGGGAGTACATTTTTTCATCTTTGTCGAGTCTGTTCATTTAATGACAATAGCCCCTTAGCGACATCACAAAACGCATACAGTAATTGAGGAAGCAGTGATAGACACGATCTACTAGCTGGTGGTGGTTGGAGAGTGTAATGACCTAGATGTTTACGATTAGATAATTATCATCTTCTGAACTGTTTGTTTCAAGAATCCTCTCGAAGTTAGAAGTGAAGTGGGTTTTTTATGTTTATCTTTTGTTGTATTTTGTTGTTGTGACTTGTGGGACAACTGTGCAGTTACTGGGTTTTGTTTAGAGATCTATACTTCAGCAGGCTAGGGTGAAAGAATTCGAACTGGATTCTTGAGTCAACGTGTTGAGGACTCGTGTTCGTTCAAGGTGAATGTGACTTCCGGAGAGAGAGAAGAGAGAGGAGAAGAGAGAGAGACGGAGAGAGATGATATGAGAGAGTGAGGGGAAAGAGTTGAATGGATGCTGTGTGTAACGTGTGGGATGTGTTCGTTAGGTGATGTGATGAGAGGAGAGAGAGAGAGGGAGAGAGAGAAGAGAGAGAGAGAAGAGAGAGAGAGAGAGGGGTGTGGGGGGGTGTGGTAGTTGATTGGAGAGAGAGGAGAGAGAGAGAGGGAGAGGAGAGGGGAGAGGAGTCTATTTTGACTTTGCAATCTACATTTAGCAGAGTGTTTGCGAAAACAAAATATGTACAGGACCATATCTGTCTGTCTGTCTGTCTGTCTGTCTGTCTCTATCTATCTATCTATCTATCTATCTATCTATCTATCTATCTATCTATCTATCTATCTATCTATCGCTATCTATCTTATCTATCTATCTGTCTGTCTGTCTGTCTGTCTGTCTGTCTATTAAATTTTATCTCTCTCTCTCTCTCTGGCTGTCTGTATCTGTTTCTCTCTGTTTGTCTATCTCCATGTTTGTGTCTCTGTTTGTGTCTCTGTCCCTCTCTCTCTCTCTCTCTCTCTCTCTCTCTCTCTCTCTTCTCTCTCTCTCTCTCTCTCTCTCTCTCTCTCTTCTCTCTCTCTCTCTCTCTCTCTCTCTCTCTCTCTCTGGCTGTCTGTATCTGTTTCTCTCTGTTTGTCTATCTCCATGTCTGTGTCTCTATTTGTGTCTCTGTCCTCTTCTCTCTCTCTCTCTCTCTCTCTCTCTCTCTCTCTCTCTCTCTCTCTCTCTCTCTCTCTCTCTCTCTCTCTCTCTCTTCTCTCTCTCTCTCTCTCAAACTGTTAAAAACTTTGCAATTTTTCTGTACAAA
>CM060348.1:28880718-28905718 GCA_030674155.1 Stramonita haemastoma
TAAACAACAATTATAGTGATTCAAATACCAAGAGCAAGAAACCATACCAAGTATCAAACAACAGGTAAGAAATAAGACAGAGATACAATATTAAGGTAATGTTATAAAAAGGCACTCATTCAGAAACAAAAATAGAAATAAGAATCAATGATGACTCTGATTTGAATAAAAAAACAAAAAAACCCAAAAGACAACAACAACAAACAAACAAAAAAAACAAAACAAAAACAAAAAAAAACAAAAAGGCACAATAATTAAAGATCAAATATGAGAACATGGTGACGTTAAATGACTGAAAACATCAATCCACCGCATATATCATCAAATTAAGTCCCATAAAACATAAGATTTTGAAAAAAGGGGAGAAATAACAACAACAACAGGTAAGAAATAAGACAGAGATACAATATTAAAGGTAATGTTATAAAAAGGCACTCATTCAGAAACGAATTATGAAGTAAGAATCAATGATGATTTTGATTGAATAAGGAAACCAAACAAAAACAAGACAAAGCAACAAAACAAAACAAACAAACAAAACAAAACAAAAACAAAACCAAAAAAAACCCACCTCAAAACAACAACAACAACAACAAAAATCAACTACATTCAGCACTGTGATTATTAAATAGTACAAAATGTGAATAAAGTATTTCCCAATATAGATGGTAACATGTTTAGACAACAGGTAAGAGAGAGAGACAAGGCAAGGCAAGGCAAAGTATTTTATTCGAGGATAATAGATAAGCACTCGTGTGCTTTTTTACATCCAGTCCCCCCCCCTTTTCAGGGATACATCAAGTTGAAAAGATACTAAACAATGAAACTTTACGCAGTACCAAACAACACACAAGAATAAGGACACTATATATGGTAAGGTAATAAAAATACACTCGTTCAGAAGACAAAATCAGAAGTCACAATAAAAAAATTTTGATTATGGAAGAAAAGAAAAGTGTTAATAGGTAAGGAGCAAACAAAAAACAAGATGAAATAAACAACTGAAAACATCAATCCACCACCATCTGTCAAAAATTATACATGTGATATAAATCATACATTTGGATAAAAAAAAAAAGGGGGGGGGAATTTAACTAATATCCTTATTGGAGGGGGGGGGGGAGAGATACTACCAATAAAAACTAAAATAAAATAAAATAAGATAAAAAGAAGGAAGAAAAAAAAAAAGAAAAAAAAAAGTTACGTAAAACATCCTAGATGTTTCAAAAGAATAGGCAGAGAGAGAGAGAGAGAGAGAGAGAGAGAGCAAAACAGGAGGGTTACACATATTGTGAGTTAGCTTTTTCATGTGTTTGAAAGTGCACGAGCCAACGGACTAGACGGAACGTAGCGAAATGAAAGCCTTGTCACAGACTTGTAAATACGAAGTTTATGTTTGTTGTGCTACCCCCCCTCCCCCCTTTCCCCAATTTGCAAAGGGCGAAAGTGTTACGTAACAATTCCTCGTAATTCGAATGTAAACCACCTCACCATGTCGTGGAATCCATGCCATGCCGACCCTCTGGGTTGTAGAAATGATACATTTTTTGTTTCTGAAAATGTGTGTTTTGTGCCCAGTCCCTTTCCCGCTGTCCCCTTGTGAATGGGCTTAAAAAGCTTGTCACAATAGAATATTATCTCACACACACACACACACACACACACACACACACACACACACACACACACACACACACACACAGAGAAATCTACCGCCACTGAAAGTGCCCATGTGCAATTTACAAAGAACTACCCAGCACACCACATCACACCCCACCCCACCATACCACATCAACACCACACCCCACCATACCACATCACACCACACCCCACCATCACATGATCACACCACACCGCAACATCACATCACACTACACCACACCGCAACATCACATTACACCACATCACACTACACCGCAACACCACATCACACCACACCGCAACATTACACTACACTACACTACACCGCAACATCACATCACACTACACCACACCGCAACATCACATCACACTACACCACACCGCAACATCACATCACACTACACCACACCGCAACATCACGTCACACTACACCATACCACACCGCAACATCACGTCACACTACACCACACCATACCACATCACACCACACCGCAACATCACATCACACCATACCACACCACACCGCAACATCACACCACACCACATATCACATCACACCACACCGCAACATCACACTACACCACACCACACCGCAACATCACATCACACTACACCACCTCATACCACATCACACCACACCGCAACATCATACCACATCACACCACATCGCAACATCACACCACACCACACACACACCACACCGCAACATCACACCACACCACACCACATCGCAACATCACATCACACTATGCCCATCACTTCTCACCCCCATCACAACAAACCACATCACAACATCACACCACATCGCATCACATCACACCACATCACATCACGCCCCATCATAATACACCACAACACACCCCATCACACCATGCCCTTCACACCTCACCCCTACCGCACGTGTGTGTGTGCGTGCGTGCGTGCGCGCACAAACACACACACCTTTCATTCGATCTGTGTGTTGTTTCTTTCTTTCATTTAATCCTGCCTTGCCATTATTCCTTCTTTTCTTTCTTTCTCTTTGTCTTTCTTTCTATCTTTCTTCTTTCTTTCTTTCTTTTCTTCTGTCTTCTCTTCTTCTCTTCTTTTTCTTCTCTCTCTTTCTCTCTCTTCTCTCTCTCTCTCTCTCTCTCTCTCTCTCTCTCTCTCTCTCCCCTCTCTCTCTCTCTCTCTCTCTCTCTCTCTCTCTCTCTCTCTCTCTCTCTCTCTCTCTCTCTCTCTCTCTCTCTCTCCCCTATCTCTCTCGTGCAGAGAAATACTCCTGTCCAAGTAAACAGACAAGAGGACGGTAGTGTTCCAGTCACTCCAGGACCTTACTCCTACAGTGAAACAATAAATCAAGGGAGAGCGGCCCAGCCCAGCAGAAGAATTGTCTTTGTGAAAGACAGGAGCAGAAGATCTCCAGTATCTCCAGGTCAAAGCCGCAAATCTGATGTGTATACCTACAGTCAACAGCAAAACGGAAAACACAATGTAAGCACAGTCATAGAATGTGATGTCAGTGACCATGAAAGAGACATGCCCCAGAGAAACAGAAGACTTGGTGGGGCATGCCATCTTTCTAGTGAAGATCTGCATATGACAGGACAGAAGACTGTGGTTGACAAAACCGAAGACAGTGACAGGGATGACTCAATGTAGCAGATGACAACAAAGTAGACAGTGACAAGGAAGATACTAATACAGTAGATGACAACAAAGAAGACAGTGACAAGGAGGATACAAATACAGTAGAGGACAACAAAGAAGACAAGTGACAAGGAAGATACAAATACAGTAGAGGACAACAAAGAAGACAGTGACAAGGAGGATACAAATACAGTAGAGGACAACAAAGAAGACAGTGACAAGGCAGATACAAATACAGTAGAGGACAACAAAGAAGACAGTGACAAGGAGGATACTAATACAGTAGAGGACAACAAAGAAGACAGTGACAAGGCAGATACAAATACAGTAGATGACAACAAAGAGGACAGTGACAAGGAGGATACAAATACAGTAGAGGACAATGAAGACATACCTGACAACTACGAGAGCAGTGTTGACACGTCTGACAAAGAAGGTGAAGATGATACATTTAGCAGGGAGGTACATAAACAGCATAAAGTGACTGATGAAGAGACAGGAAGACATCATACCTGACATAAACAGAGCAGAGGTTGGAAAGAAGAAAGCAACTCTTTGCAGCGATTTAACTGATGACACGACAGTTGAGCATACACACATTGAAAACAAAACAGACAGTGCAGACATTACTGGACCAACTGGGACTGTTACTAATGATCACAGACTCGGTGCTGACGACATGTCTAATTGTAATGTACATATGGGCAGATGCAGCAAGGACTCCACTAACACAGGTAACACTGTCACTAGACCAAAACAAATGGTAAGACAGGAAAGACCATCTAGGTCCACAAAAACAGGGTCTACAACCAAGACGAGACAACTCAAAATGTCTCTAGACAAAGGGGTTGAAAACTAGCTGAAAGATCAAGAAGTCAGGCAAGTATCTCTGATTCTTTCAGCACACAATATTCTTGTTGTGGCTTGAAAGAACATGCCAACTCAAGCATGCATTCTCGGGCTAAGTCCACAGGCAATGATGCCTCTAGTGGCACTAAATAGGGATTCGGCCAGGCCACAGTTTGTGAAAGTAATCCAGTAGATCACAGGCCTATTATTGAATGCCCAACTTCAAGGATGACAACATCCAATCTTAATGTAAAAACGTTGTATATAAGTTTTATAAACTATAATGTGCATGGCCTTTTGCCAAAACTAGAAAACAAAGAGTTCATTAATTTTCTTCTTGCTTATGATGTTATTTGTTTAACAGAAACTTTTATTGGGACTGAATTTGAGTCTCACATTTTTCATGATTACTCTATTTTTACTGCTAAAGCCAAAAAGTTATCTCATCAGGGGAGATACTCTGGTAGGGTAATTGTCATGGGTAAAAGAAATTCAGTTCATGTGTTGATAAAGTTAATGTTGAGGCAGAAAACACTGTGGTTATAAAAATGCACAAGAATTTACTTGGTACCACTGATGATACTATGTTAATTTGCATGTATATTCCTCCTTCTGATTCTACATTTTGGAAAACAACACAAGATGTGTATGGCTTAGAAGTTTTGGAGCAGTGTATATTAGATCTTCAGAATGCATATGATGATTTTGGATTGCTGATAATGGGGGATTTTAATGCACGAACCGCATGTGAAAACTACAATTTAGATGATGACTATGATAGCTTTCAGAATTTACATCATTATTCTAGTTCAAAATTGCCCAGAAAGTCAAATGATAAGAATACAAATGTTTTTGGTAATCAGCTGATTGAGTTATGCAACATGTTTGACTGTATCATATTAAATGGTCTATGTGATCCAGGCTTTGATGAAAGCTATACATTTATAGCACCCTAGGTTCAAGTGTTGTGGATTATTTCATTGCATCTCTGGGTTTATTTAGTTTGGTTAAACATCTTTGCTGGTTAAAAACCTAACAGAATCTGACCATCTACCAGTTTGTATGGAGATGGAAACTAATAGCAATTGTACAGAAACAATCTCAACAGAAATCAAACAAAAAAGTCTGTCAGAAAGTAGTGTGGGACGAAACTAAGAAAAATGATTTTGTAGCCACACTAAATAGCAAAGACATTCAAGAAAACTTACATTCGCCACAAATGCTTTGGAAAACAATATAGAAAATGCTCTGGAAATCTTTGTGAAATGCTTAAAAGAGGCAAGCACCATGCATGTCTAGAAAAGTCCCCATGCACAAGACCATAAAATCGGAATGGTTTGACGATGAATGTGAAATTGCAAAAAAAGAAAGAAGAGCAAAGTTAACCCCATTTACAGAGACCAGAAATGAGGAAGACAGGTTGATTTACATGGAAAAAAGGAAAGAGTATAAACGATTATTGAAAAAAAAAAAACACAAAATTACAGGAAAAAGAAAACAGCTTTTATCTGAAAACATTGCAGACTCTTCTCAGTTCTGGAAAGAAGTTAAAAGGATGGGATATGGCAATAGGGACATAATTTACAACAACTCAACAATGATGACTGGTTTAACTACTTTAAAGAAGTTTTTTGTAGGATGGGGCTGGGTGAATAATTGATACTCCATGTGAGGACGTGATCCACGTCTTTTTATAGAGAAACCTGTGTAGATAGTCGATGCTTGAGACTCTTGGAGTGTCGAAAATTGTGCATGCGTTGCTTTGGTGATACGTATTTATGCAACTAATTTTTAGAGGTCACATGTAAACTGCTATGCTGTCGTTTCCGAGGCTATGTGCGAGATGGGTCAATAAATGTACCAATTGTTAAAAATGGGAATGTCACTGAAGTGGAGATAACAGACCAATAGGTTATAGAGGTTAGTCTTTATGTAGTATAGTATCAAAGTGTTATCCACTGTTTAATAATACAAGATGTACAGTTTGGATTGGAAGAAAATGAAGATTATTATTCTGAGAGTCAGGCAGGTTTTCATAGCACGCTTGATCAAATATATAATTTATATGCGATTGTACAAAAGTGTATGCTAAAGAAAGGTAAGAAATTATATGTTGCTTTGTAGACTTCAAAAAAGCATTTGATTCTGTACATCATGATAAACTTCTAAAATGCATGAAAAACCAGGGTATTAAGGGAAAGTTTTTAGCATCTTTGAAATCTATGTATTCTTCATTGCTTTCATGTGTGTGTGTGTGTAAATTGTGAACTTACAGAATTCTTTGAATGCCCAGTTGGGGTCAGACAAGGCTGTGTCCTGTCTCCTACATTATTCTCTCTTTATATAAATCAGTTAGCTAACCACATAGATGCAAGGGAAAAACATGGTATCCAAATTTTACCAGGTGTAATGGAAGTGTTTATCCTACTTTTTGCTGATGATGTAGCATTATTGTCAATAACAGCGGTTGGTCTACAAAACCAGCTTGATATCCTGCACAGGTGTTGTAATGAAATGAAACTAAATGTAAACACTAATAAAACTAAAATAATGGTATTTAGAAAGGGGGGATATTTAGGTCGACATGAGCAATGGTATTTCAATGATAAAAAGCTAGACATAGTTAATAGTTATTGTTATTTAGGTTTTCAGTTTACAACAATGCTTAGTATGAAGAGAGGCACAAAGCTTTAGTAACTAAGGGTAAGAAAGCTGTTGTACAATTTGATAGAGCATTTCAAAAGTATAAAGAAGTGACTGCTAACACTTTCTTTAAGATTTTTTATGCAAAAATGCAGCCTATCTTGCTCTATTCATCTGAAATATGGGGGTTATCAAAATTAGATCATGTGGAAAAAGTTCACTGATGGCATGCAAATGGTTCTTAGGTGTCCCAGTCAAAACACCAAACAAACTGGTGTATGGCGATTTGGGACGATGCCCACTATATGTGAATTCTTTTGTCTCTGTTTTAAGATACTGGTTTAGATTACTGCAAATGTGTACTGAAAGGTTGCCATACAAGGCATACCAAATGCTGCTTGAACTAGACATAATGGGAAAATATTGCTGGGTGTATAAAATTAGAGAAATTTTATGTGAGACAGGTTTAATTTTGTTTGGTTGCAGCAAGGTGTAGGTGATGTTAAAGTGTTTTTGAGATTGTTTAAACAAAGGCTTATTGATATTTTCATACAAGAATGGACAGGTACAATAAGAGATCGTGACAGGATGACTGCTACCGTCCTTTAAGATACTCTTCGAAAAAAGAAATATGTTTGCAATGTTGATACCTATTGTTTTAGGGTTGCCATATCACAAATAAAATTTAATGTTCTCCCACTGAATGCAAATACACACCGTTTCAGTAGTTCAATGGAGAAAAAAGTCTGTCCTTTTTGCAGGACAGCAAGAGAAGATGAACAGCATTTTCTTTTTGTTTGCCCTACATACACCCATTTACGGGATAAATTCCTGAAAGAATTAGTTAAACCCCACTCCATCACTTACTACAAGTTACAACTCAACATAAAATGCATAAATTGTCCAGGTATATTTTCCATGCGTTTGATCTAAGGAAAAAAGCGTTTGATCGTATTGTAATTTTTTCTTCCCCAAAATGATTGTGTTTACCATATTAATTATGTGGCAAGATTGCCTGTTGTGTGCTGCTGCTTAAACGATGTTTATTGTTAAAACATGTTGATTGATGTGTGCTGCAGTTTAAAACAATGGTGATCTGTTTAAACGTAGTCATGGATGTATGCTACAGTTAAAATAATGGTTATCAGTTATAAAGTCACGGTATGTGAAGAAAATCTGAGACGTTTGTACATGTGCTAATCGAAGTGAGGTAAGAAGAGTCTATCGGTTATGATTATATGCATTATTATTATCATCATTATTGTTCTTTTGTATCGAGGATGAGGGAGTGAGCACTCGTGTGCTTTTTGCAGCCACTCCCCGTGTGTATGCAGTGTGTGGATCTTGGCATCTGTTCCCACCGGCACTCGGTGGCCTGCTCTTGTGAAGGATGGAGCAGGATTTGACGTGTGTGCGGGGTGTTCTGCGTGTGTTTGAACACGGGGCCTCGGTGCATGTGTGTGTGTGTGTGTGTGTGTGTGCGCGCGCGCGCGCGCGCGTGCGTGCGTGCGTGGTGGTCTGTGTTGGAGGGTATTTATATGGGGAGGGTGTGTGTGCGTGCGCGTGAGTGCGTGTGTATGTGTGAGGGCATGCGCGCACATAAATGTAATAATGATGAGATGATGGAGATGGCAACTGGGTCGATGATAGTGATGATGATGATGCTATGTTTTGTATGTGCGCTCTATTTGTATATATGTACATGTTGACAGTTATTATGAGGATATATGTCAACGCGCCAACACCCACCTTTATTTTTGTTGCTTGTATTCTGGCCCAAGGCCAAAGTACATTAAAGCATTTCAGAGTTCAGCGTTCTCTCCTCTCTCTCTCTCTCTCTCTCTCTCTCTCTCTCTCTCTCTCTCTCTCTCTCTCTCTCTCTCTCTCTCTCTCTCTCTCTCTCTCTCTCTCTCTGTTTGCGTGCGAGCGCGCACACGCACGCAAAACTTTCTTGCCTTCTATCTGTAAGTCGTTTCTTTCTTCCTTTTGATCATTCCTTCCTTCCCTTTTCGTCATTTATTCCTTTTTCTTTCTTTTTTCCCTCTGTCATGCAGATCGTTCCCACTTCCAACGAGGAGAGGGATCTGTTAGAGAGCATACGGAAATATACGAATCGGCTTCCGGAAACTACCGAAGTGACTGTCGTCACAGCCTACTTCAACCTCGGCGCTCTGAACAAAGTTTCGTCTCAAGGCAAATAACGTTTTCGTTTTGTTGTTTGTTTCTGTTTTGTTATTGTTCTTGTTGGTTTTGTTGTTTTGTTTTACACGTGCATCTTAATATGGAGTTCTTTTGTTATTGTGCCGGTGGTAAAAGTTGTGATTTTTGTGGTTGTTGTGGTTTCTGTTGAAGTAAAAGAAGAAGAAGAAGGAGAGAGTGTACACTGAACGCTTTAATTGTACATCGACCTTTGGCTACAATACACGTGAAAGGGTCGAAAAGAAATAGTAATAGATCGACCAAAAACTTCGATAAATCGTCTAGTAATGCAACACATTCAAATACATGACTACGAATAAGAGCATCATTGTTCTCATCCTCCTCAACACAGTCATGACTAAAGAGCGTCATCACTATCGGTAGTTACTTTTACACCAATCACCATCTTCATCTTCATCAGAAACAGAGAGACAGACAGACAGACAGACAGACAGAGAGAGAGAGAGAGAGAGAGAGAGGAGAGAGAGAGAGAGAGATCAAAATTCTTTCAATTCGAGGAATAACAGACAGACAGACAGGACACGAATGGATGAATTTTCTTTTGTTTTTGTTTGTTTTAGAAAAAAAGGAGAATAGAATGAACTACAGAGGGATTTTATCTTTACACCCAGCCGTTCTGTGTGTGTGTGTGTGTGTGTGTGTTTCTGTGAGTGTGATTCTATGTGTTTGCGCGCGTGTGTTGTGTGTGTGCATGAGGTGTGTGTGTGTGTGTGTGTGTGTGTGGCATGCGTGTGTATATGAGTGTGCGTGCGTGCGCGCGCGCGTGTGTGTGTGTGCGCGCGTGCGTCTGTGTCTGCGCGTGTCCTCGCGCGCGTGCTTACGTCTATATCCCCCCCCCCTCCCCTCTCTCTCTCTCTCTCTCCCCTAACAGGACCCTACACCCCCGACCTCTACAAAAAATGGATGTCGGTCTTCGAATACTTAGACAACCCGTTGATCGTCTTCACTGATTCCAACACCACCGCCACCTATTTCTCCCGACTCCGGGCCCGCCACGCGCCCAACCGTACCCAGATCTACGTCCTGCGACGGCAAGACCTCTGGGCCTTCCAGCTGGAGGCCGAAATCCAGTCCGTCTTCTCGCAACCGGAGTACCCCCGCCATTCCCCCAACACGATCAACCCTCGCTACTCTTGCGCCATGCACGCCAAGTTCGAACTCGTCGAGAAGGTGGTGTGCGAACGCTTGTACCAAACCCGGTTCGTGGCCTGGTTGGATATCGGCCTGTTCCGGGAAGAGGTAGGGCGCGAGAAGCGCATTCACCTCACGGTGCCCAGCGACTTCAAGCAGAGCCGCGTGGGGTACAGCGAGGTCAACGAGTTCGAGGCCATGACCCCGGAGGAAGTGATCCGGCAGAACAAGGTCTGGGTCGGCGGGGCCTCGTTCCTGGCCGCGCCGGAAGTGGCGTACGCGTTCTGCAGCGACTACCGCAAAGCGGTGCGGAGGCTGTTAAATATGGGGTGGATGAGCACGGACCAGCAGGTTGGAGAGTTTGTGGTGTGGGTGTGGTTGTTGTTGGGGGGGAGGGGGGTGGGTGGGTAGGGGGATGGGGGGGGGGGGGGGGGTTGTGTGTGTTGTGTGTATATGTTTTGTCATCTGTGTCTGTCTGCTGTCTGTCTGTCTGTCTTCTCTGTTTGTCCTCTATCTTTTTGTATGTATTATTTGTCTTCTTGTCTGTCTGTCTGTCTTCTGTGACTGACTGTCTTCTCTGTCTGTCTTCTCTGTCTGTCGTCTCCCTGTTTGTCTTCTGTACCTGTCTGTCTTCTCTGTTCTGTTTGTCTTCTCTGTCTACTGTATCTGTTTGTCTTCTCTGTCTGTTTGTCTTCTCTGTTTGTCTTCTCTGTCTGTTCATCCTCTGTGTCTGTCTGCCTTCTCTGTATGTTTTCTCTGTTTGTCGTCTCTGTGTTTGTTTTCTCGGTCTGTTTCTGTAATGCGTTTGTCTATCTGTCAAGTCTCTGTAAACCTAGGCCCCGTGTGCGAATGCACACAGAACATCTTCGCACACGTTAAATGCTGTTCCGCTTTTCGGAAGATTAGGCCATTGTGTGCAGGTGGGAATGGGTGACAAAATTTATACAACTTCAAACACACTGGGGCTGGATGTTAAAAAAAAAAACCCCACATGTTTGCTTATCCCATGAATAAAAATAATAAATACGTAAATAAATAAATAAATAAATACGTAAATAAATAAATAAATAAATAAATAAATAGACAGTCCTTAGGATGAGACTATAAACCAAGGTCACCTTGCACATTCGTATCGGAATGAATGACCAAAAAAAAAAAAAAAATGTCCAAAGCACATGTCAACTATGTGTGGTGTTCAGACAGTCATCACCCACGAAGTTGAAATGCGGCTACCTTAAATTAATGATGGGCAGCTGGTCACATGTGCAAAATCTCTCACATTGGTGAACATGTGAGCTCAAGTTAAGAAGCGTGGAGGAGAGGAGAGGAGGGGGGAGAGAGGGGAATCTATTCAGAGGGCAAGAGAGCAGGGGGGGGGGGGGGGGGGGGATCTCGGTTTATTGTTTCGTTCGAAAGACTAGCACCCAGACCACTATTTAAGGGGCTGGTGCAGAAGGGAAAATTTCGGATTCAGATGGGGGATCAAACTCACGACCTCTCGCCGTCTGTACAGATGTGCGTCCTTTTCTAGTATGAGACAGAGAGACAGACAGACAGACAGACAGACGGACGGACACACAGACACACAGACAGACAACACAGACAGACAGGGAAAGAGAGAGAAAGAGAAATTGGGGAGTTCTGTATCTATTGACGTTCTTTTTTTTTTTTTCTTTCTTTCTTCTTTTCCTCAGGTCATATACAGCATGTTTCAAGGCAGCTTCAACTTCACGCGCCGCTTCCAACTGCATGTGTTCACTCGTCGCATTTCCAATCCCTGGTTTGATATGGGCTACCTCATGAAAGAAGCGCCGTGATGACTCAGTCATCGTCTGTTACGTCCTACAGCTTCTCTGTGACACACATACGCACGCACGCACGCACGTACACGCACGCATACGCACCCCACACATTATATATAATATATATGTATGTATGTATGTATGTCTGTATATATATATATATATATATATATATATATATATATATATATTATATATATATATATATTATATAAAGTTAAAAGTCTGTCCCGAGCCTAAGGCTCATCAGGCCGGTGCTTATCCAGGTTTCTGTGGCGTTAAGCGACTGAGAGTCATAGACTCCCCCCTGGATAGGACGCCAGTCTATCGCAGGGTTAACCCCCAACACAACGTTGGTACCCCCTTTTTACACCTGGGTGGGGTGAGAAAATAGCCGTAAAGTGCCTTTTCCAAGGGCACAACGCCATAGTCGAAAGCTGGGATCGAACCCGCAACCTTTAGATTACGAGTCCAACGCCCTAACCACTAGACTACCACGGCTATATATATATATATATATATATATATATATATATATATATATATATATATATATATATTATATGAATTTGTAACTGCCTGCACTTGTTTTTGTCCAATATGTTTTCTCAAATATGTACAAGGTAAAGAAGGTGTCCCATAACCTTGTGGTTGTAGGGGAGCGAGGCATCAGAGACCTGAGCTTCTCTAGGGGGCCAGCATATTGAGGGTGGTACCTATCTCCCCTCCCTCGCTGCTTTTACCTTCCCTGACCCTAAACAGGGTAGGTACCCATATACAGCTGGGTGAATTGGAGGACTGTACTGAAACCAAGGCGCGCAAACGGTCACCCACCACGCTCGATGCTGCTTAACCTTAGCTTGGGAAAAAGCGAGTGCTCTGACCACTGAGCTATCCTATCCCTTGATTGTGTCGATGTTTGGAAAAAAAACTCACATTGACAGTCTTACAGAAGTTAACTACACGGATCCCTCCATATGGAAACATATATATCACGTCCATATCGACTATGCTCTTAATTAATATCCCCGCGACAGAACCTTCACTCTATGAACTATCATGAAGTGAACATGCCTGGGAAGAAGGATCACTTGTGTCAATCAGAATCGAACAGAACACTTTATTGCCATTAAGTCAGAGTGAGACTTGTTGGACACCAAACGTAAACTGTGTGTGGATTTTTTTTTTGGCTTGTAGTCAAACCAGGGTGGTCTGTAGTTTTGGGGGTTTAATGAAAGAACGTGCATGACCAGATTGTGGATTGGACCTGGAAATCCAAAAGGTCGATCTCCTTCCATATTCTCCGGTTGTGATACATTTGCAAGGTTTATTTGTTGTTGTTTTGTTGTTTATATTGTTTGCTTTTTATGAATTGCTAAGTTAAGGTTGGAAAATGTTCCTCATTCTAACGGTTTTAGTTGTGAAAGATCTGTTGAATTGTTGTTACGATTCTGGCTGGGGTTTTTTTCTCTTCAGTTTAAAAAAAAAAAAAAAAAAAAAAAAAATATATATATATATATATATACATCAATGCAATAATAAAAAAGGAGAACTACAACAGCAATAATAAAACACGGTAGACAAGATGCAAGAGTTAACGTATTATACAATTGTGTGGCATAGTAAAAAATTGTTCGATGAGATTTTCAGTTTCTGTAAGTTTGTGAAGAATGTCGATCCCGATCGCTTGTTTTTGGAAGTTAGTCTCGTTATTGATGGATGCATTTCAATTTGTTATGTTTTACACAATATCAATGTTGTATTTGAATATCTTTCAGGATGTACACAGTTTTTCTGCCTTTGGAAGATAGTGTTGTCATTGACGAATGTATTTCAATTTGTTATGTTTTACATACTGTCAGTGTTGTATTTGAATATCTTTCAGGGTGTACACAGTTTCTCTGCCCCACCCCCACCCCCCACCTCCCCCCTTTTTTGTTTCAAAACTAATCACACATAACTGTTTCCCCCTCTTTTTCTGTTTTCTCAGTGACTCCCTCACCTCCCCCACCTTTTCATGTTTTTTGTTAGGCCCCTTCAAATCAAACGGGTTGGCATAATGTTGATGTCATTGTGGATATAGACCACTGATCTCAGTGATGTTATTAGCAAGTTAGGCCGTTGGTGGTCTGCCTTTTTTTTTCCTTTTGCCCTCAATCTTGCCTTGGAAAACTGTAGTCGTCATCAGATTTGTCTGTGGGTTGTTGTTGTTGTTGTTGTTTGTTTGTTTGCATGACAAACGTGTCTCAGTCTGTGTTTATCAATTTTCAGCCAACACTTGTCTGTGCACTGAAAGATTATCAAGAATGCTTTCATTTGTTCTTCTGTCTGACCATTGGACTCTTAGAAACCGCCTGCAGAACCTCACGGAATGTTACATTGTTTTCAGTTTTTTTTTTGCTGCAGGTTGTATCATGTGCAGTTTGAGTGATTTTTGCTGTTGTGGATTGTCAGTTTGATGCTTTTGCTTTTGTTGAAAAATCGGTGAGCCAAACCTTGTTCTATCTCTATTCTATCTATCTATCTATTATCTATCTATCTATCTATCTATCTATTATCTCTCTATCTCTCTATCTGTCTATCTATCTATCTATCTATCTATCTATCTATCTATCTATCTATCTATCTATCTGTCTATCTGTCTATCTATCTGTCTATCTATCTGTCTATCTATCTGTCTATCTCTCTCTATTTCTCTATATCTACTTGATATGGTTTCGTGTTCTTGGTATTTGGATCATTATTATTGTTGTTTAGTTAGAGGAGTTTTTTTATCTTGATATTATCACTGATAAGGGCGGAGACTGGATGTAAAAAAAACAACACGAGTGCTTATTCATTATCCTCGAAATAAAAGAATTTGCCTTGCCTTGCCTTGCCTTGCCTTGCCTTGCCTTGCCTTGTCTTGTCTATCTATCCCGTAGTCTAGCGACCGTGAGCGCACCCTCCGAAGACTTGACAACCAGTTCCCTCCATTCCTCTCTCTGTTCTGCCTTTCTCAGGGTTTTGTTGAGTTCTAGGCATGTCCATTCGCTGACGTTGTCCTCTTTTTCTTCCTCCTTGGTCAGTGCCTTGCAGTATTGTTTTAGCAAGTCCTTTTGATCTCGTGCACATTGATATTCTATTGAGTTCCATTGGAATGGATTGAAGTAATAGGTAAGTTAAGGTAATTTGCCATTCAAATTTTTGGTTTTATGTTGACGGTGTTGGCTATTCGGAGTGATTTTGTGGTGTTGATTTTAAACTTTGAAGTGTACGCTATTGGAGTTAGGGAAACAACCAGGCCATGCCTCTGAGAATGGCCTTCGTGCTCAGTGGAGCTAGAAACAAACTGAAAGGTCAGAGTGATGCGCTTGTGATCCGCTGACCCGGGTTCGAATCTCGTTCAAGAGGAGTTTTCCTCCAGAGTTAACATCAGTGCCGACATCCACTACCCCCCCCCCCCCCCCCCCCCCCCCCCCCACAAAGTTCTTTGGATGAGACTATAAACCGATGTCCTCGTGTGGGAACACAACGCAGAACATCTTGCGCGCACGTTTAAATCCTGTTCCGCATTTCGGATTAGGCCATTGTGTGCCGTTGGGAACAGATGGCAACATTGACATAACTGCTTACACACGGGACGGGATGTAAAAAAGCGAAAAGCACATGTGTGCTTATTCCATTATCCTCGAAATAAAAGATTTTTTTTTTTTTAAAGGAAGTGAACAAGTTGTAACTCTAAATGAAATCTCCACCCAGCTAAAACCGTGTGGGGAGAGCAGCCCGGATTTCATGCAGAGAAATCTGCTGTGACTTAAAAGTGGTAAAAAGGTAAAGATGTCCCATAACCTGTGTGGTCGTAGGGGAGCGAGGCCTCAGAGACCTCAGCTTCTCTAGGGGCCAGCATATTGAGGGCGGTGCCCATCTCCTCTCCCTCGCTGCTTTACCTTCCCTGACCCTAAAGAGGGCAGGTACCCTTTTACAGCTGGGGGGATTGTACTGAAGCCAAGGCGCGCAAAGGGTCACCCATCCAATTGGCAACCACCCTCGACGCTGCTTAACGTGACTGGGGGTAAAGCGAGTGCTCTGACCACCGAGCTACCCCGTCCCCCGTAAAGTGGTATAAGATGTAAAAATGCAACCCATGACGGACTTTGTCTATACCATGTCTTCTGTTAAACACGAGTCTTTAGACAGTTTTCTGTCTGCAAAACGATGACGTTACCACAAGGTGAACTGGACCTGGAATTCCATAAGTCCCCGGTTCTTCCAAACTCTCCCTCCCCAGTGAAAAACATTGCAGTTGTTTTCTTGTTGCTGTTTCAAGTGTTTGTGGGTTTTTTGCTATTCGTTTGAGGGGGGGGGGGGGGGGGGGGGGAGTGGTAGTTGTCTTTTTTGTTTTTTTTTTTGTATTTCTACCCCAGAAAACAGATTTTGCATAATGGATATTATATGTAGCCTAACGAAAACGAGGCAATGCGTAATGTTAGCATGTGTGGATAATTATAATACTTTGATTATACGTGAATCTTGTAGAATGCAGGCTTTTTTGGTTTGCCCTTCTTCGGTTGTATTGGGACGTTATGTCATTGATCGGTATTAACCTGGCAAGTACTGGTAATGTCGCTCAGGTGTGAATTTGATATTGCCTTGTTATTTTTGTACATACTGTAATCATTATAAGGTTGGATGTTTGTTCTTGAAACAAAAAAGATGCACAGTTGTTGTTAAAAGATTGCTAGAAAGAACAAACCGAGTGTGTGTGTGTGTGTGTGTGCGATGAAATATCTCGGGGGCTGCTCGTCCTGCGTGAAATTCGGGTGCCTCCATCGGAGAGAGCGCGTCGCCACAAGTATGGCGCCACTCATTATTTTGTTCTTTTTCTTGCTGCAATTTTATTTGTTTCTCTATCAGAATAGCTTTTTTAAAACAGAATTTAGCCAGGGTCAACCCTCGTGCTCCTTAAATTGAGAATGCCACATTAAACTGGCGGGCCTACGTAGCCTAATGGCCTAAGTAAAAATCTCACAAGTTCTTATAAGTTTGTTTTACGTATATCTTATGATAAATGTTTATACTTTTTGAGGCTTTGAAGGGTCTAAATCCATAATATCTAAAAAGAAAGCTATTTGATTGTGGATCATGTATATCTCTGTTTTATTACGCTTGTTTGTTCAGTTTGAAAGGTTTAAGTTCCAGAATACACATCAGAACATCTTGGGCACACGTTCAAACCCGTTCCGCTTTTCGGAAGAGTAGGCCATTGTGTGCCGGTGGGAACGGATGACAAAATTGACCAACCTGCACATACATGGGGGATGGATGTAAGAAAGCATATGAGTGCTTATGCCATTATCCTCGAAATAAAAAAAATAAAAAAAATTAAAGTTTGTTCTTTCTGTGACTCTCTCTCTCTCTTCTCTCTCTCTCTCTCTCTTTCTCTCTCTCTCTCTCTCTCTCTCTCTCTCTCCTCCCCCCTATGGTGTGACTTTATTCTCAGATTTCCATATTTTCTGGAAAACAGGGAAAGGTTTCTAAAAACATATCCTAGGCGGCCCCGTGTCATGGAGTTTCATGGTGTTGTTTCTTAAACAAATTCTTTTTTTTTTTTTTTTTTAAAGTGCTTTTGAACCAGGAAAAGTTCATACCAATTATATGAAGTTGTCTTTTAGTAGTGAAAGCGATTTTGATTTGATGAAAGTGTTTATAGTTTGCATTGGTGTGTGTGTTTTGCTGTTGTGTTTTTTTCATCTTAGGGAATGTTTTTTTTTTTCCTTTTCTTTGTTTGGTTATTTTGAATTGAGGAATAATCAGAATCTTATTGCTGATGAAGATTTTGGATGGTTTTATGTATGCTTTTTCATGTGCTCAAATGGGATGTGATTTTTTTTTCTTTTTTTAGAAAATAAAGAATTGGTTGTACAGCACAAGCTAAGAACTTTTTGCTCATTTTCACAGATTTTTATATTTAAAAAATGAACAAAATGCACTGTGTACTTGTTTTTGGAATTGGTGACTAGAGCAAAACTTTGAGAAAGGCAGAACAGAGAGAGGAATGGAGGGAGCTGGTTGTCAAGTCTTCAGGGGTGCCCCCACGGTCGCCAGACTAAGAGATAGATATATTGATAGACATAGAGCAATACCAGGTAGTCAGGAGAAAGTTGGAAATGATCATCAGATGAGGATTGCTTGTGCCCTACAGTGCGGTTAGGAAGCTAGCAGACGACTGAGAATAGATAGAGGGGTTACAGTGTTTGGTGAGGAAAACATGTTAGAAATTCAAACCTGACCAAATTTGTGTATAATCGCTCGAGTTTGAGAGAGAGATGCTGGTCTTTCACAAAAGGTGGGATTTTGAAACATTTCTGTGGATGCCTTTTAGTATCAGCGAAATTCTCTCTCACCCCTCTACGTTCCCTTACCGTGTGTGGGGAGCTCAATGCTAGATCTTTGCTTATAATTCTACAAAAGGTCTGGCCTTAGCGGACACATTCCCACTTCAGAGCAGCTCAGTTCTTTGCACAGATTTGCATGCTCGGTATGGTTCTTGTTTTCATAACCCAAACCGAACGCTGTCATGAATTTTACAGGATCTTTAATGCGTGTATTTGATCTTCTGCATGTGCATGTCCACAAGAGAAATAAGGCACTGGCAGATTTGCACTTGATTAGGAAGGTTGTAAAACCCATCACCCTTAATTCACCAGACGCTTCCTCCGAGATTTAAACCCAAGACTTCATGAAACTCAGAGGATTGAGTTCAAACGGTTTTAACCTCTCGGCTTAAGGTCCCGTCAGACGTATGGTAGGAATGTAAAGAGTGATATATGGAAATTGAAAAGAAAGTGACACTATCTAAAGGTAGTGTGTGGTCTTATATATATATGATTGGATACCATATTCATCTCCTCGCAATAAAAAAAATATAAAATTTGGCGTGCATATGTCAACTCCTGGAGAACGTTTTATGTGTGGACTCAAACAGATGAACTTTTTCGCCATACTGGGCAGCAACAATGACATTGTAATCCCCGATTGTTTTGAATTATAATTACTGCAACAGTGCTTGTATCTGCGAATCGAAAATTTGAGATTAAAAAGTGAGTGAAGTGTTATTTTCATTACACTTAATATGATACCGTCTCTGCATTAGAGATTTTGATTTATTTGATTTATTCTTTTATATCGAGGATAATGAAATAAGCACTCTTGTGCTTTTTTACATCCGGTCCCCGTGTGTATGCAGTTTTGTAAATGTCATCTGTTCCCACCGGCACACGATGGCCTGCTCTTACGAAAAGCGGAACAGGATTTAACATGTGCGCAAGATGTTCTGCGTGCGTTCGCACACGGGGCCTCCGTTTACAGTGTCATCCGAAGGACTTTTGGGGAGAGTGGAGTCAGCACTGATGTTAACTCCAGGAGAAAAATCTCCTCGACCAGATTCGAACCCGGGTCGTCAAATTGCCAGCGCAATATTCTGACCGCTAGGCTATCCGTCCCCATCCGAGAGAGAGAGAGAGAGAGAGAGAGAGAGAGAGAGAGAGAGAGAGAGAGAGAGGAGAGAGAGAGAGAGAGAGATTTCTGTCAAAGAATTATTGTGTATCATAGATGTTGTATGATTGTGTGAAGAAAGAACGAATAAAACATATCACTTCCATGGTGAAATCCTCACACCAGCTTTGACATTGACGTGAGATTAAATCGTATTTTTCCAGCCAAACAGTTCAGGTGTGCTTTTTTTCTGTACAGTTTTTTTTTTTTTTTTAGTGTGCAAAGCTTTCAAGGCAAGTTGTCATTTTTGGTGGTCTTTTTTCCTCTGTGTGTGTGTGTGTGTGTGTGTGTGTGTGTGTGTGTGTGTGTGTGTGTGTGTGTGTGTGTGTGTTTTAACGTCAGAAGCTGATAGACGCCTTCTGTCTTTATTCTTCACACGCACACATAACACACACACACTCGCGCTTATGTTTTGTTTTGGTTATTTGTTTTTTTTTTTTTTTTCATGTACTTAGCAAATGTTGACCCCCCTGAAATTCTTTATCCCATACATTGCCAACTACACCCTCTTTTCCTGACACTCATACACTCACCTTCTCTCCCCCCCCCCCCCCCCCCCTCCCGTCTAATATCACAATTTGTGAATAGACGTTAAATGAATTTGAACACACACGCACACAGCACACGCACACAAAACGAACGCACAAACACACAGACTTATACACACAATTTACAACACACACACACACACACACAACACACACACAACAAAAAAAATTAAGCAAACGAGTCATGAGTGTCACGATGACTATAGTGAATCACAACAATAAAAAATAACAAAATAAAAAAAATAACCAAAACAAACCAAAATCGAAAAGGAAAAATAAAACCCAACAAACTATAAATAAAAGTGGAAAACTTTAAACTTATTTGGAAATGTAACTGGACTTTTTATGAATGCAGAGAAAACAAAAGTAATATGGCTTGGGAGCAAAACCTTTTCCGATGTAAGGTATATGACCCATTTAAAGTTAGACTGGAACCCCAAACAGTTCAAGATACTTGGAATATGGTTTACACCGGATTTGTCAGAATGTGAAAAACTAAATTATGATAACAAAATTACAGAAGTAAGAACTTTATTCAACATCTGGATAAAAAGGGATATTACACCTATTGGTAGAGTGGCAGTGCTAAAATCTTTAATTCTATCTAAACTGATATATCTCTGGATCCTGTTACCGAATCCACCAAATGATTATATAGATATACTTCAGAAATTGTGTTTTAAGTTTGTGTGGAAAAACAAACAAGACAGAATCTCGAGAAAAACCACAGTCAAACACATAAAACATGCAGGATTGGGAATACCATCTCTAAAACAATATACTATGGGGTTAAAACTTATGTGGATAAGAAAACTTAAACTAAGTAATCCTAAATGGAGTTCCATAATTGAAGTGATTTGCCCTTTTGTCAAAGATCTGGACAAATATAGTTACTTTATACCCATTAGGAGAAAATGTTCAAACACATTCTGGATTGACACATTCCATGCATACAAAATGTTTGGCAGGAAAGTCAAAATTGTTAATTCTGAAGATCTTTTGGCTGAAAACATATTTTATAATGAAAATACTAAAGTTGGTGGAAACTTTTTTCATGTAAAGGAATGGATAGAAAAAGATATATATCGAATTGCAGATTTAGTTGACGAAAATGGATTTTTTTTGACGTACGACCTTTTTAAGGAGAAACTATAATATCAGGACAAATGTTATTACATATCTAGGCTGTGTTCAAGCAATTAAAAGGTATATTCGTACAACGGGTATTAATATGGATAATAATACATCAAACAACCTCCAAAAGGCTTTGACTTGATTTTGACTGTCAAAAAAGGAACACGCCCTTATTATGATATTCTGGTTGCAGACAACATTCTGCCAAAGTGTTGTGACAAGTGGAACAAAACAATACCAAGGGATCTTAATTGAATAAAGGTTTTTGACAAGGTACATAAGATAAAAGAAATTAAAATGAAATGGTTCCAAATACGACTGATCCACAAAATTCTAGCTACAAATAATATTCTTGAAAAAATGAAAATTGTTGAAAATGATAAATGCACATTCTGTACTTCTGAGAAAGAAACTGTTGACCATCTATTCTATGCTTGCAGCAAAACTTCTTATTTTTGGACAGAATTGCAAAACTTTCTTCATAAAAATTGTGCCAATACACATGGTCTAGTGCTGTCAAAAGAACAGATTTTATTTGGATTTGATTCTCGATCAAAAGGAGATGAAGTACTAGACGAAATACTAATCACTGCAAAATTTTTTATATACAAATGTAGAGTACAAAAAGCGGCACCTACGTTTTCGGTTTTTAGAAAATATATGACAAAACAATATCAAATTAAAGAATATATTGCCAAAACAAACATGACTTATAGTGTATTTGCAGCTAAATGGCAACATTACAAACAACTAGTTGATGATGGGTAGATACATTTTGAAGAAACTGTTTTTTTGTGTTTGTTTTTGCATTGTTTTTTGATGTAATACTTAGCATCGCTATATTGCTTATTTTGTAAAACAACTGAAAATTCACTTGGGGTATTCTCGAATGTAACCTGTGTACTCTTTTCTTTTCATGGTGTTTTTTTTTTTTTTTTTTTTTTTTTTCGACTGTTTGTTTGGTTCTATCTATTTTGTTATATCCATACTCTGAATACATTGCAAATTGTTACTCTATGTCATGCAAACAAATAGTAAAAATCTTTGTGTGTTTTTTTGTTTGTTTGTTTGTTTTGTTTGTTTTTTGTTTCGTTTTTTGTTTTGTTTTGTTTTTGTTTTTTGTTTTGTTGTTGTTGTTTGTTTGTTTTGTTTCTTTTGGAGAACATTATAACTTGGCTCATTTGCAATGTTCAAATCATTTAGAATGCAATGTACATTTGAATGTTTGAATCACTTAGTAGTATACGATTAATTCAATTGGGAAGTTTTAATAGTTTGGAATGTAGTATATATTTGGTTTATTGCAAATGTTGCTATCATTTGAAATGTAATGTATATTTGGATTATTTAAAAAAAAAAAAAAGTTATTGAAAACGAATAACATTATAGAACCGTATATTGAAATAGATGTGAACAAGTCTACAAGATGTGCGCTGACTAAATTTAGATTTGGTGTCTGTGATATAGCAGTTCAGAGTCAAAGATATAGGAAAGGAGAGAAAAATGTGATATGCCCTTTATGTAGAATTGATAAAGAGGATGAAGTCCATTTCATTTTTTCTTGTCCAGTGTTAGATGATTTAAGAAAAGAATAAATTCCTGAGAAGTATTATCACAGACCAGCTCACTTTCGAATGATTTTGCTCCTGTCTTCAAAAAATGAAAATGTTATGAAAAATCTTGCTACATATATCTATAAGTCTTTGAAAAGGATAAGTCTTTTGATCTCATAAACCAGAAAATATTGTAACTGTTTGTGTACGTGTTGCATTGTTTTGTTGTTGTTGTTTTTTAGTTGCTTGAACATTTTATGTGCTTGTGTATATCATTGTTATATGTGTCTTTTTTTGTAAACCCCTTCAAATGGGGCCATGGTCTTTCTGAATAAATATCGTTATCGTTAAAAAATAAAAATAAAAGTGAAAAAAAAAAAGATGCTGATTTTGTTTCTGTCTCACTTCATAAGACATTCCTGTCCTGCTGTTTCCACGCCGCTCATCTCGATGTCTCCCTCTCCCCACCCACATCCCAGGATCGTGATGTCGCATCTTCAGGGTCAGAAGTCCACAGGGAGCTTACCAGTGTCTTGATTGATTGATTGATTGATTGGTTTATTCTTTTATATCGAGGATAATGGAATAAGCACTCTTGTGCTTTTTTTTTACATCCAGTCCCCGTGTGTATGCAGTTTTGTAAATGTCATTTTCCCACCCGCACACGATGGCCTATTCTTACGAAAAGTGGAAAAGGATTTAACGTGTGCGCAAGATGTTCTGCGTGCGTTGGCACACGGGGCTTCGGTTTAAAGTCTCAACCGAAGGACTTTTGGGGAGAGTGGAGTCAGCACTGATGTTAACTCCAGGAGAAAATTCTCCTCGACCGGACTCGAACCTGGGTCGTCAAATTGCCACCGCAATGTTCTGACCACTAGGCTATCCGTCCCCCAATGTCTTCAAAGTCAAAGTCAAATTTTTTATTTACAGATGGTACATTGGGCTTACCAGTAGACCGTGAGTGGTGGTCTGGGTGCTGGTCTTTCGGATGAGACGATAAACCGAGGTCCCGAGTGCAACACGCCACTCAGCGCACGCAATAGAACCCACGGCAACAAGGCATTTATTCCTGGTGAGATTCTGTGGGGACCCCCTCCCCCGGGTCTGACAGTGAAAGAAAGATACATGCAGACAGGAAAGGTTTTTTTTTTTTTTTAAAGTGGTACTGCTACACTTCACTAAACGGGACGGGATAGCCTAGTGGTCAGAACATTGCGCCTGCAATTTGACGACCTGGGTTCGATTCCCATTCGAGAGGATTTCTCCCCTGGAGTTAACACCAGTGCTGGCTCCACTGTCTTCCCTAAAAGTCCTTCGGTTGAGACTATAAATAGACGTTCCCGTATGCGAACGCACGCAGAACATCTTGCACACACTTTAAAACCCGTTCCGCTTTTGGGAAGAGTAGACCATTGTGTGCCGTTGGGAACGGATGACAACATTGACAGAACTTGCATAATTATGCACGGTGACTGGATGTAAAAAAAAAAAAACCCCGAACACATGAGTACTTATTCCAGTATTCTTGTTATAAAAGAATAAATAAATTAATAAACAAAGAAGAAAAGAAATAATCGAAATTTTAAAAAGCTAACAGAAAAGGCCGCTGAGGGGCCACCAACCAGAGAGACCCTGCACTGTTGCTGGTTCTCTGTAGTGGTGGTCAATGGTGCCGGGTTAGTTAGCCTGGAGGTATCACACCCTGTGTCCAAACTGTCCACTCCCTCTTATCCAGTAGACCCTGAGTAGTGGTCTGGGTGCTGGTCTTTCGGATGAGACGATAAACCGAAGTCCCTAGTGCAACACGCTATTCAGCGCACGTAATAAGAACCTACGGCAACAAGGCAGTTGTTCTTGGTGAAATTCTGTGGGGACCTCTTCCCTCCCCCCTCCCCTGGGTCTACAGTGAAAGATACATGCAGACAAGAGAGCTTTTTTTTTTTTAAAGTGGTACTGCTACACTTTACTATGCTGCACTGTACAGCCTGCACTGCACTGCACTGCACTGCACTGCACTGCACATCCACTGCACTGCACTGCATTGCACTGCAATGCACTCTCTGCACTGCACTGCACTGCAACTGCCTGCACTCCACTCCACTGCACTGCACTGCACTACACTACACTACACTGCACTACAATCGGTTGCCCAACATCGAAAGGTAGCCCCATTCTGACTTCGGAGATGGTGTCTATACACGACACAAGTGTGCATTAAAAAAAAAAAAAAAGGCAATCCTTCCCTCGTAGGCCTACTCTTCTTAAAGGCGGAACGAGTTTTTCGCAAGATGTTCTGTGTGTTTACGTACACTAC
>CM060348.1:28910718-28915718 GCA_030674155.1 Stramonita haemastoma
CGTGTGCATGCGTACGTACGTATGTGCGCGCGTGCGTGCGTGTCTGTTTGTGATATTTATTTTTTAGGTGTTTTTTTAATGTTTAAACCAATACGAAATGTAGCTTTCGTGTGTCTTTTGAGATTGTGATTCGTATCAATAAACTGGTCAGTATTGTAATTGCTCTTCATGGGATGATTACAGTTTTTCTGACTTGACTTGACTTGATTTGTTCTGCAGGACACTTTGACTGGTTTAACCAGGTGCCAGCAGTCATCTCAAGAATAGCAAAGGTGTCCCATAACCTGTGTGGTTGTAGGGGAGCAAGGCATCAGAGACCTCAGCTTCTCAAGGGCCAGCATGTTGAGGGCGGTGGCGCCCATCTCCTCTCCCTCGCTGTTTTTCCTTCCCTGACCCTAAAGAGGGCAGGTACCCATTTACAGCTGGGGTGAACTGGAGGGGCTGTACTGAAGCCAAGGCGCACAAACGGTCACCCATCCAAATAGTAACCATGCTCGACGCTGGTTAACTTGATTTGGGGAAAGCGAGCGCTCTGACCACTTAGCTATCGATCCCGTCCCCTGCCTTCTAGGGAATAAAAATTCTGTTGAAAACCAATCCACCGGCACACTCCTCTCAATCCCTGTTAATTTTGTTCAGGGATTTCAACCTCGCTACGCCAAGGACCAGGATTCCTTACCAGAGTGTACACGAGGATTGGAAGAAAAAAACAAACACCAAAAGCACATGAGTGCTTATTCCATGATCCTAAAAGAAAAAGAATGAATAATAAAACAGTAAATAAATAAATGAATGAAGAAATATATAGAAAAATGAGTAAATAGATAAATACAAGAATAAATAAAAGAATAAATGAATAAACAAATAAATGAATAAAATAAAATCTCTATACTATTTTTTTGTTCAGGGATTTCAACCTCGATACCCCAAGGTATCCCTTACCAGAGTGTGCACGGGGACTGGAAGAAAAAAAACAACACCAAAAGCGCACGAGTGCTTATTCCATGATCCTCGAAAAAAGAGAATAATTGAATGGATAATAAACGAGTAAATAAATAGATATATAGATAAAATTACCGAGTAAATAGATAAATAAATAAAATATAAAAATACATGAATAAATAAAATAAAAATAAACAAATAAATAAATAAATAAAATCCTATACCATTTTTTTTTCTTGAGGGATTTCAACCTCGATACCCCAAGGACAGGATCTCTTACCAGAGTGTACACGAGGACTGGAAGAAAAAAAACACCACCACCAAAAGCACATGAGTGCTTATTCCAAGATCCTCGAAAAAAAAGAATGAATAATAAAGAGTAAATAAATAAATAAATATATCTATAGATAAATGAGTAAATAAATAAATACACAAATAATAAAAATAAACGAATAAATAAATAAAATCCCTACACCATTTTTGTTCAGGGATTTCAACCTCGATACGCCAAGAACAAGATCCCAACCAAACAAATAATTAAACAAATAAAATCCCCTATACACCATTTTTTTGTTCAGGGATTTCAACCTCGATAAGCTAAGAACCAAGATCCCAACCAAATAAAGAATTAAACAAATAAAATCCCCATTACCATTTTTCATTCGGGGATTTCAACCTCGATACGCCAAGAACCAAGATCCCAACCAAATAAAGAATTAAATAAATAAAATCCCCTATACCATTTTTTGGTTCAGGGATTTCAACCTTTAAAGCCAAGAACCAAGATCCCAACCAAATAAATAATTAAACAAATAAAATCCCCATTACCATTTTTTGTTCAGGGATTTCAACCTCGATATGCCAAGAACAAAGATCACAAACAAATAAAGAATTAAATGGATAAAATCCCCTATACCTTTTTTTTCATTCAGGGATTTCAACCTCGCTACGCCAAGGACCAGGATCCCTTACCGGAGTGTACCGTGGTGCGGGAACGCTTTGCCAACCGATTAGAGTTTATTCTGACTTTCATCGCCTTCGTCATCACTCCCGTCAACATTTGGAGGTTCCCTTACCTCGTCCTCAAGAATGGAGGAGGTGAGTGAGAGAGAGATGGGGGGAGGGGGGAGAGAGAGGGGTGGGGGAGAGAGGGGGGAGAGAGAGAGAGAGTGGGGGGGGGGAGGGAGAGAGAGGGGGAGAAAGAGAGGGGGGAGAAAGAGAGAGAGAGAGAGATGGGGGGGGGAGGGAGGAGAGAGAGAGAGGGGGGGAGAGAGAGGGGGGGGGGAGAGAGAGACGGGGGTTAGAGAGAGAGAGAGAGAGAGGGGGAGAGAGAGAGAGAGAGAGAGGGGGGGGGGGGGGGGTAGGGAGGGAGGGAGGGGGGGGGAGAGAGGGGGACAGAGAGACAGGGATTTGATTTGATTTGGTTGATTTTTTTTTTTTTTTGGATCTGATTTGATTTTTTTATATCGAAGATAATGGAATAAGCACTCTTGTGCTTTTTTTTTTTTTTTTTTTTTTTTTACATCCAGTCCCCGTGTGTATGCAGTTTTGTAAATGTCATCTGTTCCCCCACCGGCACACGATGGCCTACTCTTACGAAAAGCGGAACAGGATTTAACATGTGTGCAAGATCTTCTGCGTGTGTTCACACACGGGGGCCTCGCGGTTTATAGTCTCATCCGAAAGACTTTGGAGGGAAAGTTGGAGTCAGCACTGATGTTAGTTAACTCCAGGAGAAAAAAAATCTCCTCGAACTGGGGAATCGAACCCGGGTGGTCAAATTGCGAGCGCCATGTTTCTGACCACTAGGCTTATCCCGTCAGGCCCCAATAATATTTTTCTTTTCTTTTTCTTTTCTCCCCAGCGGTGTTCGTGTGGCTATACATCATGGTGTTGATCCTGATAGCGGCACCGGTCAGCTATCTGGAATTGGCTCTGGGGCAGTATTCTGGCAAAAATGCCATCAGGGTCTGGGACCACAGCCCGGCCTTTCGAGGTCAGTCCGTGTGCATGACTGTCTGTCTGTCTTGTTTGTCTTGTCTGTCTGTCTGTCTGTCTTGTCTTGTCTTGTCTGTTTGTCTGTCTGTCTGTCTGTCTGTCTGTCTGTCTGTCTGTCTGTCTGTCTGTCTATCTATCTATCTATCTATCTATCTATCTATCTATCTATCTATCTATCTATCTATCTATCTATCTATCTATCTATCTATCTATCTATCTATCTATCTATCTCTTAGTCTGGCGACCGTGGGGGCACTCCTGAAGACTTGACAACCAGTTTTCTCCATTCCTCTCTCTCTGTTCTGCCTTTCTCAGGGTTTTGTTTAGTTCTAGGCCTGTCCATTTGCTGATGTTGTCCTCCCATCTCTTCTTTGGTCTGCCTCTTTTTCTTTCTCCTTGGACAGTGCCTTGCAGTATTGTTTTTGCTAGTCCTTTTGATCTTGTTACATGCCTGTACCATTTGAGAATTACTGCACAATCAGCCTTATATGCCACCCAAGTAAGGTCATGTTGAGATTATATTGAATAGACTGAAGCCACAAGCAGAGACCATCATTGCTGAGGAACAAGCAGGTTTCAGAGCAGGGCATAGCACAACTGAACAGATATTCAACCTCAGAATACTCTGTGAGCGGTACCTTCAACACCATCAAGACCTCTACCATGTATTTATTGATTTTAAAAAGGCATTCGACAGGGTGTGGCATGCAGCTTTGTGGGCAACCATGAATTTGTACAGCATCAATGCAAACCTGATCAGATTCGTCAAAGAGCTGTACAACAAGGCCACCAGTGCAGTGTACTACAACAGCAACATTGGAGAGTGGTTTCGAACAACAGTTGGAGTAAGGCAGGGCTGTCTACTCTCACCCACCTCTTTTCAACATCCTCCTTGAGAGAATCATGGCTGATGCACTGGAACACCATAAAGGATCAGTCAGCATTGGTGGCAGAACAATCACAAACCTCCGCTTCGCAGATGAGATTGACGGACTAGCAGGATCAGAACAGAAGCTTGCCAGCCTAACAGAACACCTGAACAAGGCCTCTAAAACACAGGGCATGGAAACCAACCAATCAACCAACCAAAAAGAAAAAAAACACAAAGAAACACACCCCCCCAAAAAAAAAAGAAGACGAAAAAAACCACACCAAGACATGCAGAAACAAAGTAGCAAGATCTCTTTTGTTTGTATTTCAATAATTTAGTTTTCAATAACAAGAACACACAATAACGTCAATAATAATAATATTGATGATGATGATGATGTTTATGATAACAATAATAATATTGATAATAATGGTGACGATGGAAAAAACAATAACGACGACGACGACGACGATGATGATGATGATAATGACGACGACGACGGACGCGCGATGATGATGATGATGACGACAACGACGATAATGTGATGATGATGATAATAATAAAAACAATAACAACAGAAGCAACAAAACAACAACAACAACAACAACAACAACAACAACAACAACAACAACAACAACAACAATAAAATGATGATGATAACAAAAGAAAATGGCGCTATACTTTCTCCTCTGCACGGCAGGAGTGGGATTTTCTGTCACTCTCCTGTGCTGGTTGGCTACACTCCACTTTCAGCTGTTCATGACCCGATGTATGTTGTACGCCGTGGCGGCTTTGGGACACAACACGGGCAGTGGCAGAACTTGCAAGCCTGTAAGTTGCGAGAGAGAGAGAGAGAGAGAGAGAGAGAGAGAGAGAGAGAGAGAGAGAGAGAGAGAGAGAGAGAGAGAGAGAGGAGAGAGGGAGGAGGGAGGGAGGAGGGAGGGAGGGAGGAGGAGAGAGAGAGAGAGGAGGAGAGAGAGGGAGAGAGGAGGGAGGAGAGGAGGAGGAGAGGAGGAGAGGGAGAGAGAGAGAGAGGAGAGGGAGAGAGAGAGAGAGAGAGGAGAGAGGAGAGATTTTATTTTATTTTATTTTATTTTATTTTTTAATTAATCGAGGATAATGGAATAAGCACTTTTGTGCTTTTTTTTTTTACATCCAGTCCCCTTATGTATGGATTTTGTAAATGTCA
>CM060348.1:28920718-28925718 GCA_030674155.1 Stramonita haemastoma
AACAAAGCAAAAATTGTGGGATCGATACACGTTTGTTCCCAACCACCCCACCCTCACCCCACCCTTCCCCCGTTCGCTAGACGTTGAGTGCAATGAGGGTGTTGGTCTGGTTGCTAGTCTCTTGCACGAGTCGATAAAGCCAGATCCTGTATGCTGCAGGTTTGCATGTGTGTAAAGGAAGAAAATCCCTGGGTGTCCCTGGCAAAGCTCTGTAAAAAATACTATAAAAAATAGTAAAGGTAAAGTTTTTAAAAAGTTAAAGTCTGTCCCGAGCCTAAGGCTATCAGGCCGGTGCTTATCCCGGTTTCTGTGGCGTTAAGCGACTGAGAGTCATAGACTCCCCCCTGGATAGGACGCCAGTCTATCGCAGGGTTAACCCCAACACACGGTTGGTACCCCTTTTACACCTGGGTGGGGTGAGAAAATAGCCGTAAAGTGCCTTTTCCAAGGGCACAACGCCATAGCGAAAGCTGGGATCGAACCCGCAACCTTTAGATTACGAGTCCAACGCCCTAACCACTAGATTACAGCGACGGCAGTAAAGGTAAAGGTGTCCCATAACCTATGTGGTCGTAGGGGAGCGAGGCATCAAGAGACCTCAGCTTCTCTAAGGGCCAGCATTTCGAGGGCGGTGCCCATCTCCTCTCCCTCGCTGCTTTACCTTCCCTGACCCTAAAGAGGGCAGATACCCATTTACAGCTGGGGGAACTGGGAGAAACTGTATGTACTGAAGCCAAGGCGCGCAAACGGTCACCTGTCCGGTTGATAACCACGCTCGACGCTGCTTAACCTTAGCTTGGGGGAAAGCGAGTGCTCTGACCACTGAGCTATCCAGTCCCCAAGAAAGTTAAAGAAAACAAACAAACAAACAAAACAAAACGGGACAGTGCTGCTCCTGTGGTGATGTTGAAGAGGATTTTTCCTCTGGAGTTAACATCAGTGCCAACTCCACTTCCCCCAAAAGTCCTTCGGATGAGGCTAGAAACCGAAGTCCCGCGTGTGCACGCACGCAGAACATCTTTACGCACACGTTGAAACCCGCGCGTTCCGCTTTTAGGAAGAGTAGGCCATTGTGTGCTGGTGGGAATAAATGAATGACAAATTTGACAAAACTTGCATACACACAGGGACTGGATGTTTAAAAAAAAAGCACATGAATTCTTATTCTGTTATCCCCAATATAAGATGACGATGATGATAATAATGATATAATAATAATATAAATGATTATGATGATGATGATGATGATGATGATACAATAATAATAACAATAATAATAAAGATAAATAATAGTAATAGTTATTATTATTATTAACATACTACTACTACTACTACTACTACTACTACTACTACTACTACTACTACTACTACTACTACTACTACTACTACTACCACCACCACCACCACCACCAAAATAATAATAATAATATAATGTAATAATTATAGTAATAGTAAGGAATAATAATAATAATAATAATAATAAATAAAATAATAATAATAATAATAATAATATAATGATAATGATAATGACAATGATAATAGCAATAATAGAGCGGTGTGTGCGTACGCGCGTGTGTGTGTGTGTGTACGTGTGTGCGTGCGTGCATGCGTGCATGTGTTTGTGTGTCAGGGATGCGTGCATTGTGACAGGGGTGGACATCATGACCAGCCTTCTGGCGGCAGTGACCATCTTCTTCTGAAGGCCAATCACGCCTATGAGGCCGGCCCTGAGTACCGCCTGCAGGATATTGCCGAAGCAGGTTGGACCACAACACCGCTGGGTTCATTGATTGATTGATTGATTGATCTATTTATACCACTTAAGGGGGTGGGATAACTCAGGGGTCAGAGCGCTCGCCTTCCCCTACCAGTCCTAATAAGCAGCGTCGAGCGTCGTTACCAGTTGGATGGGTGACCGTTTGCGCACCTTTGGCTTCAGTACAGTTCCCCCAGTTCCCCCCCACTGTAAATGGGTACCTGCCCTTTTTAGGGTCAGGGAAGGTAAAACAGCGAGGGAGAGGAGATGGGTGCAGCCCTCAATATGTTGACCCTTAAAAAAGCTGAGGTCTGATGCCTCGCTCCCTACGACAGCCTAGGTTATGGGACACCTTTACCTTACCTTTTTTATTATTTTTTTTTACCTATACCACTTTACTGTCCTGACGGTGTGTCGCCTTGACGTGGTGGGATGGCTTGCGTGCTCCTTCGATCCCCAGAGCTATGTGGGCGGGGCTTCGGCCTCTGGCAGGTTCAACCATACTCAACAGGTCTGTGGGGTAGGAGCCAGACTAAAGATGCACCCTGGTCCTCAAGGTTGGGGGTTGTGCTTTAGGCTAACAACCTATTCACTAAAAATTAAATAGTATGTTACAGAAACTGCAACATTATCTTCTAACACCGACCTGGTTGGGGAAGAGTCCTCTATTGTAGAGTCTATGACGCGAGCTGGTGAAAGCCTTCGGGAAGCCAGTGCGCCGACAACTCTTCTGACAACCAAGTCAACAACCAGGATAGGGACCTGGAACATCAGAACCCTATATGAGACTGGAAAAACAGCACAGGTATGTAGAGAAATGCATAGGTACAACCTGAAGATCCTCGGCCTGTGCGAGACTAGACGGAATAGAACCGGACGGTCGAGGCTAGCGAGTGGAGATACCATCATCTACTCTGGACAGGAGGAAGGCTAGCCTCACACGCACGGAGTAGCGCTGCTGATGAGACCTGAGGCAACGCGAGCATTACTATCCTGGGAACCAGTGTCACCACGGATCCTCACTGCCCGATTCAACTCAAAGGGCAGGAAAGCTACCATCCTCCAGTGCTATGCTCCAACAAATGCCGCTGAGTTAGAAGAAAAAGAGAACTTCTATGCACAAGTCCAAGCCATAGTGGACAGAACACCAAAGAGGGACTTAAGGATTCTTATGGGAGACCTGAACGCAAAAGTGGGATCAGACAACAGCAAAAGAGAACTGATCATGGGCAGACTTGGCACCAAAGAACAAAATGAAAACAGTGAACTCTTAGCAGAGTTCTGCACTTTTAACGACCTGGTCATTGGAGGCACCATCTTTCCTCACAAGAAAGTCCACAAGACCACATGGACTTCCCCTGATGGAAGGACCGAAAACCAGATCGACCACATCACCATTGGACGAAAGTGGAGAAGGAGCCTGAACGATGTCAGGGTGAAGCGCGGAGCAGATGCAGCGTCAGACCACCATCTTGTAGTAGCCATCCTCAAGACAAAGCTCAAAACCTTCACTGACAGGCAGGAAGACCACTGCACAAATACAACGTGCAAAGCCTGAAAGATAGAAAAAACGTAAGAATTCAAGCTTGAACAAAGGAACGAGTTCAGCATGCTTTCCTAGCTGTCTGAGGAAACAATCGAAGAGCAGTGGCACAGTCTGCGTGAAACCTGGAAAACAACATGCCAAACAGTCCTGGGAAAGAATACAAGAAAACACAAGGAATGACTGACAACAGAAACATGGGCTCTGATCACCGAGAGAAAACAGCTGAAAGACCAGATCAACAGAACACAAGATCAAGAAGGAAAGCAAACATTGCAAGCAGGCTACTGGGACAAAAAACGTATTAAAAAGAAGTGCAAGAAAGGACAAGAGAAACTTCATCGAGGAGCTGACTCAGGATGCAGAGACTGCAGCAGGCCAAAGAAACATGAAGAGACTGTATGAGATTCACAGGACCCTCTCTGGAAAAAAACCAGCAAACCAAGTTGTCCTGTCAAAGACAAGAATGGCAATCACCATTTCAGGTAAGATGGACCAGAGTGCAGAGATGGGCAGAGCACTTCAAGGAAACTCTCAACAGACCAACACCATCTGTCCCACCAGACATTCCACCACCTACTGAAATCCTTGGCATCAACATCCCCCCCTACTAAAAATGAGATCACCAAAGCCATAAAGTCTTTAAGTCAGGCAAAGCAGCAGGTCCTGACGGTATACCCCCTGAAGCACTGAAGGCAGACATCCAGACTTCAACTGACATGATGCATCCACTCCATACATGATCTGGGAGCAAGAGAGTGTGCCAGAAGACTGGAAGAAATGTACCTCGTGAAACTGCCAAAGAAAGGGGACCTGTCATCCTGTAACAACTGGAGAGGAATCATGCTGCTGTCTATACCAGGAAAGTACTGACAAGAATAATCATAGATAGACTGAAGACAGCACTAGACAAGACACTCAGGGATGAACAGGCAGGCTTCCGACAAGACAGATCATGCACAGATCAGATCACCACAATGCGCATCATCATCGAGCAGTCCCTGGAGTGGCAGACCCCCTTGTATTCAGTCTTTGTTGACTTCCAGATGGCATTGACAGCGTCGACAGAGATGTCATCTGGAGACTGATGCACCACTATACTTCCCACCAAAGTTCGTCACCATCATCCAACAGCTCTATGAAGATACCACCTGTCAAGTCATCCATGATGGTAAATTGACGGAACCATTCTCCGTAAAAACCGGCGTTCGTCAGGGCTGTGTGTTGTCGCCAACCATTTGTTTGTGTGTGTGTGTGTGTGGTTGTGTGTTGTGTGCGTGCTGTGTGTGTGTGTGTGTGTGTGTGTGTGTGTGTGTGTGTGTGTGTGTGTGTGTGTGTGTGTGGTGTGTAGATGAATAGAACAAACAAACAACAGACAGACAATTCACACTTGAAGAGTCTGTGCTTTACTGTGTGAAATTTTTTTTTTGAAAGGATGCCAGAAAGATCAATGGGTGTGTATCATAACAGGCCATTCTCTGTGTGTGTGTGTGTGTGTGTGTGTGTGTGTGTGTGTGTGTGTGTGTGTGTGTGTGTGTGTGTGTGTGTGTGTATGTTGTGTGTGTATGTGTTGTGTGTGTGTTGTTGTGTGTTGTGTGTATGTGTATGTGTCTGTTGTGTCTGTGTTGTCTGTGTGTGTGTCTGTGTGTATGTGTATGTGTGTGTGTGTGTGTGTTGTTGTGTGTGTGTGTTGTGTGTGTG
>CM060348.1:28930718-28943777 GCA_030674155.1 Stramonita haemastoma
AAAGAACTTCGATATGGAGCCTGTCTGCTGCTGAGTCTATATGCTATCTTCCTGCCTATGACGCTAGTGGTAAGAGAGAGAGAGGGGTGGGGGGGGGAGAGAGAGAGCGAGAGAGGAGAGAGAGAGGGTGGGAGAGGGAGGGATGGAGGGAGAGAGAGAGAGAGAGAGAGGGAGGGGGGGGGGTAAGGAGAGAGAGAGGAAGAGAGAGAGGGAGAGGGGGGTAAGGAGAGAGGGGGAGAGAGAGAGAGAGAGAGAAAGGGAAGGCAAGGCAAGGCAAGGCAAGGCGAATTCTTTTATTCGAGGATAATGAATAAGCACTCGTGTGCTTTTTTACATTCAGTCCCCGCCCTTTTCAGGGATAACATTTAGATAAAAAAAAAACCTCTAACTAAACAACAACAACAATAATGATCCAAATACCAAGAGCAAGAAACCATACCAAGTATCAAACAACATGCAAGAAATAGACAGAGATACAATAATAATATGAAAAGGCACTCATTCAGAAACGAAAATAAGAAGTAAGAATCAATGATGATTTTGATTTGAAAAAAAATAGAAAAAAAGAGCAAACATGAGAATATGATTAGGTAAATGACTGAAACATCAATCCACCACCATCTATCAACAAAATAAGTCGTATAAAACTTAACATTTTGATAAAAGGGGAGAAAAAAACCAACGACACACACACACACACACACACGCACGCACGCACGCACGCACGCACGCACGCACGCACGCACGCACGCACACACATTCACTCACTCACTCACTCACTCACTCACTACACTCACTCACTCACTCACTCACTCACAGGTTCGCCTTTATGTCATCAAGAAACTTCATTCTAAAGGAAATAATTATATGCCTTGAATTTTAGATAAAATCATGTAGCGGAACACAAGAGGAATCTATCGGCTGTAGGGCATATATTTTGGTCCATATATATGCTAACACCTCCCTTACTCTTATGATTATGGTTATAAGAATCACGTTCATAACCATATCGTAATCATGATGGACATGGTTATTCAGCTTACTTAAATGGATCATTAATTGAGTTTACACAATATCAATTACATTTAATACCCATGACTAATAAAATAGGGAGCACAAAATATAATTAGAACACTTCTCAATATGGATGGCAAACATTTTTAGACAATAGGTGACACATTCAGAGAGAGAGAGAGAGAGAGAGAGAGAGGAGAGAGAGAGAGAGAGAGAGAGAGAGGAGAGAGAGAGAGAGAGAGAGAGAGAGAGATAGATCACTAACTAGTGTAGCACAATTCTCAAATTCTTATAATAGTCATAAAAATAAACATCTACTACATTCTAAGTAAGATACACATAGTTTATACATAATATCATGACTAATCTTTGTTACTAGCCTATATATTCATAAAAATGAATAACTACGCGTAAAAATGAATAACTACACATTACAATTAGGGTACACATACTGAGAGAGAGACAGGTGGGGAGGGGGTATAGCCTAGTGGTTAGAGCATTGAGATTGCCATCTAAAAGGCATGGGTTGAATGAAGAGAGAGAGAGAGAGAGAGAGAGAGAGAGAGAGAGAGAGAGAGAGGAGAGAGAGAGAGAGACAGAGAGAGAGAGAGATATATCTTTTTTCCTAAAAAATAAAAGAAGAAGAAAACCCCTTTTAAAACTTTGTTAAGATAGAAAAAAAATTGGAAAAAGGAAAATCAAAGAAAAAGAACTACAGTGTTAAGAGCTAGAGAGAGAGAGAGAGAGAGAGAGAGAGAGAGAGAGAGAGAGAGAGAGAGGAGAGAGAGTCTGCATTCTTAAGTTCACATAAAATCAATCGTGCTATATGGCCTTGACCGTCAGGATTGTCAGTTTCACTTTTTTTTGCGCAGTCCTCGTTGTGTTTCACGTGCAATTCGTGCTCTGTGGCCTTGACCGTCTCGCCTGCACTGCAGTGAAGTTGTTCGCACGTGCAATTCGTGCTCTGTGGCCTTGACCGTCTCGCCTGCACTGCAGTGGAGTTGTTCGCACGTGCAATTCGTGCTCTGTGGCCTTGGCCGTCTCGCCTGCACTGCAGTGGAGTTGTTCGCACGTGCAATCCGTGATCTGTGGCCTTGACCGTCTGGATTTAGACGTAGGAGGGTTGTCAGTTTCACCATGTCTGCATTCCTTGTCATCTTCACGTGCAATTCGTGCTCTGCGGCCTTGGCTGTCTGGGTTTGAGACCTAAAAGGGGAATCCCCGTCCTACCCTCTATCTTCTATCACCCTGCTGCTGTGACTGCTGCTACTGAAGCCAAGAAGGAAATAGTGTCCATATACCTAGGACTTTTCAGTCCCCTTTGCAGATGGTCCTGCAGAGATTGCAATGGCAGAGAGAGAGAGAGAGAGAGAGAGAGAGAGAGAGAGAGAGAGAGGAGAGAGAGAGAGAGAGAGAGAGAGTTAATTTCACTTCTTTTATTTTGAGTATGATAGAAGAAGCACTCATGCGCCTTCCCAAATCCAGTCCCCCCGTGTATACAGTTTTGTTAATTTTGTCATCGCACACAAAGGACTTTGGGAGGGGGGGGGGGGGGGGTGGGGGGAGCGGAGTCGGCACTGATGTCAACTCCAGAGTAAACATCTTCTTAAACGAGATTCGAACCCGGGTCAGCTGATCACAGATTTACAAAACTGCATACACTGTTATTTGATTTATTGCTCGCCATACAGAGAGAAATCAAATCAAATCAAATCAAATCAAATCAAATCAAATCAAATCAAATCAAATCAAATCAAATCAAATCAAAGAGAGAGAGAGAGAGAGAGAGAGAGAGAGAGAGAGAGAGAGAGAGAGTCACAGTTGAGGGCAGCTTGCCTTCCATACTTACTTACCCAGGCTTTACGCTTTAGAGCCTAGAGCGCAACTCCATGGTCTTTCGAGACTGACGGATGCCTACAATACGTACAACTTCAGCATTTTAGAGACTCCACTCATATTTTTGGTCAAAGTTTCTGACTTCAGTTCCACATTGTGACAAGGAACAAACTCTTCAGAGCCTCACAGTCAGTAATGACAAAGCTAATTAGTATCATTTTTTTTATATGTCAGATTGTTGTGTCAGTAGGTCAGCTCCTTTGTGAAAAAGAAAAAAAAACCAACACCATTCAATGCTTTGCTGATTTTCTTTTCCCTGGTTGACTTTAAATCTCGTTTTTAGTAATAATCCCGACGACATGACTGACGGGGATCGTTTAACGTCGTACATGTTGATTTTCTGCGTGTGTGTGTGTGTGTGTGTGTGTTTGTGTGTTGTTTGTGTGTGTGTGTCTGTGTGTGTGTGTGTGTGTGTGTGTGTGTGTGTGTGTGTGTGTGTGTGTGTGTGTGCGTGTGCCTGGTGCTGTGCGTACATGTGTGTAAACATCAAAAGAGTTGACAAGGAACTGGCAGGTGTGCACTTTAAAATCACCCCCCCCTAATGATGTTGACGGTTGCAGATGTTGTTATTGGGGGTCAGTTTCTTTAAAACCAATCCCCCATGATGATGTTGACGGTTGCAGATGCTGCTAATGAGGCTCAGTTTCTTTAAAACCAACCCCCCTAATGATGTTGACGGTTGCAGATGTTTGTTAATGGGGGTCAGTTTCTTTAAAACCAATCCCCCATGATGATGTTGACGGTTGCAGATGTTTGTTAATGAGGATCAGTTTCTTTAAAACCAATCCCCCTAATGGTGTTGACGGTTGCAGATGTTGTTAATGGGGGTCAGTTTCTTTAAAATCAACCCCCCCTTATTGATGTAGACGGTTGCAGATGTTGTTAATGAGGATCAGTTTCTTTAAAACCAACCCCCCCTAATAAAGTTGACGGTTGCAGATGTTTGTTAATGGGGGTCAGTTTCTTTAAAATCAATCTCCCTTGATGATGTTGACGTTTGCAGATGTTTCTTGATGTGGGTCAGTTTCTTTAAAACCAATCCCCCATGATGATGTTGACGGTTGCAGATGTTTGTTAATGAGGATCAGTTTCTTTAAAACCAATCCCCCTAATGGTGTTGACGGTTGCAGATGTTGTTAATGAGGATCAGTTTCTTTAAAACCAATCCCCCTAATGAAGTTGACAGTTGCAGATGTTGTTAATGAGGATCTGTTTCTTTAAAACCAATCCCCCTAATGAAGTTGACAGTTGCAGATGTTGTTAATGAGGATCATTTTCTTTAAAATCACCCCCCCCCCCTTGCTGATGATGTTGACGGTTGCAGATGTTAATGAGGGTCATTTTCTTTAAAATCAACCCCCCCCCTCCCTTGATGTTGACGGTTGCAGATGCTGCTACTCTCGTCCATGATCCGGGGTGTTCCGGAGCTGATCGTGGGTAACGGCGGTGCGGAGGCGGTGATGGTCACCTGGGTGCTCTTCCCCGTGCCCGTCTGGTTCTTCCTCTACTCCCTCAAGGTCTACAGGACCCACCGCCACCTCTCCTGGAGAAAGGTCAGTCAGTTAGCTCACCTACCTACCTACGTGGGAACACATGGTCGAGAAGATTGACAAAACTGTCTACACACGGGGACTGGATGTAAAAAAAAAGCACATGAGTGTTTATTTTTATTATCTTCGATATAAAAGAATGAATAGATATAAAAGAATGAATAAGAAAAATAAATAAATAAATACGTAATCACGGAACGACGTCAATTTATTATATATATATTTATTTATATATAGCTAGTTATCTGTTTATTTATTTATTTATCTATTTATCTATCTATTTATTTATCTATCTATTGTTTATTTCCAGGGTACTGGATAACAAGCATTTCTGTGCTGGTTTTTTTTTCTTCTTCTTTTTTTATATATTTTTTTACATCCAGTCCTCGTAGCGTCTGCATGCAGTTTCTGTCAATAGATAGATAGATAAATAAATAGATAGATGAATAGATAAATGAATAAATAAATAAACAGATAACTAACTAACTATATGAATAAATTGATAGATAGATACAACCCTGTTTATTGTTGGTGTTGTTGTCTTTCTTTCTCCTGTGTGTTGGCATGTCTTGTTCGTTGATCTGTCTGTCTGTCTGTCTGTTCACTTTTTGTCCGATTTTTTGTTGGTCTGTCTGTCTGTTGGCATTGTCTGTCTGTCTGTTGGTCTGTCTGTTGGTCAGTCTGCCTGTTGGTCTGTCTGTTGCTCTGTCTGCGTGTTAAACAATTCATTTATTTATTCTTTTATATCGAGTATAATGGAATAAGCACTCTTGCGCCTCTTTCTTTTCTTTTTTTTATATTTTACATCAAGTCCCTGTGTGTATGCAGTTTTGTAAATTTTGTCATCCGTTCCCACCAGCACACAATGGCCTACTCTTTCCAAAAAGCGGAACAGGATTTAACGTGTGCACAAGATGTTCTGTGTGCGTTAGCACACGGGGCCTCGGTTTACAGTCTCATTCGAAGGACTTTTGGAAAGGGTGGATTTTGCACTGATGTTAGCTCCAGGGGGGAAAGTCCCTTTGAACGGGATTTGAACCTGGGTTGTCAGATCGCGAGCGCAATGTTCTGACCACTAGGCTATCCCGTCCCCCCTGTTGTTGTTGGTGGTTGTTGTTGTTGTTGTTGTCTTATCGGCACGCAATTGCCCACTCTTGTACACGGGTCTCTGTTTAAAGCCTCATCCGAAAGAGTTTCACCATTTTGGAGATAATCTTCAAATGGTATGAACTGGTATGAAATGGTCTAAACTGATGAACAGGTACCATTTCATTCAAATTCATACCGTTTTAAAGATAGGCTTCAAAATTGTGAAGAGATACCATTTCATACCAGTTCATATCGTGTACAGATTAGCTCCAAAATCGTGAACAGATACCATTTCATGCTGATCCATACCGTTTACAGATTAGCCCCAGAACTGGTGAAAATGTACCATCTCATACCAGTTCATACCGTTTACAGATTAGCTCCAAAAATTGGTGAAGATATACCATCTTATACAATTCATACCCTTTTCAGATTAGCTCCCCCCCCCCCCCCAAATGGTGAAAATAGCCCATTTCATACCAGTTCAAGCGGTTTTCAGATTACCTTCAAATATTGGTGAAAATAGACCATTTCATACGAATTCATACCGTTTACAGATTAGCTTCAGAACTGGTGAAAATATACAATCTCATTCAATTCATACCGTTTACAGATTAGTTCCTAAAATGGTGAAAATATATCATGTCATACCGTTTAAAGATTAGCTCCAAAAACTGGTGAAAATATACTATTTCATACCAATTCAAAACCGTTTACAGATTAGCTCCAAAAATTGGTGAAGATAGACCATTTCATACCAATTCAAAACCGTTTACAGATTAGCTCCAAAAATGGTGATTTCATATGTTAATACCCTCAACAGATTTACCTCCCCCTCCCCCCACAAATGGTGAAACTATACTATTTCCTACTCAAGTTCCTACCGGCTTTCGGATTGGCCACAAAACAGATTTAGCTCCCCCCCTCCCTTTCCCAACAAATTGATGAAACTCATCATTTCCTACTCAAGTTCCTACCCGGCCTTTTCAGATCGGCCACAATACAGATTTAGCTCCCTCCCCCCTTCCCAACAAAATGATGAAACTCTACCATTTCCCACTCAAGTTCCTAACCGGGCCTTTTGCAGATCGGCCACAAAATCATACAGTCCTCGCCAGACTGGGGACCCAACGACGGCTCCAACATTCACCGCAGCAGGCATTCCGTCTTCGCCGATATCTCGGACCGCCTCAAAACGGGCAACACGGCCCGAACGAAGCAGACGCCCCAAGAGGAAGACTTTCCCGTGCCCAATCCGGTGCAGCAGAGTCAGAACTGGGAGGTGGACCATTGGTTCGAATCCCTGTTTGTGGGCAAAGAAACGCCCCCAGGCACCGCCAGCACTACCGAGAATCAGCAGAAGTCCAGGTCCAAGTCGGAGTTCTGTAGCCCGGAGCTTCAGAGGCGTCTATCGGAAGAGGATAAGCGGAGAAGTTCTATGGTTTGATGGTTGTTTTTTTCTCTTCTTTTTTTGTTTTGTTGTTTTTGTTGTTGTTGTCTTAGACCTCTAACTACCCGCACGCACGCGCGTGGTGGGTGGGTGGTTGTGGTGGTGTGGGTGGGGGGGGGGGGGGGAGGTGAGGCGCGTGTGCGTACATACACATGGATGTATGCATACACGCATGTATGCATACACGCACGCGCAAACACACACACACATCTGTATGCATACATGCATTTGCATTTATGCATGCATACATACATACATTACATACATACATGCATGCATACATACATACATACATACATACATACATACATACATACATACATACATACATACATACATACATACATACATACATACATACATACGTACATTACATACGTACATTACATACATACATACATACATACATACATACATACATACATACATACATACATACATACATACATACATACATACATACATACATACATACATACCCAATCACACACACACACACACACACACACACACACACACACACACACACACACAACACACACATACATATATATAACATATATACATACATGCAAACATGCAGACATGCAGACATACATACATACATACATACATACATACATACATACATACATACATACATACATACATACATACATACATACATACCCAATCACACACACACACACACACAGCACACACACACATACATATATATAACATATATACATACATGCAAACATGCAGACATGCAGACATGCAGACATACATACATACATACATACATACATACATACATACATACATACATACATACATACATACATACATACATCCATCCATCCATCCATCCATCCGTCCAAACAATCAGTAGACTAGGGAAATCAATCAAACAAACAGACAAACAAGGGCAAAACAACTGGCACATTACACTGAATACCCCCCCCCCCCCCCACACACACACACACACACCTACAAATCATATTAAAAAGCCATGCTACTACACAATCATATCAAATCTATTCTTTAAAACAACAATTTTAAAAAGAAACCTCACCAGCTGCCACAACAACAACACATGCTTGTGCACATAACCACAACTTTTTTTTAATTGAGAGAGAGAGAGAGAGGCAGAGGGATGAAATAAAATGAAAATGGTTTTATTGGAGAGAGAGAGAGAGAGAGACAGAGACAGAGACAGAGACAGAGACAGAGACAGAGAGAGATGAAATAAAAATGAAAATGATTTTATTGAAGAGAGAGAGAGAGAGACAGAGACAGAGACAGAGAGAGAGAGAGAGAGAGATGTTGCTTAAGCGAGTAGGCTTGGCAATAATTTTGCCAGGGAAGACACCATTTAAATCAAGTTTTTTTTAGAGGGGAGGGAGGTAGGGGGGTTATTGTTTGCTTTGATATTGGCATCGTTGAATGACACTGTGCCTTATTGTTGCCATTTTGCCACTTTCTACTTCTGAGTTTGGCACACACAGTGTGTGTGTGTGTGTGTGTGTGTGTGTGTGTGTGTGTGTGTGTGTGTGTGTGTGTGTGTGTGTGTGTGTGTGTGGTGTGTGTGTGTGTTCATTTTCTTTCCGGTGCCGTTACTGTTCTTTCTAAATAAAGATGTTGCCTGAAACTGACGTTGATGTGAATTGCTTGTCTTGATTCTTTCTTCTTGTTCTGTGTTTTTTTCATTTTCTTTCTTTCCTTATTTCTTTCTTTCTTTCTTTCTGTCGTTTTTAAAAAAAATTTCTTTCTTTCTGTCGTTTTTTCAGTTTTCTTTCTTTCTGTTGTTTTTTCCCCATTTTTTCTTTCATTCTTTCTTTCTTTCTTTCTTTCTTGTTTTCTTTCTTTCTTTCTTTCTTTCTTGTTTTCTTTCCTTTCTACCTTTCTTTCTGTTTTTCAGTCTATCTTTTTGTCTTTTTTTCTTTCTTTAGTTCTATCTTTCTTTCTTTCTATCTTTCTTTCTTTCTTTCTATCTATCTACCTTTCTTTCTTTTCTTTCTTTCTTTCTTTCTTTCTTTCTTTCTTTCTTTTCTTTCTTTCTTTCTTTCTTTCTTTCTTTCTTGCTTTCTTTCTTTCTGTCTTTCTTTCTTTCTGTCTGTCTTTCTTTTTTCCTTCCTTTCTTTTCACCTTCCTTTCTACACAGGGTTTTAGTTTATAAATCTAAACACGTAGGCGGCTCATCAAAACTTCCTTACCTACTGATTTCACGGAGGGGGGGGGGGGGGGGAATTGGGGGAGGAGGGCAGGATATCCTGGTGATTAAAGAGATGCTCTCGTGATCTGCTGACCGGAGTTCGAATCTTGTTCAAGAGGATTTTTCCTCTGGATAAATTAGTGCCGACTCCACTCCCCCCAAAAGTCCTTCGGATTAAAGTATAAACCGAGGCCCCGTGTGCAAACGCACGCAGAACATCTTGCGGGCACGTTAAAAACCGTTCCGCTGTTCGTAAGAGTAAGCCATTCTGTGCCAGCGGGAACGGATGACAAAATTAACAAAATTGCATACACACAGGGACTGAATGTAAATAAAAAGCATATGAGTGCTTATTCCATTATCCTCGATATAAAAGTAACTAACTAACTAACTAACTAACTAACTAACTAACTAACTAACTAACTAACTAACTAACTAACTAACTAACTAACTAAATGGATTGATGGTGTTTAACTGAGTCAGGAAGGGAGTTCCAGAGCATAGGGCCTGAATGAAGTTAAGTTAGATATGAACAAATCTGTTCTTGGGGTTAGGACACTTTATAGTATTTCTGGATTGGTTCGGGGGGAATTTGTCTTTTAAGGGGGATTCCTGTTGTAATCTTGAACACTATAAGGGCTTTGTTCAAGTTCAATCTTTTGGTGTAGGGGGAGAATATTTAACTGGATATAGTCGGCTTCTAACAAGCTTGTCAGCATATAACAAGCATATCACAAACCCAGAGAGAGAGAGAGAGAGGAGAGAGAGAGAGAGAGAGAGAGAGAGAGAGAGAGAGAGAGAATGAATGAATGAATGAATAATCTTTATTTTTCAAGGGTAACAGAGTAAGTAATCATTACATACTTTTTTTCATCCGGCCCTTGCCCTGATCAGGGAATAAAGCTAAGAAACCCCCTCCCTACCTCTACATACCAGCATCACCACCAGTAGCAGTTCAAACAATATTTTAAAAAAGAAAACAGAATACATTCAACAAAACGCGACATCCCAACTGGATACACTAATAATTATTTAAACAAAAAATAACATAGCAAAAAATTTCAAAAATAGCAAATATTCAGGACCATGAAACAGAAGGCATTACAAATATATAATGCGTGAGTGTGTGAGTGTGTGTGTGTGTGTGCGTGTGTGCGTGTGTGTGTGTGTGTGTGTGTGTGTGTGTGTGTGTGTGTGTGTGTGTGTGTGTGCGTGCGTGTGTGTTGTGTGTAAGCGGGAAAAACAAGCAAAGTAGGCATAAAAGGGGGAAAAAAAACAGATTAAAAAACAACAACAACATAAAATCCTTTAAACACAAAAGACTATATGAAAACACATTTCAATATTCAAATGGTAAGAATACAGTTTGAATCCAACATAACAACCAAAATACTCCTCTCCATAATAAGTCTAGGATAGAATATCTGAAGGTGGAAGTTGGAGGGGAAGGAGAGGGAAGGAAGCAAAAGGAGAGAGAGAGAGAGAGAGAGAGGAGAGAGAGAGAGAGAGAGAGAGAGAGAGAGAGAGAGAGAGAGAGAGAGAGAGAGAGGAGAGAGAGAGAGGAGAGAGAGAAGGAGAGAGAGAGAGAGAGAGAGAGAGAGAGAGAGAGAGAGAGAGAGAGAGAGAGAGAGAGAGAGAGAGAGAGAGAGAGAGAGAGAGAGAGAGAGAGAGCATCGCCAAATTATATCGTCATCAAAACAAACCAGTCAACAAAAATAGTTTTTAAAAACTCACACTTCACATAAAAAACTATCATCAATGAAACCTAAAAACTCACAATTTAACCAAATCTAACAAGGAAAGGAAAACCCAGAGGAGAGAGAGAGAGAGGAGAGAGAGAAGAGAGAGAGAGAGAGAGAGAGAGAGAGAGAGAGAGGAGAGAGAGAGAGAGACAGACAGACAGACAGACAGACAGACAGACAGACAGACAGACAGACAGACAGACAGACAGACAGACAGACAGACAGAGTCAGAGAGAGAGAGAGAGAGAGAGAGAGAGAGAGAGAGAGAGAGAGAGAGAGAGAGAGAGCATCTTCAAATTACATCAAAACAATCTAGTCAATATTTCAAAACACTCTCACTTCTGTAAAAAAAATAATTATCATCAATTATCTATAAACTTATAATGTAGCCAATCCTTACAAGGAAAAGAAACCCCCAAAAGGCAAACAACAAACAAAAGAGCAAGATTGTATAAAAAATATTTTAAAAAATCAAGTAGGAGCGAAACAACATGTAAAATTATAAATACAAACAAGTTTTAAATCAAACTCTATACATTAAAAAATAAAATATATATACTAATGAAGATGAAAAAAATAGGAAAATAATCAGGACCAGAAAGAGAGAGAGAGAGAGAGAGAGAGAGAGAGAGAGAGAGAGAGAGAGAGAGAGAGAGAGAGAGAGAGAGAGAGAGAGAGAGAGGAGAGAGAGAGAGAGAGAGAGCGTTATCAAATTGCATCGTCATCAAGACAAACTAATCAACGAAATGTTTCAAAACACCCACAAAACACTTCTGTCAACAAATTATCATCGATGAAACCTATAAGCTCACAAAACATTCATATGAAAATTAATATATTCTCTGTGTGTAAGTGTGTGTGTGTGTGTTGTGTGCGCGCGCGCGCACGCGCGCGCGCGCGTGTGTGTGTGGTGTGTGTGTGTGTGTGTGTGTGTGTGTGTGTGTGTGTGTGTGTGTGTCACTGTGTGTGTGTGTCACTGTGTGTGTGTGTGTGTGTGTGTGTGTGTGTGTGTGTGTGTGTGTGTGTGTGTGTGTGTGTGTGTGTGTGTGTGCTCACAATGTGGCCAGGCCTAACAATGAAAAGAAAAATCCCCGAAGCAAAACAAACAAAGAGCAAAATTGTATAAAAGAAGTAACAAATAGGGGCAAACAACATTTAAGGTTACACAAACAAGTTTAAAATCAGACCCGATACATTAAGAGATACAAAATTCACTAATGAAAATGAAAGAGAAAATGCAAATAAGGCATTACAAATCTATAAGCCAAAACATTCATATGAAAAATAATACATTCCGTGTGTGTGTTTGTGTGTGTGTGTGTGTGTGTGTGTGTGTGTGTGTGTGTTGTGTGTGTGTGTGTGTGTGTGTCTGTGTGTCTGTGTGTCTGTGTGCTATATGTATGTATGTACGTGTGTGTGTGTGTGTGTGTGTGTGTGGGTGTGTGTGTGTGTGTGTGTGTTGGTGTGTGTGAGTGTGTGTGTGTGTGTGTGAGGGGGGGGAAGCAAAGACAGTATAAAAAAACAACAACAACAAAAAACAACCCACACATGATAAAAAAAAAAGCAAAACATAAAAAACCCTTAAACACAAAACACTAAATAAAATCACATCACTATATTAAACAGTAAAATTCAATTTTAATTCAACTATAGCAACCAGACATCTATACAGTAATAAGTCTAGGATGGAAAAAACGAGGAGAGAGAGAGAGAGAGAGAGAGAGAGAGAGTGAGAGAGAGAGAGAGAGAGAGAGAGAGGCGAGAGGAGATGAGAGGAGAGAGAGAGAGTGAGAGGAAGAGAGAGAGAGGAGAGAGAGAGCATCATCAAATTACATCATCATAGAAATATTTATAAAAAAAAAAAAAAAAAAAAAAAAAAAACAGACAAACAAAAGAAACAGAACACCTCAGTCAATAAAGTATTTGAAATTGAAATTTAAAAAGATATAAAAATTATTACAAATAGTTCAATCAAACAATTTTAAAACAATTTTAAATATGCCACTGGTTATGCGATGGATGAATCCAATTGAACTACCTAAGTGGTCATCCAGTCACTTTTTGCCCCTTGGTTATGCTGATAATAAACCAAATGAAAACTACCCAAAATAGTAGCTAAGT
>CM060348.1:28946377-28961377 GCA_030674155.1 Stramonita haemastoma
CCAGAACTGGTGAAAATGTACCATCTCATACCAGTTCATACCGTTTACAGATTAGCTCCAAAAATTGGTGAAGATATACCATCTTATACAATTCATACCCTTTTCAGATTAGCTCCCCCCCCCCCCCCCCCCCAATGGTGAAAATAGCCCATTTCATACCAGTTCAAGCGGTTTTCAGATTACCTTCAAATATTGGTGGAAAATAGACCATTTCATACTAATTCATACCGTTTACAGATTAGCTTCAGAACTGGTGAAAATATACAATCTCAATCAATTCATACCGTTTACAGATTAGCTCCTAAAATGGTGAAAATATATCATCTCATACCGTTTAAAGATTAGCTCCAAAAACTGGTGAAAATATACTATTTCATACCAATTCAAAACCGAATACAGATTTACTCCAAAAATTGGTGAAAATAGACCATTTCTAAACAAATTCAAAACCGCTTACAGATTAGCTCCAAAATGGTGATTTTATAAGTTCATACTGTTAACAGATTTACCTCCCCTTGCCCCCCCACAAATGGTGAAACTCTATCATTTCCTACTCAAGTTCCTACCCGGCCTTTTCAGATCGGCCACAATACAGATTTAGCTCCCCTCCCCCCTTCCCAACAAAATGATGAAACTATACCATTTCCCACTCAAGTTCCTAACCGGGCCTTTTGCAGATCGGCCACAAAATCATACAATCCTCGCCAGACTGGGGACCCAACGACGGCTCCAACATTCACCGCAGCAGGCATTCCGTCTTCGCCGATATCTCGGACCGCCTCAAAACGGGCAACACGGCCCGAACGAAGCAGACGCCCCAAGAGGAAGACTTTCCCGTGCCCAATCCGGTGCAGCAGAGTCAGAACTGGGAGGTGGACCATTGGTTCGAATCCCTGTTTGTGGGCAAAGAAACGCCCCCAGGCACCGCCAGCACTACCGAGAATCAGCAGAAGTCCAGGTCCAAGTCCGAGTTCTGTAGCCCGGAGCTTCAGAGGCGTCTATCGGAAGAGGATAAGCGGAGAAGTTCTATGGTTTGATGGGTTTTTTTTTTCTCTTCTTTTTTTGTTTTGTTGTTTTTGTTGTTGTTGTCTTAGACCTCTAACTACCCGCACGCAGGCGCGTGGTGGGTGGTGGTTGTGGTGGTGTGGGTGGGGGGTGGGGGGGGAGGTGAGGCGCGTGTGCGTACATACACATGGATGTATGCATACACGCATGTATGCATACACGCACGCGCAAACACACACACACATCTGTATGCATACATGCATTTGCATTTATGCATGCGTGCATACATACATACATTACATACATACATGCATGCATACATACATACATACATACATACATACATACATACATACATACATACATACATACATACATACATACATACATACATACATACATACATACATACGTACGTACGTACATTACATACGTACATTACATACAGACATACAGACATACAGACATACAGACATACAGACATACATACATACATACATACATACATACATACATAATACATACATACCCAATCACACACACACACACACACACACACACACACACACACACACACAACACACACACAAAACACACACACACATACATATATATAACATATATACATACATGTAAACATGCAGACATGCAGACATGCAGACATGCAGACATACATACATACATACATACATACATACATACATACATACATACATACATACATACATACATACATACATACATACATCCGTCCAAACAATCAGTAGACTAGGGAAATCAATCAAACAAACAGACAAACAAGGGCAAAACAACTGGCACATTACACTGAATACCCCCTCCCCCCCCCCCCCACACACAGCTACAAATCATATTAAAAAGCCATGCTACTACACAATCATATCAAATCTATTCTTTAAAACAACAATTTTAAAAAGAAACCTCACCAGCTGCCACAACAACAACACATGCTTGTGCACAGAACCACAACTTTTTTTAATTGAGAGAGAGAGAGAGAGAGAGAGAGAGAGAGAGGGGGGGGGGGGGGCAGAGGGATGAAATAAAATGAAAATGGTTTTATTGGAGAGAGAGAGAGAGAGAGAGAGAGAGAGAGAGAGGAGAGGAGAGAGAGAGAGAGAGAGAGAGAGAGAGAGAGAGATGAATAAAAATGAAAATGATTTTATTGAAGAGAGAGAGAGAGAGAGAGAGAGAGAGAGAGAGAGAGAGAGAGAGAGAGAGAGAGGAGAGAGAGAGAGAGAGGAGAGATGTTGCTTAAGCGAGTAGGCTTGGCAATAATTTTGCTAGGGAAGACACCATTTAAATCAAGTTTTTTTTAGAGGGGAAGGAGGTAGGGGGGTTATTGTTTGTTTTGATATTGGCATCGTTGAATGACACTGTGCCTTATTGTTGCCATTTTGCCACTTTCTACTTCTGAGTTTGGCACACACACACAGTGTTGTGTGTGTGTGTGTGTGTGTGTGTGTGTGTGTGTGTGTGTGTGTGTGTGTGTGTGTGTGTGTGTGTGTGTGTGTTCATTTTCTTTCCGGTGCCGTTACTGTTCTTTCTAAATAAAGATGTTGCCTGAAACTGACGTTGATGTGAATTGCTTGTCTTGATTCTTTCTTCTTGTTCTGTAGTTTTTTCATTTTCTTTCTTTCCTTCTTTCTTTCATTCTTTCTTTCTTTCTGTCGTTTTTTCAGTTTTCTTTCTTTCTGTTGTTTTTCCCCATTTTTTCTTTCATTCTTTCTTTCTTTCTTTCTTTCTTTCTTTCTTTCTTTCTTTCTTTCTTTCTTTCTTTCTGTCTTTCCTTTCTACCTTTCTTTCTGTTTTTCAGTCTATCTTTTTGTCTTTTTTTTCTTTCTTTAGTTCTATCTTTCTTTCTTTCTATCTTTCTTTCTTTCTTTCTATCTATCTTTCTTTCTTTCTTTCTTTCTTTCTATCTTTCTTTCTTTCTATCTATCTACCTTTCTTTCTTTCTTTCTTTAGTTCTATCTTTCTTTCTTTCTATCTTTCTTTCTTTCTTTCTTTCTATCTATCTACCTTTCTTTCTGTCTTTCTTTCTTTCTTTCTTTCTTTCTTTCTTTCTTTCTTTCTTTCTTTCTTTCTTTCTTTCTTTCTTTCTGTCTTTCTTTCTTTCTTTCTGTCTGTCTTTCTTTCTGTCTGTCTTTCTTTTTTCCTTCCTTTCTTTTCACCTTCCTTTCTACACAGGGTTTTAGTTTATAAATCTAAACACGTAGGCGGCTCATCAAAACTTCCTTACCTACTGATTTCACGGGGGGGGGGGGGGGGGGGGGGGGGGGGGGGGGGAGGGGGGGGGAATTGGGGGAGGAGGGCAGGATATCCTGGTGATTAAAGTGATGCTCTCGTGATCTGCTGACCGGAGTTCGAATCTTGTTCAAGAGGATTTTTCCTCTGGATAAATCAGTGCCGACTCCACTCCCCCAAAAGTCCTTCGGATTAAAGTATAAACCGAGGCCCTGTGTGCAAACGCACGCAGAACATCTTGCGGGCACATTAAAAAACCGTTCCGCTGTTCGTAAGAGTAAGCCATTCTGTGCCAGCGGGAACGGATGACAAATTAACAAAATTGCATACACACAGGGACTGAATGTAAAAAAAAAGCATATGAGTGCTTATTCCATTATCCTCGATATAAAAGAATAACTAATAACTAACTAACTAACTAACTAACTAACTAACTAACTAACTAACTAACTAACTAACTAACTAACTAACTAACTAACTGGATTGATGGTGTTTAACTTATTTATTTATTTATTTATTTATTTATTCTTTTATATCGAGGATAACAGAATAAGCAATAATGTGCTTTTTTTCATCCGGTCCCCGTGTGTATGCAGTTTTGTAAATATTGTCATCTGTTTCCACCGGCACACGATGGCCTACTCTTACGAAAAGCGGAACAGGATTTAACGTGTGCGCAAGATGTTCTGCGTGCGTTCGCACACGGGGCCTCGGTTTAAAGTCTCATCCGAAGGACTTACTGAGTCAGGAAGGGAGTTCCAGAGCATAGGGCCTGAATAAAGTTAAGTTAGATATTCATGAACAAATCTGTTCTTGGGGTTAGGACACTTTATAGTATTTCTGGATTGGTTCGGGGGGGAATTTGTCTTTCAAGGAATTCCTGTTGTAATCTTGAACACTATGAGGGCTTTGTTCAAGTTCAATCTTTTGGTGTAGGGGGAGAATATTTATTTATTTATTTATTTATTTATTTATTATTTATTTATTCTTTTATACCGAGGATAACAGAATAAGCAATCATGTGCTTTTTTTCATCCGGTCCCCGTGTGTATGCAGTTTTGTAAATATTGTCATCTGTTCCCACCGGCACACGATGGCCTACTCTTACGAAAAGCGGAACAGGATTTAACGTGTGCGCAAGATGTTCTGCGTGCGTTCGCACACGGGACCTCGGTTTAAAGTCTCATCCGAAGGACTTGGTCTCATCCGAAGGACTTTAAGGAAGGACTTTTAACTGGATATAGTCGGCTTCTAACAAGCTTGTCAGCATATAACAAGCATATCACAAACCCAGAGAGAGAGAGAGAGAGAGAGAGAGAGAGAGAGAGAGAGAGAGAGATGAGAGAGAGGAGAGAGAGGGACTTCAGACTTTTACTGTACATCGGCTAGGCCACAGTACAAAAGCAAATTGGGCATAGGGAATGGGTTCTTGACAAGTGTTGTAAACATACTACGACCGAAATATAGTGAAAGTTGAAGTGTCACAATGCTCATGAAAACAAGCATATTACATCAGCCATGACATGAATATTCACTGCTGACACAGAGACACATCATAATATTCATAGAACACAATGTTTTATGTACCTTGGGTACTCATCAACATGAAAATAATGTTTTAAAATTTATTTTACTTCTTTTCATTGCATGAACAATATATCGTGATAGATTGAGAGGAGAGAGAGAGAGAGAGAGAGAGAGAGAGAGAGTAGAGAGAGAGAGAGAGAGAGAGGAGAGAGAGAGAGAGAGAACGCACACACAGTAATGCACACAAAGACAGACACACTTAGAGATAGGTACACACTCACAGACAGACAGACAAGACAGACAGACACACTTACAACACAACACAACACAACACAACACAACACAACACAACACACACACACACACACACACACACACACACACACACACACACACACACACACAACACACACACCACACAGAGCACAAGAATCGATATGTTTAAGCATGAACACACATCAGCAGCTTGCTAACTAACTACTTCGGGCACTCCACTTGTCAACCTCTGCGATCTGTTGAGTGCAGTTCAACAAACTTCAAGACAAGCCTTGTTGAAGATCACACCACAGAGAACAAAAAGCACCAGACCCCTCAAGATCAGACCACCTTTCTTCTTTCCTTCCTTCCTTTCTTCCTTCCTTCAGTGCTGCAGATCGCCAAGGGTTATTTCATGATGTTCTGTATCCAGGGAAAACTGTTCTAACTCTGCAGTAGACATGTGTGACCTTTCAGCAGAAAAAGTCTCTACTCATCATCCGGCTGTTTGTTCTGTATCCAGGGAAAACTGTCCTAACTCTGCAGTAGACATTATTTTGTGTGCTGTAGAAGTCTTTGTTTTGGAATCCTTGTGTTGATGATTTAGCAAGGGATGTTTCATTCTGTTTTTTGTTTTTTTATTTATTTTTCTCCTTCTTGCATAATGTTTTTTTGTTTTTTTAAAAAAATAATTGTGAAGTGAAAGTTGATATAGTTTTCTTTTGAATGTTGTGTCAAAACCGATGCATGACGAATTACTGTTTTTTGGTAGAAGTAGCACATATCTAAGTTGTGACAACAAAGTGGGATCTACACACACACACAAAAAGAAGTCAATCCAGAGAGCCTGACGTAAAAAAAAAGCATCGACACAAAAACAAAACGCAATAAGAACCCGAAAACAAGAAAATCCCACACACTTGGACTAAACACAAACACCACCAAGGAGAATATGCCAGGAAAGGAAAACGAGCAAGAAAATTCGCTGCAAAGAGTGGGACAACTCCGCATGGAACTGTTCGACAGGATCTCAATGATGTGGTTTAAAGACGATCAAGGGGATGTAGGCTCTATGATGAAGAATGTGCGGGCCTTTCGGGGTCATCATTTGATGAAGCAGATGCGCCAGCCTGTTGAAAAATCCAGCATCAAAAACGCCATCGAAAACTCTCGACGTGGAACGAAGGAGATACGTAGCCGGAATGTGTGCACTGAAATCCCTGACGTCACCACACTTTTTGACACCCTTCCTCGTTCCTTCTCCTGTCGGGTAAAGAAGGTCTCTGAAGACCCGTGTTTGAATGCGGCTCTGCTCCAAGTGGCTGCAGATGTGGACACTATGATGACGTGGATCGTTCGTGCAATCCTTGAACAGCTTCGCTACCATAGTGCCTTCTCCATGCTACAGTTCTATGATAAAACTGGGAACCTCTTTCGTTTTTACAATCCTTTTCAGTGCGCTTCTTATGTCGTTGATAGGAGGAGATGGTGGTGGACAAATTTGTTCTTTCGTATAGAAAATGAAGACTTGACATCCAGGAATGCTAACAGACGGACAGTTTCAGAAACGCCCAACTGTGCAACGGAAAATCAGTACAACCCGAGCACGTATATCCTGATGTATTCTAAACGACTTGCATGGAGGCAGAACAGACGCAGGCTGGTAAATTATTGAGGAGGTGGAAAGAGTTCTGACGTTTCTATATTACAGGTTTGGTATTATATTTTACATCATACTTCCTGTGATGGTTTTGTCTCGTGTATATTATATATCATTTTCACATCCACTGTCTTCTGTCAGTAGTTTATGGAAATACGGACCCGTTATGCCTTGTTCCTTACAAAAAAACAATGTTTTGGACTTGATTTGTTATATTTTCTGTACAACTACGTATTTAAGAGAATATCGTATTAGGTTAAACTTTGCTTTTATTCAGCACTTTTAACTGTCATTTTTCAGTTTGTTGTCTTGTTTGATTTTCCCCTAGTCTAAAAATCACTAAAGGTGAATAGGCGTTAAACTAGTAATTCCATGTACATAAGTGGTGGAAGAAGAGAAAAAAGTGTTACTGTTTGTTTTTTTAAATGAAGGTGTACAATTTGTTTTATGTGGTGTTAAATTTCCGCTGACCTGCACTTGTTTTAAGGATCAACATGTTTTCTTTGGTTTGTCACAATCACAAGAGTTGACCAGCTCTACCATAAAAACATATTTGTTTCTTCTGAGATGGTATATACTTGTGATAAAGTCAGAATGTTGAAAAAGGAAATCTTTCCACAAAACATAAGACATCAGATTCTATTTATTAAAAAAAAATACTCGCCATAGTTAGTAGAAAATGGCAAGATATCTAAACGAAACAGGTTTTCCTTTAGTGCATTTGCTTTATACCGTAGCCTAAAATCAGACAAGATAGATTGAGACGATAACTCAATCAGAAGCACTTTCAGATCTTTGTTGTCTTAGTATTAATTAACCATCTGGTACCTAGCCTGAAGGAACGGGATACCTCAGTGGTCAGAGCACTAGCTTTCCCCTAGCCAAGGGTAAGCAGCATCGAGCGTGGTTGCCAATTGGATGGGTGACCGTTTGCGCGCCTTGGCTTTAGTGCAGCCTCTCAGTTCACCCAGCTTAAATGGGTACCTGCCCTCTTTAGGTCAGGGAAGGTAATAGCAGCAGGGAGAGGAGATGGGTGCCACCGCCCTCAATATGCTGGCTCCCTAGAGAAGCTGAGGTCTCTGATGCCTCGCTCATCTACGACCACGAAGGTTATGGGACACCTTTACCTTTTACCTTGTCAAGCAATTAAGTGACGCCTTTACCTTTTACCTTGTCACGCAACTAAGTTAAGTACTTGCATAAAACAGACAGCCTGCATCTAAATTATTGCAGTGAATCAGTAACGTGAAACTGAAATGTGATACTCGTGTTTTTATGTATTTCTGTGTTAACTTGTAAACAAGATGACTGCACACAATCGCTTGTGGTGTGTGTATGTGTGTGTGTGTTGTGCTCCCGCGTGTGTGCGGGTATATGCGCTTATGTTGTGTGTGTGTGTGTGTGTGTGTGTGTGTGTGTGTGTGTGTGTGTGTGTGTGTGTGTGTGTGTGTGTGTGCGCGCGCGCGCGCGCGTAGTCAAGTTCAACATTGAAAAGGAGGTAATTTTAGACATGCAAATTCTATACCTTTTTAAATCCTGAAAGGAGTGTGCCTTCGTTTGTGGGCAAACTTCGTTTCTCTTTGCCTTTAACGTGTTTTTTTTTAATATATAGTTTTGGTTGTGGTTTTGAAATGTCTTTCAAATTCATATAACCCCCAATAAATATGTGGTTATTATGATACAGACTCGTGTTTTGCCTTCTTTCTTATCATTTACTTTTTTTAAATATATTTTTTATATAACTATTTCTTTATGTTTGCTAAATCCATAAAAGACTTTTCAACCTCTCTCTCTCTCTCTCTCTCTCTCTCTCTCTCTCTCTCTCTCTCTCTCTCTCTCTCTCTCTCTCTCTCTCTCTCTCTCTCTCTCTCTCTTGTTCCCATCTCTCTCTCTCTCTGTCTCTCTGTCTTCCTCTCTGTCTCTTGTCTGTCTCCTGTCTCTTTTCTCTCTGCCCTCTCTGTCCGTCTGTCTGTTTCTTCTTGCCTCTCTGTTTGTCTGTCCTGTCTCTTTTTCTTCTCTGCCTCTCTGTCTGTATGTCTGTTTCTTCTCTGCTCTGTTGTCTTAGTGTCTCTCTCTGTCTGTGTCTCTGCCTCTCTCTGATTCTGCCTCTGTCTCTGTCTCTCTCTTGTCTCTCTCTCTCCCCTCCTCTCTCTCTCTTTTATATATTTATATATATAGAGAGAGGATGACTAGAGAGATAGATAGATGGATGGATGGATGGATGGACGACGGACGGACGGACGGGACAGAGACGGGCGGATAGACAGAAGATAGATATAAAATAGATAGATAGATAGATAGATAGATAGATAGATAGAAGCGATAGAAGATAAGAAGATAGATAGATAGATAGATAGATAGCTTGGTGACTGAACCGTTACATTTCATTGATGGCCCAGGGTTGAGCCCACACCAGTTGGATGGGTGACTGTTTTGCATGCCTAGGCTTCAGTACAGTCCCCCCAGTTCACCCAGCTGTGTAAATGGGTACCTACCCTTTTTAGGGTCAGGGAAGGTGAAGCAGCGAGGGAAAGGAGATGGGTGCAACCTTCAATATGCTGGCCCCAAGAGAAGCCGAGGTTTCTGATGCCTCGCTACCCTACGACCACATAGGTTATGAGACACCTTTACCTTTTTACAAGACTTTTGTGACTACATTTAAGGGGTGGGGGGGGGGGGGGGTGTGGAAATAGGAGCCATAGGCCTGGAACCAAAATATGTGACGCTCCACCACGAAACCAGTGGCTTAGCACATTACCCAATTTTGTGCTAGGAGCCATTAAAGGCAGGTGGGGGTCAAGTTGTCAAATTTGAGATTTTGATTGATTATCAAACTAAGTTATTCTACCTTGTAATGAACTATCAAGGCATAATTTGTATTCCTTTTGCTTTTAAATGTGTTTTGAAAATACTCAAGCCATCATTCTGACAACCTGTTACGAAAATAAACTTGTCCGTTTCTCATTTTGTCACATCTTGCAGTCTATCATTTCAATTTGTAATAACTTTGCATAGAATTGTCCGATTTTCAATCTGTTTTCTGCATTGAATAGCCTTTTTATTGCAGATTAATAACTTGACAATAATTAAAAATAAAACTCTGGTGCAATGTGACTCCTTATGTAGTGGAGCGTCACAAATCACCCAGAGGTGACAGACGGCCCTGATGTGGACGGTAGGATGATGAACAATATGATATAATGTGGTGGTGGGTGGGGTGGGGTGTGGTATGGTGTTGTGTGGAATGGTGTGGTATGGTGTTGTGTGGTATGGTATGGTATGGTGTGGTGTGGTATGGTATGGTGTGGTGTGATATGGTGTGGTGTGGTGTGGTATGGTGTGGTGTGGTTTGGTGTGGTATGGTTGGTATGGTGTTATGTTGTGTATGTCAAAGTCATTCGGATGAGACTATAAACCGAGGCCCCGTGTGCGGACGCACGCAGAACATCTTGCGCACACGTTAAAATCCCGTTCCGCCTTTCGGAATAGCAGGCCATCGTGTGCCGGTAGGAGCGGATGACAAAATTATAAAAACCAGCATGCACACACGTGTCGTGTTTAGACACCATCCCGAGGAAAAATCGGGGAGTTGGAGTCCCAGGGTGGCTCGGGGCTGTAGGTATATGGCAACGTTCTGGTGGCTCCTGCGACGGTACTGGAACCATTCGTATCGGTCATTGCCTTTCCAATAGATCATTCCAGTGGCGTGGAGAGGGGGGGGGGGGGTCTGCTGCATGGGTAACAGCTTGCCCTCCATACTTATTCACCCAGGCTTTGCGCTCTAAAGACTAGAGCGCAACTCCATAGTCTTCCGAGACTGATGGGTGCCTACTACTACTACTACTACTACTACTACTGTGTGGTATGGTATGGTACAGTATGGCATGGTATGATAGGGTATAGTATGGCATGGTATTGGTATGGCACGGTACGGTATAGTACGTTACGATGTGGCATGGTATGGTATTGCATGGTACGGTACGGTATGGTATGGTATGGATAGGGCCATAAGCTTTTGATTGACCTTGGTCATGAGTTTCTGTTCCTGGAAGAGCTATCAGTACAGTAATCTGGCTGTTCCAACATCCCTTTCACCTTATTTATCATTTTTTAAAAATTAAAATTTATTTGATTTTTTTATTTCGATGATAATGGAAAAAAAGCACTCATGTGCTTTAAAAATTTTTTTTTTTTACATCTATTCCCCGTGTGTATGTAATTTTGTCAATTTTGTCATCCGTTTCCACCGGCACACAAATGGCCTACTCTTCCGAAAAACAAGCAAGGCACATCTCTTTTCAATACAGCGATGTTACTGTGCTCATAAAAAAAAATGTTGAACAGCTTTCCCCGTGGCTGCCCATGGTCAGTCATCATGAAAACATGATTCAAAATATTAAGAAAAAGTATTTTTTTTAGAAAAGTTCAGTTGCAAAAGAGTCATAAGGGACAGGATAGCTCAGTGGTCAGAGCACTCGCTTTTCCCCCCAGCCAAGGCCAATGAATGAATGAATGAATGATGAATGATCTTTATTTTCCAAGGGTGACAGAGTCAGCATTCACATACTTTGTTTCATCAGGCCCTTGCCCTGGTTAGGGAATAGCACCCCCCCCCCCCCTCCAAGACCTCCCCTCCCCCAAAAAAAGAAGAGAGACACTGACACTGACACACTGACACATTTGTCAGTGTCAGACACTGACACTGACACACTGACACTCTTCAAAAGAAGAAGAGAGAGAGAGAGAGAGAGAGGAGAGAGAGAGAGAGAGGAGAGAGAGAGAGGAGGAGAGAGAGAGAGGAGGAGAGACTCTGTGTGTGTGTGTGCGCGCGCGTGTGTGTGTGTGTGTGTGTGTGTGTGTGTGTGTGTGTGTGTGTGTGTGTGTGTTGTGTGTGTGTGTGTGATGGTAAGCAGGTTTTAAGCAGCATGGAGAATGGTTACCAAGTGGATGAATTAGACAGAGGGGACGGATAGCCTAGTGGTCAGAACATTGCGCTGGCAATTTGACGACCCAGGTTCGAGTCCGGTCGAGGAGATTTTTCTCCTGGAGTTAACATCAGTGCTGACTCCACTCTCCCCAAAAGTCCTTCGGATGAGACTTTAAACCGAGGCCCCGTGTGCGAACGCACGCAAAACATCTTGCGCACACGTTAAATCCTGTTCCGCTTTTCGTAAGAGTAGGCCATCGTGTGCCGGTGGGAACAGATGACAATATTTACAAAAACTGCATACACACGGGGACCGGATGAAAAAAAGCACATTATTGCTTATTCTGTTATCCTCGATATAAAAGAATAAAAGACAGGTGAACACAACTCAAACAGCTCCCCAAGCCACTCCACACCACTTCATTTCATGTTCAAAGAAACAAAACTCCTCAATGGTTCTCTTCATTCTGCTCCTAATCCCTAGATTTAAACCCGAGTTCGAATTTAACTGAGTCAGGACTTTAGAAAATCGTGCTTGCTGTGTTAGACATAGTATTTTATCGTCAGTGAAAGGAGGAGTGCAGATATTATTAGTGGCTGAGTGTGTGATTCTCATTCCAATCGTGCTGTGTTAGATATAATAATTAGCACTGAAAGGAGGAGTACACATAATATCAGTGATTAAATGTGTCATTCTCATTCCAATTGTGCTGTATTATACATAATTGTTAACACTGAAAGGAGGACTACACATAACATCAGTGATTAAATGTGTGATTCTCATTCCAACTGTGCTGTGTTAGATATAATAACACTGAAAGGAGGAGTACACATACCATCAGTGACTGAATGTGTCATTCTCATTCCAATTGTGCTGTATTATACATAATTGTAAACACTGAAAGGAGGAGTACACATACCATCAGTGACTGAATGTGTCATTCTCATTCCAGTCGTGCTGTATTATACATGATAATTAACACTGAAAGGAAAAGTACAGAAAACATCAGTGATTATGATTCTCATTCCAACTGTGCTGTGTTAGATATAATGATTAACACTGAAAGGAGGAGTACACATCACATCGGTGATTGAACGTGTGATTCTCATTCCAACTGTGCTGTGTTAGATATAATGATTAACACTGAAAGGAGGAGTACACATAACATCAGTGATTGAATGTGTGATTCTCATTCCAACTCTGCTTGTTAGATATTCTGACAGTGAACGGTGGCCCTAACAGATAACATCAGTAATTGAGTGCGATTCTCATTCCAACTGTGCTGTTTTACACATAATTATTGACACTGAAAGGAAAAGTACAGAAAACAGCAGTGATTATGATTCTCATTCCAATTGTGCTGTGTTAGACATAATAATTAAAGACTGAAAGGAGGAGTACACATAACATCAGTGATTGAATGTGTGATTCTCATTCCAACTCTGCTTGTTAGATATACTGACAGTGAACTGTGACCCTAACAGATAACATCAGTGATTATGATTCTCATTCCAACTGTGCTGTGTTATACATATATATCAACCACTGAAAGGATGAGTACACATAACATCAGTGATTGACTGTGTGATTCTCATTCCAACTGTGATGTCTTAGACATAATAATTGACCCTGATAGGAGGAACACAGATAGCATCAGTGGCTGAGTGGTCCTTGTTCCAACTGTGCTGTGTTAGACATACTGACATTAAAAGCTGGATTACAGATAACAATCAGTGATTGAGTGTGATTCTCATTCCAACTGTGCTGTGTTAGACATAATAATTAACACTGAAAGGAGAAGTACACATCACATCGGTGATTGAATGTGTGATTCTCATTCCAACTGTGCTGTGTTAGACATAATAATTAACACTGAAAGGAGAACACAGATAACATTAGTGGCTGAGTGGTCCTTGTTCCAACTGTGCTGTGTTGGATGTACTGACAGTGAAAACGAGGAATGCAGAGACACTGACAGTGAAAACGAGGAATACAGAGACACTGACAGTGAAAACGAGGAATACAGAGACACTGACAGTGAAAACGAGGAATACAGAGACACTGACAGTGAAAACGAGGAATACAGAGACACTGACAGTGAAAACGAGGAATACAGAGACACTGACAGTGAAAACGAGGAATACAGAGACACTGACAGTGAAAACGAGGAATACAGATAGTGTCGGTGGTTCAGTGTCATCATCCTTATTCCATGTCAGAAACACTTCACGTCCCAGACATGCAGCATCTAACAGTGGAACATCTGGAGCGAGAGTTGTAAACTTGTCTAGCGCGGAGTCACTCTAGAAATAAGCATTGCCCAGTGGGCTCTTTCATGAAGAAGGTCATCAATCTCCGCTCTCGTCGTCTGCCTGAGTTCCGAAGTCTGCAACTTCTGAACAGTTGCGCTATCAAGAAGGCGTTGACAAAACAGACACGTGAAACAGATGCTGAAGATGAAAAGTTGAAGTCAAACACCATGTGCCCGCCGAACTGTCATCGGATCGGGAGAAGACTTGGGATGCATGTGACACCTACGGCAGTAAGTCTGCCTTCAGAGCAATCTCCCAGCGGCCATTTCCAACACATAGACTTTGAAATAGACACGTGTGAAAGTCTCGTTTTAGACGATATTACCCAAGCGTTTCACTTCCTTGATGCTTTCTCGTTGCTACAAGAAAAGGGTCAGACTATGAACGGGTTTCATTTCTATTACGGAGTTCGACTCCATGCTCATTTTGGCTACCTTTCGTGGCAAGCTATGAGGTGTCTTTATTCCGTACAAAATACTTATATTACCTGTCAGAGCCAACACAGGCAGGCAGTTTCAGAAAGTCCCCAGTGTCAAATGGAAACCCTATATGACTATGATGTTTTCGCACCATATTTTCTTGAAGAATTAGCCTATCGTTCAGAAAACTGGTTCTGAGAAATAGAAGACATGAAAGGTTGTTTTTGTTGTTGTTTTTTTGTTGTTGTTTGTTTGTTTGTTTGTTTGTTTGTGTTGTTTTTTTTTTTTTTACTGTGGGTTGACTGTGATCTGTATTGTTTGTATACATGTATGAACTGTTCTTTTTTTTTTACGACATACCGTGTTGATTTTAGGGTTTGAAACACTTTCATGTCGTGTAAAAATGTTTTAATCTATCGAACATCTTTTTAGCGTTGTTTCAGATAATGTCATTCATTAAAAAAAATGCAAATGTGTATTCCATTTGTTTGGAAGAAAAAAGGAAAAGAGAGAGAGAGATTTTATTTTGTGTTTTATTCTGTTCCTTTATATCTGGGATAATGGAGTCAGCATTCATGTGCTTTCTTTTTACATCCAGTCCCCAAAATGCATGCACAGAGAGAGAGAGAGAG
>CM060348.1:28966377-28973877 GCA_030674155.1 Stramonita haemastoma
ACAAAACACAATCGCCACGAAGTTATGAAAAAAAAGATATTACAAGCATCACTTCTTCTATTATTCCACTGAAAAGAAACTGAAGATGTAACAAATATTAGTCATTCTTAACACTCTCAGAACGTCTTCTGAAAACTTTATACAGGTATATGCAGAAATTTTTGAGTAAATGTTTTTTGACATGACATAAGCAAGACTGCTCAAAATAAATATGGTTCCATATAAAAATTTAGAAGGAATATACCTTTGCCATAAAAAAATGGCTGGACAACAGAGCAAAATATGAACTTCATCTTCTTTATCACTTTTACACAGAGGACATACTAAATTGTTGTCTTTATTCTTTTGATAGTGGTTAGAATGAATTGTCATATCTGTAATACCAAATCTAAATATTCTTAAGTATTGCTTTACATGTTTGCCAATATCCAGTGACAAATAAAGTTCACACTTTCTAGATGTTTTAAATGTTCTAAAGAATGAAAATCTTTCACTTTGCTGGACATGACCATTCCAGTTTTGCCATCTACAATCAAAAAGTCTCTGATGAAATTCACGTAATAAACACTTAACATCCTGAACACCTTGATTTAACCAAACAGGTCCAAAACCATTCTGACACAATACTTCAGATATCAGCAACCCAAGTGTGTTTTCCATTATGATCAAGATTTAACAACATTCTATAGGCTTGAAAAGGCAGTCTATTTCCATCAGTTTGTAATATCTTAAGCCAATAGCTAACACAACGTACTTGAGCAGAGTCCAAATAGGGAACATAGAGGTGTTATATATATATATATATATATATATATATATATATATATATATATATTATATATATATATATATATATATATATATATACATACATACATACATACATACATACATAATATATATATATATATATATATATATATATATATATATATATATATATATATATATGTGTGTGTGTGTGTGTGTGTCTGTGTGTGTGTGTGTGTATTATATATATATATATACAGAGAGAGAGAGAGAGAGAGAGAGAGAGAGAGAGAGAGAGAGAGAGAGAGAGAGAGAGAGAGAGAGAGGGAGGAAGGAGGGAGGGATGGACAGAGACGGAGACTGAAAACAGGCTTGTCACATGCTACAAAAGATCAAAAGCTATATCTCAAAAGCGTCATCAAATCTTTCAGACCTGTGAGTACAGCTCAGACAAGTGTACAGTTTCCTTGTGTGATCCCACATCACACAGTGCACAGAACTGGTCACACTCGCTTCACTACACCAGGCAGTTACTGCTCCTTCCTTCCTTCCTTTCCTCAGTGCTTCATCCACACCTTGACAGCAAGTCTACACTGAACAAAGCTCTGTGCATCAGAATTGCGCTTTGAAGATTGTGTGCTGCTGAGAATTTGGTGACAGTCATTCATTGGCGGAAGGAAGAAGCACAGGCTGTGTTGATTGGCAAGTGCGATCTTCATCATCCAGAAACTCTGATACACTGAATGGAGAGTGCAATGGAGCAGCGGCAGAACCAGGGACCACAGAGACGTTTCCAGTCAGCTGAAATGCTTAGACACCAGCTGTGCACACGCTTAGCAAAAACCCCAGTCATGGATTCTTGTAACATGGTTCATCAACTGACCAAGACTTTCCATATTCTTCGTTATGCTATTGAAAAGCATCGACACATGTACTACAAAGGTGATGCTCTTAAAGAAGTAATTGCAGGAATTCGAAGTAAAGCACCTATGCTCCGGCAAGGTTTGGAGTCAGAAGGCACTGACCTTGAGAAGAACTATTTTGAAATCACATCCAAAATTTGCAATAGTGTGACACCTGAAAATGAAGATTTATCTACAAATCCACTTGTACAGAGTATGTTGAATTGGCTGGCCTCATATACTGAAGGAGTGGATTCAGGTGTGTAGAGTGGGTGTCCTCTCAGCTTTGTTATCACCACCTTTTATCTCTGCTGCAAATGGATGATGAGACAATGAACCAGGCTCATTCTTGTCATTCATCTCTACTGCGTGCATACCTTAAGAAGTTTCCTGTAGAGACAATCACTAAGTTTGTTTCGTTTAGAGCAGGAGAGACTGGATGCACGGAATGAAAACAGAGTGAGTGTTTCAGAAAGCTGTGACACTGCAAAGGAAGGTGACTATGATTCTGGTTTCTTCTTTGCCTCCTCTGCTTGTGACACTTCTCCTGATGGTGTGTAGACATGAAATCAGTTACTTTATCTTCCTGTCTGACTTGTAACCATACATACTGCAAAGATGACAGTCAGCATCTGTCCCCAATATTGAATTAGCTGTTGGTTTCATGCTGATCTGTTTATTTTATCTTTTCAAAAGAGCCTAAACCTCAGTGTGTGTGTTATAAAACAGCAGTGTGAATATTGAACTCTTGAGCTGCCTTTTTAAAAAATACATATTTGTACATAATGAGAGAGAGAGATTTGATTTGATTTGATGTGATTTATTCTTTTATATCGAGGATAATGGAATAAGCACTCTTTTGCTTTTTTTATATCCAGTCCCCAGAGAGAGAGAGAGAGAGAGAGAGAGAGAGAGAGAGAGAAGAGACAGAGACAGAGACAGAGAGGGAGAGAGACAGAGACAGAGATAGAGACAGAGGGGTAAGGATAACAAAATATCTACTTGTGTAAAATTGGATACATGTATTTTGTTTTATATTATGGACTGTCGGGTTTTTATTGCTGTCACCTTTTCCCCTGTGTTGTTTTAGTAATCAGGGAGTTTGTGCCTTTTCCTTTTTCCTGGGAAGAATGTATGACATCTATAGTGAAACCAAGGTGTTTATTTAAAGGAAACTGGTGCATTTACCGGTGAATGAAAGCTAGGATTATCTGTCTATAAACCATGGTTAAGTACGAGGTTGAAAATGAGGGACGTGGTGGGCTCCATGATCAGAAAGAAGTGCGTGATCTTCTGCTAGTGCTTCAAGCTTAGTGAAGGGAGAGAGAGAGAGAGAGAGAGAGAGAGAGAGAGAGAGAGAGAGAGAGAGAGAGAGAGAGAGAGAGAGAGACAGACAGACAGACAGACAGACAGACAGACAGACAGACAGACAGACAGACAGACAGACAGAGACAGAGAGACAGAGGGGGGAAGGGAGGGAGGGAGGGAGGGATAGAGGGACAGAGAGGGAGGGAGGGACAGAGAGAGAGAGAAAGAGAGAGAGGGGGGAGGGAGGGAGGGATAGAGGGACAGAGAGAGGGAGGGAGGAAGAGGGAGAGAGAGAGGCAGACAAGAGAGAGAGGGGGGAACAGATAGACAGACAGACAGAGAGGGAGGGAAATACAAACAAACAGAGACGGGGAAGAGAGAGAGAGAGAGAGAGAGAGAGAGAGAGAGAGAGAGAGAGAGAGAGAGAGAGAGAGAGGAGAGGGAGAGGAGGGAGAGAGAGAGAGTGAAACAGGGAGAGAGTGGGCGGGGAGAGAGAGAGTTAGAGAGAGACAGACACACAGACAGGCAGACAGACAGAGATGTTTTATACAGGGAAGAAAAGGATGCTTCATGATCAAAGGATTGTATCAGTGACTTTTCCTTTAACATAGACAGATAGGATTCATTCTGCAGTCACACATCTCCCTCCCTACGTCCTGTCACTAACTATTGTGTTGTGTAGCCAGTAACTTAGATTTTCAAAACTATTCATGAATGAACAAGAACAGAATTTAAAAAGTGTTTGTGCAAAGATGTTCTGTGCACGTTCATTCATGGATTATAGTGTCATCATCTGAAGGACTTTCCTGGAGTAGAGTTGGTATAGCGGGTTAGCTAAGTGGTCAGAGCACTGGCTTTCCCCCAGTCAAGTTAAGCAGTCTAAAGCGTGGGTGCCAATTGGATGGGTGACTGTTTGGACTTTGGCTTCAGTACAGTTCCCTGTTCACCCAGCTGTAAATGGGTACCTGCCTTCTAGGGTCAGAAAAGGTAAAGCAGCAAGGGAGAGGAGAAGGGCTCTGCCCTGAATATTCTGTCCCCTAGAGAAGCTGAGGTGTCTGATGCCTCGCTCCCCTACAACCACACAGGTTATGGGTCACCTTTACCTTTTACCTTTTTAAATATGGTGATGCTTGGAATCCTTGGTTTTAAAATTTGATGATTTTGTTTCCAACTTTTTTCTTTCGTTGGTGGTGTGGGGAGGGGAGGGGGTAGAGGTTGGGTGGATGTGTGTAGTGTTATGAAGCAATAAAAGAAGAATTTTCCCTTTTCTCAGAGTGAAATTGTAGTTGTTGTTGTGTTGTTGTTGCTGCTGCTGCTGCCGCTGTTGCTGTTCATAGTCTCCTTTTTTTTCTTTCTTTCTTTTCTTTCTTTCTTTCTTTCTTCTTCTTTCTTCTTCTTCTTTCTTTCTTTCTTTCTTTCTTTCTTTCTTCTTCTTTGTTTCTTCTGTCTGTCTGTCTGTTGTCTGTCTGTCTCTCAGTCTGTCTGTCTGTCTGTCTGTTTTGTTTGTCTGTCTGTCTGTCTGTCTGTCTGTCTGTCTGTCTGTCTGTCTGTCTGTTGTTGTTGTTTGTTGTTCTTCTTCTTCTTCTTCTTCTTCTTCTTCTTTTCTTCTTGTTCTTCTTCTTCTTCTTCTTCTTCTTCTTCTCAGTTCTTCGCAATTCTTTGCAATTCTTCGCAATTCTTCTAAATTTTTCTTCTTCTTCGCAATTCTTCGCAGTTCTTTGCAATTTGTCTTATTCCTCTTCTTCTTCTCAATTCTTCTTATTCTTTGCAATTCTTCTTCTTCACAAGTCTTCTCCTTTGCAAGTCTTCTTTTTTTTTTCGCAAGTCTTCTTCTTCTTCTTCTTCTTCTTCTTCTTCTTCTTCTTCTTCTTCTTCTTCTTCTTCTTCTTCTTCTTCACAATTCTTCTTCTTCTTCTTCACAAATCTTCTTCTTCATCTTCTTCGCAATTCTTCGCAATTCTTCGCAATTCTTCTTTCCAATTCTTTGCAGTTCTTTGTAATTCCTCTTATTCCTCTTCTTCTTCGCAATTCTTCTTATTCCTTGCAATTCTTCTTCTTCACAATTCTTCTTCTTTGCATGTCTTCTTTTTCTTCGCAAGTTTCTTCTTCTTCTTCTTCTTCTTCTTCTTCTTCTTCTTCTTCTTCTTCTTCTTCTTCTTTCTTCTTCTTCTTTTCTTCTTCTTCTCTTCTTCTTCTTCTTCTTCTTCTTCTTCTTTTACACTTCTTCTTCTTCTTTTTCTTCTTCGCAATTCTTCTTCTTCTTCTTCTTCTTCTTCTTCTCTTCTTCTTCTTCTTCTTCTTCTTCTTCTTCTTCTTCTTCTTCTCTTCTTTTTCTTCTTCGCAATTCTTTCTTCTTCTTCTTCTTCTTCTTCTTCTTCTTTCTTCTTCTTCTTCTTCTTCTTCTTCTTCTTCTTCTTCTTCTTCGCAATTCTTCTTTTTTCGCAATTCTTCTTTTTCGCAATTCTTCTTCTTCTTCTTCTTTCTTCTTCTTCTTCTTCTTCTTCTTTTCTTCTTCTTCTCCGCAATTCTTCTTCTCCGCAATTCTTCTTCTTTGCAATTCTTCTTTTTCGCAATTCTTCTTTTTTTTTTAATTTCTTTAAATATCTATTTACTCTTTAATATCGAAGACAATGGAATAAGGACTCATTTGATTTTTGCATCTAGTCCCCATGTGTATAGAGTTGTGTAAATTTGTCATCTGTTCCCACGGCACACGATGGCCTACTCTTACGAAAAGCGGAACAAGATTTAACGTGAGCCAAGCTGTTCTGTATTTGTTCAGCACATGGGGCTTGGGTTTATACTTTTTTCTTCCCTTTCCCCTCCTTCTTCTCCTGCTCACCATCTGTCTTCTCCCTTGTCTACTAATATTTCTCCTTTGTATTTTTGCTTTCATTCTTCCTCTTCATCCTTCTTTCTCTTTTTCTTCTTTATTTCTCTTTTTATTCTTCTTGTGGGTTTGTCTTTTTGACTTTTTTGTTTTTACTTTGTTTTTGTTGTTTCTTTTGATTTTCTTTTTTCAGTTCTTTCTTTCCTTCTTTTCTGTTTTTCTTTTTTCCTTCCCTTTATTTCTTCCTTTCCTTCTTTCGTTTTTTCCCTTTTTCTTTCTTTCTTTCTTTTTTCCTTTCCTTTTTTTCTCATTTGATGTTTTTTGTTTTTTTCCTCTTTCTTTCTTTCTTTTTTACTTACTTTGTTTTTACCTTTCTTTTTTTCTATTCCTTGCTTCTTTCTATCCTTCCTTCCTTCCTTCTTTCCTTCCTTCCTTCCTTCCTGTTTTTCTTTCTTTCTTTTCTTCCTTCCTTCCTTCCTTCCTTTTTTTTCTTCTTTTGTATTTCTTTTCTTCTTTCTTTCCTTATTTCCTTCTTTTCTCTGTGTTTTTCTTTTTCCCTTTCTTTCTTCCTTCCTCCATATTTCCTTCATTTCTTTCTTCCTTTCTTTTTTACTTCATGCCTTCCTTTCTTTCTTTTTTTTTTCCTTTTTGTCTTTGTATCTTTTTTTCTTTCTTTCTTTTTTCCCTTTCTTTCTTTCTTTCCTATGTGCTCTTCTTCATTTTTTTGGTCTCTTCCTAAACTTGTAGTTTTTATTTGTTCTTTTCTAGGTTTAGATGGTTCTTTTGAATCTAACTCTACACACACTGTATGTCACGTGCTAGAAAAAATACAAAATACTACAACGTCTCAAAACTTGTCACCAATCTCTCAGAGCTGTGAGTACAGCTCAGACAAGTGTACAGTTTCCTTGTGTGACCCCACATCACACAGTGCACACAACTGGTCACACTCCCTTCACTACACAACGCAGTTACTGCTCCTTCCTTCCTTCCTTTCCTCAGTGCTTCATCCACACCTTGACAGCAAGTGTACACTGAACAAAGCTCTGTGCATCAGAATCGCGCTTTGAAGATTGTGTGCTGCTGAGAATTTGGTGACAGTCATTCATTGGCGGAAGGAAGAAGCACAGGCTGTGTTGATTGGCAAGTGCAATCTTCATCATCCAGAAACTCTGATACACTGAATGGAGAGTGCAATGGAGCAGCAGCAGAACCAGGGACCACAGAGACCTTTCCAGTCAGCTGAAATGCTTAGACACCACTGTGCACACGCTTAGCAAAAATCCCAGTCATGGATTCTTGTAATATTGTTCGTCTACTGACCAAGGCTTTCCATATTCTTCGTTATGCCATTGAAAAGCATGGACACATGTACTACAACGGTGATGCTCTTAAAGAAGTAATTGAGGAATTCGAAGTAAAGCACCTATGCTCCGGCAAGGTTTGGAGTCAGAAGGCACTGACCTTGAGAAGAACTATTTTGAAATCACATCCAAGATTTGCAATAGTGTGACACATGTAGCTGAAGATTTATCTACAAATCCACTTGTACAGAATATGTTGAAAGCAATGGCCTCATATACTGAAGGAGTGGATTCCAGGTGTGTAGAGTGGGTGTCCTCTCAGCTTTGTTATCACCACCTTTTATCTCTGCTACACATGGATGATGAGACAATGAACCAGGCCTATTCTTATCATTCGTTTCTACAG
>CM060348.1:28978877-28986334 GCA_030674155.1 Stramonita haemastoma
CTGCTGAGAATTTGGTGACAGTCATTTATTGGCGGAAGGAAGAAGCACAGGCTGTGTTGATTGGCAAGTGCGATCTTCATCATCCAGAAACTCTGATACACTGAATGGAGAGTGCAATGGAGCAGCGGCAGAACCAGGGACCACAGAGACCTTTCCAGTCAGCTGAAATGCTTAGACACCACCTGTGCACACGCTTAGCAAGAAATCAGACTAAAAATGATTCTTATTTGGTGTGTTCTCTGAGAAGAAAACTATTCATCTTACGATCCCAAAGTGCCATCTTTTTAAGTACTCTGTCCTTCAAACAGTCTGTCATCAGGAGAGCAATTGAAGAAAGTAGAAGAAAAATGGAAACTTTGCAACCAGAGAGCACATATATGAAGGATTATCTTCAGATCAGGGAGGAGATCTGCAACAGTAAGGTCTTTGAGGTTGTGACTATATCAAACTTTAACCCCCTGAGTACTAGCCTGAATGGGATAGGCCCAATTATCAAGGAAATTGAGAACCGTGTGTATATTGGATCTCTCTAAGACTTCGTTATCACAGTGCTTTCTCATGCTACAAACTAATCACCAAACTATGAATAGTTACAACATTTACCATAAATTTATGCTGCTTGCCTATGTGAAAGTTTTTTTCAGTGTTTATTGAAAATTGAAAACACATATTTCGATGTACTGGAGGTTGAAAGACAGAGAGTTTTAGAAAGTTCTGGCAGGGCATAGAAATCTGAGTATGATTCTAAGTTCTTTGCTTCTTCTACTTCTAACACTGTTCCTGTGACTGATCAGGCAGAAAACTCGTATCTTCCTCTTTGCCTTTAACTATAACATGTGGCAAAGATTTCAAACAGCATCTCCAAGAATGTTTAATCTGTTATTTGTTTCTCTAATCTATTAAAACTTTTTTTTTTACTAATATGTCTTAACCTCACTGTGCTGTGTCTTAAAACTGCAACCTGATGAGGGAAATCTTGTTTCTTTTTTTAAAATCCTGCTTGTATATAAGAACAGGGATGGGGGGTAAGGAAATCTGCATTGGTGTAAAAAAAAGTCAGCAATTTGTATTTGCATGGAACCGGGATATCATTGGTGTTTTGTTTATGAAAACAACATAACCTTGCTTCATTTTGTACATATGTGTGTGGGTGTGTGTGTGTGTGTGATGGGTGTGGGTGTGGTGTGTGTGTGTGTGTGTGTGTGTTGTTGTGTGTGTGTGTGTTGCTGGACTTTTCTGATAAGATTATGACATAATTAATAGAAAGCATGTGTGTATCTAAGTGATTGTTTTGGCATTGAACAAGAGTGTTCTGTGTCTATGGAATGTGAAGCAGTACTTTGTTCAACACCAATGACATGGTTTACACTGTGGTCAGAAACAATGGCACCCTGTTGGGGTATAGAGCCATTGCTGTGTGTGTATCTGGTTGATACTTTTTATTCTTTTATTCTTTTATATCAAGGATAATGGAATAAGCACTCATGTGCTTTTTTACATCCAGTCCCTGTGTGTATGCTGTTTTTCTAAATGTCATCTGTTCCCACTGGCACACGATGGCCTTCTTTTACGAAAAGCGGAACAGGATTTAACGTGTGCACAAGATGTTCTCCCTGAGAGAGAGAGAGAAGAGAGAGGAGAGAGAGAGAGAGAGAGAGAGAGAGAGAGAGAGAGAGAGAGAGACAAAGACAGAGACAGAGAGACAGAGAGAGAGACAGAGACAGAGAGAGAGAGAGAGAGAGACAGAGACAGACAGACAGACAGAGAGAGAACAGTGAACACTGAAATGGCTTAATAGTACCTTGGTGAGAGAGAGATGGGGGAGGGAGAAGAGAGAGACAGAGACACAGAGAGAGAGACAGAGACAGAGACAGAGACAGAGACATAGAGGTATACTTAATAATGGTAGCTGGATTCTATGTTTCTTTAATCTGACTGGATAAAGGGGACTCACTGTGTATATTCTTCCTTCTATCATCTCCCTTCACCAATCTTGACGTGCAGTGAACAATTTTTAGAGTTGGAAAACTTTTTTTCTATAATTAGAAGTTAGCGTTGATTAGCGTTACTAAAGGACATTTCATGGTGAAGATGACCTGTCCCATTTTATTTATATGTGCAAAAATCTTCTCAAGGCTTAAACCAGATTCAGATGAGCCAAATCTTGTGGAGTGCGACTTTTGAGTGGGTTGGAAATCAGTTTTTAAAGCAATTGGTTCTGTACACATTTCATAGTCTGAGATTTTTATTTTTTTTTTAAACGACAAAAAGTGTCTGTATGAGGAAAGTGAACTGTTTTGTACATTGTCGAGCTGGATGAGAAATATATACATGATTGGAAGAAGATATCCACTGTTATATTGGTTTTTTGGGTTGGAATTGTAAAGAATAATCTATCAGTAGCAATGTGAATGGAAAATAGGGTGAACATCTTAAAACTTTTTTTTTTAAACCTTGTTGGGTATAAAGAATAGCTGTGGTCCTAAAAACATTTTCATATAGTAATTTAGACCAGCGCTTAAATCAAAGCAGGAAAATGGACCAAACCAGACGATTCTTTCCCTGACGTGTTGGAGTCTCTTTGCTCTAATGATATCCCATGCTCTCTGAGAAATTCTACAGTAGGATGTTGTTTTCTTCTACTGCTTCGTTAACCTTCTTTCGTTAGTTTCAGCTTCTTCTGCTTTTCAAAAGTTTCTTTTTCTGTTTTTTAAGACAGGCTCTTTTGTGTCTTTTTTCTGACCACACTACAGATGGGAATACTCACGCTGTTTAGTTCTAAAGCTTTTGTCAGTGATGAAACTAAATGTTCACCAATTCAATTCAACAACTCAGCTTTTATTGTCCTCTATCAAAGGAAAGTTGTTTTGCAGTGATTAAAAGCATATCTAAACATCTAACAAGAAGTAGACAAATAATTTGAATGCACAGAATAAGAGGTAACATTTGTTAAGCACACGCACACACACGCACACGCACACGCTCACACATACATACATACACGCGCGTGCGCACGCACACACACACACACACACACACACACACACACACACACACACACACACACACACACACACACACCACACACACACACACACACACACACCTCTATTAAAAGATTTTTCCTTAGCAATGAATAAAACCATATTGAAAAACTATTAATAGTTAGACATTTATAAATTTGAATGCACATGATAAAAGGTAACATTTGTTAAACATAGTTTGTTCAGTTCCTCAATGCCATGAATACTTTAAAAAATTAATTTTATTATTTTAATATTGAGGAAAATTGAATAAGCACTCTTACGCTCTTTTTTTTTACATCCAGTCCTAGTGTGTAGGCTGTTTTGTAAATTTTGTCATCTGTTCACTACCAGCTCACAATCGCCTACTCTTTCGAAAAGCAGAACAGGATTAAATGTATGTGCAAGATGTTCTGCATGCCTTGGCACATGGGACCTGGGTTTACAATCTCACCCAAAGGACTTTTGAGGAGAGTGGAGTCAGCACTGATGTTAACTCCAGGGGGAAAATCACAGAGTAGTCTAATTTGAATAAAGAAATGACTAAAAATAATTATTACAAGCACACCACATGATTGGTTTGGCTGAAAATATCGCAGAATAACTAACTTTGCTGTTTAATTTAACATCATACCGTTGCTTTTGACCTTTTTAACTTCGCTATTGATTTAATATCCTAGGTTTTAACGTTGTCACAACCTGATCCAGTTGTATTTGTTGCTACAGTAACAAACAGGGCCTCAATCACAAATGAAATTTATTAAAAAGGATTAATAAATAAAAACAAAAACGTCAGAAATTTGAGAAAAAAGCCCACTCCATCAACAGGGAGGAAACAGTAAGAATTGTTTCTGCTTTTTTTTGCTATGTTGTAAGATAAAATAAGAACCAGAGGGGCGATTTTTTTTCTCTAAATTTCAAGGGGTCTTGTAAAAAGTAATTTAGGAAATGTTCGTATGGGTATTGTTTATAACAAGAGAGGACATGTTTTGCTGTTTTCTTCCTTTCTGAACTGTCAGTTGATGGACATAAAACTTGTTTGTTCCGCTTTTCTGAAGAGTAGGCCATTATGTGCCGGTGGGAACATAGACGACAAAATCTAAAAAACTGCATCCGCACAGGGACTGGATGTAAAAAAAAAAAGAACCCAACCCCACACCAGTGCTTATTCCATTAACCTTGACAAAAAGAATAAATGAAAAATAAATAAATGAGAGTTGTTAACCTTTAATTACTGAAAACAGACTTACCATAGTCTTGATAGCTGCACCAGCTAGCACACATAAACCTTATGTAGAATAATGATGGCGATAGTGAGCACCATGTCCTGTGCACTCATGCAGAGTTGTGAGCATGCACGCGGTGCGTGTGTGTATGTATGCGTGTGTCCGTGTGTGCATGCACATGCATGGACATGTGTGTATATGTGTGTTTGTGTGTGTGAGTGGGTGCCTCTGTGTGTGTGTTTATTTATTTATTCTTGTATCATGTGTGTGTGCGTGTATGTGTGTGTATTTGTGTGTGTGTGTGTGTGTGGTGTGTGTGTGTGTGTGTGTGTGTGTGTGTGTGTGTGTGTGTGTGTGTCTGTGTGTGTGTGTATGTGTGTGTGTGTGTGTGTGTGTGTCTACACGTATTGTTGTCAATTTGTAATTCTATTCATGAGTATTTTAATAGCTTTAAGCATTGAAAACTGATGATGACTTGTCTTTTTAAAGAAATAATAGATTTCAAGTTCTTAATTACTCTGAAATTTGTTTTATAGGTTTTATCATCACTGGATGTTTTGAGGGGATTGAATGAATAAAGTAATATTATCCATTATACTTATTGTGTTCATTTTTTAAAGAAACGTTCATGTCTGTGTGGTTTGTTCATTTTTTTCACTTCTTCATAGAAGTCATACCCCATTATGACTTTGATTAGGGTAATATTTTTCTGTAAGTTTCTGTCTGTCTATGTCTGTCTGTCTGTCTGTCTGTCTGTGTTTGTCTGTGTCTGTATGTCTATGTCTGTTTCTGTCTTTGTCTGTCTGTCTGTCTCTTTTATGTTAGTCTGTCTCTGTCTGTCTGCCTGCCTGCCTGTCTCTCTCTTTGTCTGCCTTTCTGTTTGTCTGTCTGTGTGTGTCTCTGTCTGTCTGTCTGTGTGTGTCTCTGTCTGTCTGTCTGTCTGTGTGTTTGTCTGTCTCTCTGTCTCTGTCTCTGTCTCTGTGTCTCTGTCTCTGTCTCTCTGTCTGTCTGTCTGTCTGTCTGTCTGTCTGTCTGTCTGTCTGTCTGTCTCTCTCTCTCTCTCTCTCTCTCTCTCTCTCTCTCTCTCTCTTCTCTCTCTCTCTCTCTCTCTCTCTCTCTCTCTCTCTCTCTCTCTCAGGGGGGACGATAAAACATGGCGTCGAGGAGGCAGTGCATGTGAGGCGCGGCGTAAAACTGTGTGCCACAACGTTTAAAAGAATTGTTCCGAACTGTTACTTGTGCTGCAATGTTGTAAGAAACACCTATGCATAAAACTATCCCAAAATGGTGGACTTGGCGATGTGGAGGGCGGCAATTGGGGTGTTTGCTGCAAAATGTCAGCGTGTGTCAGGCTTGCATAAAAATATGTCAACAAACTCTGCACAAGTGAGCAAAAACAGCGACACGGTGACACGCCTATCAGCAGCAGATGTCGTGGCGAACTTTGTGTGCTGTGCCATGCTGATGTTTCTAATTAACTGTTTCCTCAGCAATTTTGACAAATTTATGTCATTCGACTGTGCTTGCTTTGAGTGGCATAGTATTTCAAAAGGCACAACGTGGCAGGAGATGACAGATGTGTGTGTCAGTGACAGTGGGCCTGCCTGTCAGTCCGGATTGCACGTGCCCGTGCTTCTCGTGGCCTGTTGTGTGCAGCTGCAGCACGCTGCCTTCTCTCTACGCAGGCTGTTGCTAAGCGGCGACGTGGAAACAAACCCAGGGCCCAATACTGACGGGCAGAAGGACGTAAAAGACAAAACGGATTCAGTACAGAATACGCCAACTGATGTCAGCGATCTGATGAGCTCAATAATGCAAAATATACAGCAGCAGTTTTCAGAGCAAACTAGCGTCATCAGGAACGACTTACGGGAAATAAAGAACGAACTTTTGCAAGTGAAACATCAATGTGAGGAAATCAATCTAAGATGTGACAGACTGGAAAGAGACCAAAGAGAGTTGACAGGAACAGTCACAGAAATGACAGACAATATACATCAGCTCTTCGAGGAAAGAAAGGAAGACAGAGAAGAGGTGCAACAACTGAAGGATACCATCAGGAGCATGAAGTCAGAGATTGAACATTTAAAAACGGACACAGACAGACTAGAAGACTTCTCAAGAAGAGATAACTTACGCTTGTTTGGCATACCACAACATACTGCCAGAGAAACCCATGACTCCTGTGCTCAATCCGTCATCGATGTGCTGAACAGTGTGGATGACCACAAGACCTGGACTGTAGACGACATAGCCCGAGCACATCGAACAGGGCAGGCACGAGATGGACAACCCAGGCCTATGATCGCCAAGTTCAGTAGATGGAGAGACAAAATGAGCATCCTGACTGGCAAAGACCTGAGGCAGAAACTGCAAGAGAAAGGTGTCAGGGTGGCCAACGACCTGACCAGGGCACAGGCGCAGATGGTGGCTGCAGCACGCAGGGAGGGGAAGAGGGCCTACTTCCACAGGGGGCAGATGGTGATCGGGTCCAGCCTTCCAGACCCCCGGTCCTACGCAGAGGTGGTGGAGAGTGGGGGTGCACATCAGTCCTCCACCCCTGTCCCCTCCTCACAGCGCAGTCATCACGGGGATTCCCCTTTCCTCACCAGCGGAGGGAGCGTGACGTCAGAGGGTGGCCCCACGCCTGGCAGCCGACAGAAGACGACGAGGGGCAGGCCCCCTTCTCCCTCCTCCTCTCGCTCTGGGACACGGACAGCACGGGACCACCACAGGCGTGACGTCACTGAAGGCAGTACGGGTGGGCGTTTCCATGGCAACCACGGGGCGACTCCACGAGGTGAACGCCACAGCTCAGCGCCGGTTGGCGGGGATGTCCCCCGCTGTGACGTGGCGTGTCCTGCTGACGGTGAGGGGCGTGCTGCACGTGACGAGCTGCACGTGACGGGCGGCTATCCTACCAGCAGACGGGGATGCGGGATTTCCTTCCTAACCCGTCGGGCAAGTCGTCTGCTCGCAGCAAAGTAGTCAGTGACAACAATAACTGCCGCAGGAGTCAGTGTCCTAGCAGCTTGAGGAAGAGCTAGGACAGGCCCGGCCATCCATGTTATTTCACATTTTTGAATTATAATGTAGAAAACTTGTACAATAAATTAAAAGATGTATCCTTTGTAAACTATGTAAATAAGTTTGATTTTTTTTGCCTCACAGAAACTTTTCTGGACTCTAATTTTGATTACAGTGGTGT